>LPNX010902846.1:9397-61099 GCA_001517045.1 Pseudotsuga menziesii | reverse complement strand
CCAGCAAATCACGGGCTCTTGTAGCTAAAGAAAGAATATTTACCAGTTAATTGCAAATGTTGAACACCACATAAACTAGGTTTCAAATCACAAGCTCTCACAGCAAATCACAAGCTCTGGCGGCTAAAGAAAAGACCTACCAGATACCAAAAAAGGAGGAAATTAGGTACATCTGATTGGAAATTAAGAACTCAAGACAAAACCTTAACAATGAAAAACAGATGGAGGGGCTATCCATACTCTTTTTTACAAGTGTTTGTTCACTAGGCTACTTGGATAATCCTTTTTCCAAGTTAGCATAATCTTTATCTTGCATTTGAGCAATTTCTGAAGCAATTTCAGAGTTCTAGGGTTATACACAAATTTTAATTAAAAAAAATGGTGATCAAATTCAACCGAAAAAAAACATTACAAATTCATACCAAAGAGAAATTGTTCCAATTACAAAAATAACAAGAAAAAGAAAATTTCAAGACTAAATTGGCCTATTGAAATGTACCTTGAGATCTATTCATACAGTCCAGAAACAAGACCAAGAAGATCAAGCTTCATTTAGAGCATATTCACCCCTCATTGTTAATCCCTCTGTGCTATGATTAATTCCAAGATTATTTGGCACTCTAACAGCAACTAGTACCCAAAATGAAATCATCATCTGATTCCTAAGTCATAACCCCAAGGGATCCATTAGATCCCTGCCTTCTTACAACTCAAAGTTGTCTTCCAGCTTCAATGTTTGGGAAACAACCTCTTCTTCATAATCGTCGACCACAAAATAGGGATTGTGCTCAATCAGACGAAACCTGTAACCAGTGAACACATAGAACGCAAGGGTTTCCAATTCTCTAGCCATGACACTAATCTAGGCATACCGGTAAGCAGTTATGGTGATCAAAGCATAAACTACTATGCAAGTGAAGTAAATATAGTAGACCACCACAATGTAATACTGTCTAAACAGAGTCAAATTCATCATATTCACAACTGCCTTTCCATCAGTATGTGCATCCTGGTGCAAATTATTTATAGACCAGATAATGGGGAACAAGACAGCACAACAACAGATCATGTAAACTAGGAGAAACACCTGGTTTTAGGCAAGCCAATCCTTGGCATACGGCCCAGTCTCATCGATCACCACAGTAGCAATATTGTTTAAGACTTGCAAGGGAATGAAAACAATGAGAAATTTCTTCTCCTTACCTTGCAGGTAGGGTTTAAAGGACCAGCCAGTGCCAATCAAGACAATCAGGGTAAAAAGTATAATTCCCTTCAGAAAACTAAAAATATAAAACAGATCATCCCATCCATGGGTTTTTTCGGTTCTCTTAATGAAATACTTGTCCTCTTCCTCGCAGAGTAGATTTAGAGCTTTCAAATAGATGAGGGTGGCCATGAATACATGGGTCCGGTAGGTTGTAAGACAGTTTTTCATAACCACGTAGATCCAAACCCCAACCAACGCAACAGATATCAAAGACAGTGAAAAAAAGATTCAACAGAAGGGTTTCACTAACCGAAAGATAATGCCTGGTGACATCACTGCCCCCCTCAATATTATAAATAACTGTAGTTACATCCATTGAAACCACGATGTCACAGATACAATTGGCAAAGACCAGAGTAAACTGGTTTGCTTCGAGCTCTTTGAAATTTTTGTTGAAGGGAAATGAATTCTCCAAATCCTTAAATGTAAGGAGGGGTGTGATGAGCTTACTCTCGAGTACACAGTGAATTTCTCCATGTTCCAAATATTGCAAGATGTGAAGCCAGACATCTCTGGTGCTCAGGAAGAACCCCATGGACTCTAGGTTGATATCATTCTCCTTGATGGCCTTGTACGAGGAATCCTTCACATAGATTTCCAAGAGGCCTTTGTGTGTGAACCCGAATTCCTCAAAGGGAATGATGAAATGGTAGTCGGATCGAATCTCTGAATGTCAGATTTCAGCTGAACAAAAGGGAAAGAACCCCTCAAAAATACCATGATTTCCATTGCAGAAACCCTTGAATTGGACTCCTTCCTGAAGATCTGAGATGAATATTTCATTGCATTGCAGTAACGTCCTGGTAATCACCAAAATGCCATGCGGAGGAAAGAACATAGGGAAAAATGGCCACAGAATGAAACACACCTGATGCCATTGAAGCCTTGAACAGGGTCACCTTGGGCTTGAGCCTGAGTGAAATGTAAGATCGTTCTACATTGGCACCCACCACTTCACGTTGGCACCAAAACTTAAATTGTGAAACTACACTAACATGATAGAATGAAATTTGTATTTGTTTAACTTGAATTCTGTCATATTTGTATTTGTTTAATTTAATTTTATATATATATTAATAGTATATAATAAAAAATTTCTTATCATATTTATATTTGTTTAACTTAATTTGTTTATATGTATTAATAGTATATGATAAAAAATTACTTAGTATATTTTTAAAAAAAATTATATGTATTATTAGTATATAATAAAAAATACTTAGTAACATTTTTTTAATTTATAATGTAAATAGTATAATAATTAACATTATTTATAAATAAAATATTTAAAAACAAATGTATATAGGTATATTTGTATAGTTATTTTCAAATATATAAGTAATAGCTCACCGCTAGGACATTGTCATAGTTGATTTGGTGTTAACAGTGGAGTTGTAACACATGAGGCTCTGCAATTTACTAAGTTCTAGGGTGTCTATTAATCCATTTGTAGTCTTAGAATTTAGTAAAATATACAACATTGTCAAAATTGTAATTTTTCATTGCCGAACTAATCCACAACTAAAAATGACCAAATAAATGACCAATTGTTATGTGGTCATTCTTTTCTAGATACCCTGTGACCAAAATTGGTCATTTATCTTGGTCTCTTTTAGTTTAGTTTTATCATGTGACCAAAATTGGTCATTTATCTTGGTCTTTTTTAGTTAGCCCACTTAAATTTATCAATTTTGGTCATTTATCCCTTGAAAAAAATTGTGGTGACCAAAATTTTTGGTCTCCTGGTCACTAATCTCTCATTTTGCACTAGTGTAATAAATTGATGAAGTTAAAGAGAAAGTTTGAACTCATAGAATTGATACTATAGCATGACAGGTATGGGTGGTGATAGTACATAATATACTAACCAACTCAACACTGAAATATGGATTTTCCACTTGATGTAGATTTGGGGGTGGAGGTGTAAATGGAATAATTATTCAAGGTGGCCTGATTGTTTCCTTTCCGAATGAAATATATGGAAATTGACTTCTTTGACTTTATAAAGTGGATTCTTCCTTTCTTCCTAAATACATCTGCTATTCTACAGGAAATGCTTTGATCCAAATGGTTATGATTTCCATAATTGGTTTTGGTTGTACACAAAGATAGAGAACATTCTTGTTGTGTGAACTCATGGAATAATAGGTGGTTATCCTTACATGGTAGATTTACTTTAGTAAAAGATGTTTCAGAGGCTACACCAATGTTTTGGCACTGATCTCTTACCTATATTTCCATTGGAATTCCAAAGAAGATTTGAAAACTTTGTTTTAAATTTCTCTGGAGCTGCCTTCACACTCCCACATTCAATTCACATTGGATGTATATTTTAGTAATATTGACCTACCTTTGTGGTCCTTCACTAGACATTAATAAAATTATCGTATCTTATCTATCTTATATGGAATGGAAAGAAGGAAAAGGATGCTCCCACATTAGTAAATAGGGATCACATTTCAAAATCCAAATATTTTGGGTGTTTCAAGACCAAAAATATCAAAATATTTCAACAGACACTTGTAGCCAAAAAAACTATGGAGAATATGTACTAGAAATGGAATTGGGCATAGAGTGATAAGACATAAATATATGGAGCCACTGTCAATGGAGGATTGGAGAAGAAGTTAGCAGAAAACTGGTGAAATTTTTTCAAATTCATGGAAGAAAATAGTTCTTTCTTTCCCTTTCATTAGGTTTTGGTTGGCATGGCATGTGGTAGATGGCTTATATGAGACTTGGGTTTGAACCTTGGCTATGTTTAAAAGGGAATTTAAAGTTATATGAGGCCCTAAAGCATCATATAAGAGACCCAAATTTTAATGTTCCCAAGTTTGATATGCATACCTGAACACTATCTAAGGCTGCAAATTAAATAAAATTTCTGATATTAAATTACACCCACTCAATGAATCTTCAGATTAGGTAATTCAAGGTGTTTTTGCTAGGAAAAATTGTAGACAAAGGAGTAGGCAGTGGGAAGAAACCAAGATTAAGTACATAATAGTGAATTTCTTTCCACTAACACATTTATATTGGGGACGATTCAGGTTTCATAGTCCTCTATTCGGAAACCTACTCCCACACTTCTGGGTCACCCAACCGTAAAACTAGGGAAATTCCTTTCGTCCTTTCGACCAGGGGCTTGGGAAAAAGTGCATAGGTGTTATAAGTAATTCATGTAGAATAATATATTATTTTTAATATTTTCTAACATATTTGGAGTTTTTTGGAGATTTTAGGAAAGAACTGGGAATTTTAGGCAATTTTGTCCTAGTGAGACCCTACGCAATGGAGGATCCAAAATCACTATACGGCCTCAAATAAATTATTATATAGAGTTATTTATGGCTATTTTTGTCTTTAATTGATCCATATAAACTTAAATAACTGTATTTGAGTGGATAGAACTCATTTTGTAGCAGAAATGGTAAAACTAGTCATTTAAAACTAGTGTTCTAGCCAGGGTGCAAAATTAAGCATAGAATTCGTAACAAAATGAATTCAATGCAGAAAATGACATCTGAAAGAAATTAATAAATATTAAATATACATATATAATCACTTATACTCCTTCCACTGACCTTTTCTTTCTCATTATTGTACTAGATTGATCAATTCCCCCCACTGCAATGACAAATTGAGCTTTTCATGAGAAACTAAGAAGGTAAACTTTAGTGACAGAATTATTTCGACCTGGGGAATATAAATTACATACTTTTTCATATTTTATACATAATATATCATTGAATTTACTGACCATTACATAAGGAGACTCCAAAATGGTGGGTAGGAGGCCCAAAATATGACGAGAGAAAGGCCGAGAGCGTAGGTGAAGCATGGAATTCACTAGAGCTCGACTTGTTTGAGATGGAGGCTGAAAAATATGTCGTAAATGACCTTAAATGGCTGAGAATTAAGTTTTCCATACCTATAAATATAATAAATGGGGATGAAGGAGTGGGAAGGGAAGGTTTGGGGCTCATCTCCCAAGTGTTTGAGGCACATCACTCAGAAAGGCATGCTCACATAAGCATATATCAATAAACACATCAACCAAACTCTATGAATGATCTTGAAATTTTCTTTAATAGAACTATGGGTGACCTGTTTAGCAAGTAGAGGAAATAGGTGACCTGTGAGAGCAAGTCAACACCTAAATCCCTAACCCTAGCCAAGGATAGTCCCTCCTTTAGAAAATTGGAATGTAGGGGACATGTGGAGATGTTTCACTATCTAATTCATCCATATTACTTAGCAATTCTCCCTCCTTAGTCAAAGAGTTACTACTTTTATCGCTTACAACTTTTATGCTTTTCCCTGCTTTTGAGACTGAGTCTCCAAAAGGAATTTGTGCCCTCCTTTGTTAAAACTTTCCTGATTTTGTTCTGACATCTTTTCTAAGTCTTCAAAAGAAAACTGTGCCCTCCTTTTCCAAAACTTTCCTGCTTTTTTATGACATCTTTTGTCATAGCTTTTGAGCACTTTCCCTTTTCTCTCTGATTGCTTTTTTGATAGAGTTTCCACTTTCTTAATCTTCTCGTTATAAAGTTGGCTTTTCGATTGTGCCTGACATGGAAAGCTCAATTCCACATGTTATTTGCACAATAAATATTCATGATAAATAAAAATTAAATACATGCCTCAATAATGTTTATTTAGCAACATTCTCCTAGGCTAGTTAATTAATGCCTCATAAATAATATTTGGACATATTTCCTTAGGTGAGGTAATTAATGCATCTTTGACCCCCTAATGTGTTGGGCATGGTCAACACTTTTATGTCCAAAAATATGGGTACATGACAGTTCTCCCCCCCCAAATTTGCTTGTCCTCGAGCAGAAGCACTCCAGAGTGCTGCAAATTTTTCCACTATGTAGGAGAACTGGAGGATGAATTCATGTGCAAAAAAATTTGACTTGCTTCATCAAGATAGCATGTAAATTTTCTCAGAAAACAAGCAATTCTAGGGTCCCATTGCTTCTATTGCACTCCCTTTAGTGAGAATTCCTTCCAACACCACTTATCAGACAAAGTTATGCTTGGATACCATTTCCTCAACTATAAGTATCCAAACTTTAGTATCCACCATAAAAAAATTATCATCACAGGAAATGATATTCATGATGTGGGAATCATACCACTTGTTAGAATAATCAACCCATAGTTAGCTACCTTAGACATTAATTAATCCAATTTTTGTCTTATTTTCCTAGTTTCCATATTCCACCTTATGCAAGTTGTCCTCCACGCATCCATAGTGGTCAAACTTGCTAAATTTGAGTCATGGAGTGCTTGGGAAACCACTTGGAATCAAATATGATTTATTCCTGGCCTTCCTAGCGCATGTCTACTTTTTCTGCTTTATTGCCTGCTTTTTCTGAGTTTTAAGGCAATTGGGAAAGTTTGACTAGGTGAAGTTAACTTGTTTTTTGTCCTCATCATCCTCCACCCTTTTCTCCTAAGGAAAGCATGTATGAGTTGTCCTTCCATCACCTATTAGCTTGCCTATTTGATTTTTCCAATTCATGAGCTCCTAGACAGATTTGGAAACTGCTTTATGCACCTATGGGGGATATGCTTAGATTTAGTAAGCCTTCTTTTGACCAACTTCGAATGGAATATTCATGCATTTGAATCTCTTATGTAATTATTTATTGTGGCAGCCTATGACTTCACAAGGTTGGCTATTGTACACTTATTCAATACAGATTAGTGTTCTGCTCCATATTCAGTCTCCTTTGTGAGTAATTTGCATGTGTAATTGGCAATTATTGTGAGTGTAATTGTTCTAACACTTGGGTTCAATTTCCACACAGTATCAGATCCTTTTTATATCAATTTTTCTCCTTCCAATTTTTTATTGCAGGTTCGACATCATTGAGTGGGAGCATTCTCCTGACTGAAGGGACAATTTCTAAGCTATGGATCAATCTCAGAAGATCATCTTGACTCCATTTAAATTGTTTGAAAGGAAAGCAGAGATGGAGATACAGTTGAGAGCGAAAGGCCTCTATAGAGTGACTATGGAAATAGAAGCAGAGCCCAATGCAGCTGTAGAGAAGATTAAATGGCACAACAGGAGGGATGAGGCCTATGGTCTCCTATGTCTGAGCATATCCAAAGACCCCGTTTTCCATATTGATGGATTAA
The DNA here is from genome assembly GCA_001517045.1 of Pseudotsuga menziesii. Taxonomy (NCBI): domain Eukaryota; kingdom Viridiplantae; phylum Streptophyta; class Pinopsida; order Pinales; family Pinaceae; genus Pseudotsuga; species Pseudotsuga menziesii. Next base: position 53,679 of record LPNX010902846.1, on the reverse strand, counting down.
CATCACCAAATGAAGTATGGGAGAAGCTTGTTGATATTTTTGGTAATACAAATGAGATGAGGGGACATCAAATTGAAAATGAATTGATCTCCCTGAGTCCCAATACCTTTTAATCCCTGCAACTCTATTTTTCCAAGTTCAAAGCCCTTGTTTTGTAGCTAAAACAATGTGGGATCGAAAAGAAGGATGAGCAACTAGTTTTTTCCATACTCTCAAAGCTTGGCCCTAAATATTCAGTGCTTTTATCAACCTTCCATGCCACAAAGTTGATAGCTCAAGCCTAGAAAATGCCTAGCCTTGCATATTTCATGGAATCTCTCACACAAGAACAAGATAAATTGGTGATGATGGGCACCATCAAACCTTCCAAAGACCAAGCTCTGGTTGCTGTAGATTCAAGGGTGGATTCAAAAGGAAATAATAAAGCTAAGAAGCCACCTGAGCAAAAGAGAGACAAGAACAAGTCTCCATAGGAGCCTCAAGGTTCCAAGAAGAACCCCCAGAAGAAGAAGAACAAAGGAGAAATGAGCAAGTGTGCATACTACAGTAAGGGAAATCATTCTGAAAGCTACTACATGAAGAAGCAAATAGACATGCTAACCCAAATCCTGGAGAAGAATGGCATCTCCCTTCCAGACGGCTCAAAGAAGAGGGAAGGAGGATCAAATTCAGAAGACATAGAGAGAGTTCATGCATTGGTTGCTAGCACATCAAGCTCACCTAGTTTCATCATTGATTCTAGAGCTTCAAGACATATGGTTTTGACCAAGGAGGCATTCACCTCACTTGACATGTCAAAAGGTCCACCAATTGTACTGGGAGATGACTCTCTCACTGAAATTTTGGGCAAAGGGAGGATTGATCTTGACTATGGTAAGTTCAGCAATGTATTGTATGTTCTAGGTCTTGCCTCTAACCTCTTATCAGTGTATCAGATGACCCACATAGGGTCTCCAAATAAGGTCATATTCTCCCCTGATGAAGTTGAGATCACAGAGATCTCAAGTGGTAAAGTCATTGGAAAAGGAGTTGCAAATCATACTCCAAAGGTATACATGTTCTCACACTTCCTACCCTACACAAACCCCTCTGCTCTTCTGATTCATGCTAATGAGGCAAGCAAGCTTTGGCATGAAATATTTGGCCACCTTAATTACAAGTATCTTTCTGATCTTAGTGCAAAAGAAATGGTCATAGGGTTACCAAAGATTAAGTTTTCCAAAGGAGTCTGTCAAGGTTGCATCTTAGGAAAACACCGAGAGCATAAATTTGAGAAAGCTAGTCATGAGAGAACCTCTGCACCTCTTGAGTTGATCCATGGTGATGTTGCTGGCCCATTTCCTCATATTTCAATGAGTCAGGACAAATATGCATTGACATTCATAGATGAATTTTCCAGGTATTGTTGGGTTTACTTCCTAAAACACAAGTCTGAATTTTTTGGCCTCTTCAAAGTCTTTAAGGCTTTGGTTGAAAACCAGTCTGGGAGGAAAATCAAGGTCCTCAGATCTGAAAATGGTGGTGAGTATGTCAAGTCTGAGTTCATTCAATATTGTGCAAATGCAGGTATTCAGATGCAGCATTCTATCCCTTACACACCGCAGCAGAATGGTGTTGCTGAGAGGAAGAACAGATCACTGAAAGAGATGGCAACCTGCATGATGGAGGAGAAGACTTTGCCACCAAAGTTTTGGGCCAAAGCTATAAAATGTGCAGCCTATATCCAGAATAGGTTTCCACATAAACAGCTTGATGGTATGACTCCTTTCGAAGCATGGAGTGGGCACAAGCTAGATGTGACACATTTCAGGATTTTTGGCTCAAGGGCTTGGGCTAGAATTTCAACAGAAAAGAGGAAGGCTTTGCGGCCCCAAAGCCAAGAGTGTCTATTTGTTGGGTACTATGAAGACTCAAAAGGGTACAATCTGATAAATTTGAGCACAAACAAATCCTTCATTGAAAGGTGTGTCCAATTCCAAGAAGAGCCCCTAGCAGCAGTGGAAGTTGGAGAATCCTCTTCACCACCAGAACCTTTGAATGTAAGTGAAGAGATAGTTGAACTTGCTGATTCTGATATGTCTGATAATGATGATTTAATTCCAGATCCTAACAGTACTACAATACCAAAATGGGCAGCAAAGACCATTCATGCAGCTGGAGAACTAGCTGGAAATCCTAATGATCCTAGGAGGACTAGATCTCAGTTTGAGAGTGCTCTGTGCATGAAAGATCCTATGTTTGTAGAGAAATGATATCTGATGGTTGAATCAGACCCACAGACATATGAATATGCAAAAAATGACCCAAGATGGAAAACAGCCATGAAAGAAGAGTTCAGCTCACTCCAGAAGAACAACACTTGGGAGCTGGTTGATCTTCCCCCATGGAGGAAGCTAGTTCAGTGTAAGTGGGTTTACGAAACCAAATTTTCTGCTGATGGTTCACTTCTAAAATAAAAGGCCAGATTGGTATCCATGGGATACTCATAGGTACATGGCATAGACTATAATGAGACCTTTGCACCAGTGGAAAAGATGGAATCCATCAGGCTAGCCTTAGTCATTGCAGCTTCAAAGCAGTGGGAGGTACATCACATGGATGTGAAGTGTGATTTCATGAATGGATATCTCACTGAATATATTTACATGCAGAAGCCTCAAGTATTTTCTACTAATCCATCTCTTGTGTGCAGGCTAAAGAAGTCATTGTATGGGCTTAAGCAAGCCCCCAGTGCTTGGTATGCCAAGATTGATAGATTTCTGCTATGACTGAATTTTGTTCAATGCAATTCAGATACAAATGTCTATTTGAATCTGATTCATGGTTCATTAATGATCATTTTTTTGTATGTTAATGACCTTCTCATTATAGGAAGATTAAAGGATCAAATTGCCTCCTTGAAGGATGCAATGAACCATGCCTTCTCAATGAGTAATTTGGGATTATTGAGCCAATTCTTGGGGCTCGATATTGCTCAAACCAAATATGGAATCAAAGTGCATCAGTCCAAGTATGCCTTGGATTTTTTGAACAAATTCAACATGAAGGATTGCAAGCCAAGCAAGACTCCTTTCCTTTCAGGAGTTAAGCTTGAATAAGCTGATTCTTCACCTATGGTAAACAATACACTGTATAGGAAATTGATTGGATGTTTGTTGTATCTTACACATACTCAACCTGATATTTCTTATGCAATAAGTGTGGCTTCAATATACATGTATCATCCTCATGAGATCCATTGGAGAGTAGCCAAAAGGATCCTTAACTTTGTTTAGGGAACAAGGACTCATGGGATCTTCTACAAAGCTAAATATGATCTTGATTTGGTTGGGTTTAGTGACAGTGATTGGGCAGGTGACAACATAGATAAAAAGTCAACATCAGGATATGTGTTCATGCTTGATGAAGGGCCAATCAGCTGGTCAAGCAAGAAACAGAGTGCCACTGCACTCTCATCTACAGAAGCAGAGTATAGAGGAGTTGTTAATGCCACAACTCAATGTTTATGGTTGCAGGGGTTACTTGGTGAGTGTGGCTTCAAATAAGAATACTCAACTACTATCTATTGTGATAATCATAGTACCATTTGATCTACAATGATCCAGTTCAGAGATAGAGAACCAAACACATTGAGATCCATATGCACTACATCAGACAGCTTGTGCATGATGGCACCATTCACCTACTCTTCTGTTCATATTCAAAACAAGTAGAAGATATCTTCACCAAAGTTTTTTCTGAGAAGACATTCAGCAATTTCAAATCACTACTGGGGATTGCTGATCATGCTATGAAGCATGAGTGATGACAAGATTTTTCAAATTTTGTTTTATTGTCCATGTTTAAGGGAGTATTTTTCCCACTGGGTTTTTGCCTCTTTCCTTGGTTAAATGGACATGCAGTATGTAAAGGGTGACTAAGCCTTGTTGCTAGGCCCTATAATTTTTTGATATTTTACTCATAATTTAGGCTTAAGGGGGGTGTTAGAATAATCAACCCATAGTTAGCTACCTTAGACATTAATTAATCCATTTTTTGTCTTTTTTGCCTAGTTTCCATATTCCACCTTATGCAAGTTGTCCTCCACACATCCATCGTGGTCAAACTTGCTAAATTTGAGTCATGGAGCACTAGGGAAATATTGGAATCAAATATGCTTTATTCCTGGCCTTCCTAGCACATGTCTGCTCTTTCTGCTTTATTGCCTTCTTTTTCTGAGTTTTAAGGCAATTGGGAAAGTTTGACTAGGTGAAGTTAACTTGTATTTTTTCCTCATCATCCTCCACCCTTTTCTCATAAGAAAAGAATGTATGAGTTGTCCTTCCATCACCTATTAGCTTGCCTAATTGATTTTTTCAATTTGTGAGCTCCTAGACAGATTTGGAAACTGCTTTATGCACCTATGGGGGATTTGCTTAGATTTAGTAAGCCTGATTTTGACCAACTTCGAATGGCATCTTCATGCATTCAAATCTCTCATCTAATTATTTATTGTGGCAGCCTATGACTTCACAGGGTTGGCTATTGTACACTTATTCAATACAAATTAGTGTTCTACTCCATATTCAATCTCCTTTGTGAGTAATTTGCATGTGTAATTGGAAATTATTGTGAGTGTAATTGTTCTAACACCTGGGTTCAATTTCCACACCACTATACTGAAAATTGGAAATTCTCAATGAAAAATTGGAAATCTATGTGTGATTTCGCCACCCAAAATAAGGTTCCTTATGTTCTTGATGCACATAAACATTAAATCTCACAATTATGTTGCTGCAATGGCATGGGTGTGACTCCCATGTCCCAAGACAGTTTTGGGCATCCTCCAACAACCATATATTCCCATGTTGCTCCCAAAATATGTAGGATGTGTCTGCTGAAAATTCCATGGTGTAAGAAAAAGGTACATCCTCCAGGGTGAATAAATCCAACAATTACCTACCCATTCCTTCCATAGATGAACAAATCCTCCAACTGTTAGATCCATATGGGAATTTTATTGCTTTCCCATGTGCACAATCCCAATGGCTTAACTATTTATCATTGGTCATGCAATCACCACCATGAATGGAGGAATCAAAGATAGGACATGGTTGCATTTTTTTCAGATGAGAATGGAGTGGTGCCCTCAACAAATCCCCATGGATTATTTTGGGAGCCTCCTTCTCCTTACTTGGCATCCAAACAAAGAAACCCTTCACCCAGTTATCATCCTCATCTGTGTTGGCTGCCATGGGTGTGTGGAATAAATTATGGTGAAACAATTCTATATAAAATGTGTCCACCAAAGTTGTGGATGTATCAAACATATCATGGTCTGTTCCAAAACAAGGTATTTCTTATGACTCTTAAGTGAAAATAGGACTTCTTCTATGAGAAAAATAATCCTTTCTCGGGCAATGTCCCTATGATTGGAACTCATCATTTGCATCCCAAAATTCCTCAAGCACAAAAAAATTATAATGCACCTCATGTTCATGTGTATGGAGTATCCAATGGCTTCCAATTAATTCTTTGTGGCTGCCCACATGTCAGGATAATGCCATTCACAACAAAGAATTTATTGCAGAAATTAAACTCTTTACCTCCCACCGTCTTCATTCCCAAGATGTCTCTATCCACCCAATCAATGGATGAACAAGGACTTTTATTTTCTGATCCATATGGAATTTTATCAGCCACCTCCTCTGGATCATATTATACCATCCATAAGGGGTTTTCATAATGTGTCTATTTCCAAGCATATGTGTCAAATAACCCTTCACTGGTGCAAGCGATTCTGGTACATCTTTGATCCTCTATTCCCGTGATATTTTTATTTACCCAATACATGAATAGATGATCATATTTTATTTCTTATTCACTTGGAATTTTGTCTTCCATATTTTCCATAGCCAAGAACTCCTCTATGCCATTTTGTATACCCACTTGTGCTTGTCCAAAATACTCTTCATCATGGCTCTTCACAAACACCTGCAAATCTTCTCCTTCCTCATGGTTATCCTCCACATGAGGTTCCTCCATTAACCTAAAAATATTTCCTTCCATGCAACATGAAAGGGGTGAAACCTTCAACTCCCTTTGAAGTTGACAGATCTGGAACTTTGACTCTTGAAGGAATCTTTGTATGCTCTTCAATAAGTCACAAGTGATCTCCAACTTATTAGCAAACCTCTCTGATTCTTCTCCTTCCTTCGTGAGTGCACTATGGTACATCTCAGCCATCATGAGGAGATGATATCTGTCATACAGTAATTTTATATAGTGCTCCTTCATCTTGGACATGCCTTCTTTCAGTGCTATGCACTCTCCCATAAAGGCTTATCCTTCCATCTCTCCACCAGAAGCTTTCCAACAACAACTTTCCACCAAGGAATTGACGTCAACAAAGTTTTAAATGGCTTCCATAAGCTTCATTATGTCCTCCTTTAGTGATCCGCTCAAATTATATGGCTCACAAAGAAGATCCTCCACCAAGGTTTCTTCTTCTAATAGCTAGCATATAGGACCATTTTTCTTATGGCATGGACCCACAACACAAAATTTATGCTCGGCATACAAGTCAGCCTTTTAATTTTCTACAAAATCACTTCCATGATGTGCAGTGGAGGGTATCTCTAAAGGTTGGAATGACATGTGACATGGACATAAATTATAGAGCATATCATGCCCTATCATTTCAGCTTCATAATACTACAAAGGAGTCCAAAATTCTGAACTATGCTCATTTCTCTGCATCAGATTTTTTCCTTCAATTTTCCTAGTTAATACCCAGCTGGTGGGGGCTTGTCTTCCATTTCAGTTGGAAGTTCAAATAATCAATTCAGAACTAATTTGTATTCTTATTTTTTATCTGATCCACAAGATCCCTTATCATCATTGAATGTATCACCCTCCTCTACATTGATTTTGGGTTCACAAACAACTAAACTAGGAGCAGATTCATGTCCATCACAATTTCCCTTCATCTTGCACTCCTCAGATGCAAGTGAAGGATTTCCATCCTACCATGGATCATATGGTTGCAGGTGTACATGTCTGCTACAAAAATCAGAACTTTTATCATTCATGTTATTCACCTTATCCTCTTTTTGTATAGATACTTTGGTGGCATGCTCCTCCACCAAATTTTCTGGTTCACACATGAGCAGTGTGTCCTTGTTTTATCCTTCATTCTATGGCTTAGGAGGTGACTGTAAATCTTATTTGTGTACCTCTTTTGGACCTGATTCAAAATATGTCTCACTGTCCATACATGAGACAAAACCTTGATCAGTGATCTGGAGATCACCCACCAAGAAACTTGAAGTGCATTCCTCTTCAACTTATTCTCTTATGCAACCACCTTTTCTCTTCCTTGCACACTTCATCAACTAGGTGTGCAATATTTCTCATGTTTTCCCCATAGTAGGTATCTCTGAATAGCTTCTGGTTGAAGCCCCAACTGTGTATGTGTCTAATTAGGGTGTCTAAGTGTCAAAACACCAAATTTACACAAAAATTAAAAAAATTTAGTGTAACATAAGTTGTCTATAGTCGTAGTTTGATAACTATTAGTGGCTAGCAGAAAAATGAACAGTTAACAAAAGTAATGATTAACTTCAGCACATAACAACTAATACCATTTTAATTTTGATATGTTATGTATATTACCTTCATTTAATTACTTCTAGCTGTACTGATGATTTGATTTTTTCAAGTAGGTGAGAAGTTATGTTTTAAAGTGGGCTTACTTAGCAACATCTAACTCAACTGGATTTCTAGATCTTACAGGTTCAACAGGTAAATTTTGAACAAGTAGGATTTTATTAAAGTGTTAATTCCAGATGTACTTCTTTAGCATATATAAAATGATAGAGTAAATTTTGCTTAATAGAGTTCAAGGATACTACGAGGTAAAGTAAATTTTCTTACTTGTTTAGTAACTATGGCAGTAATTTAAGTTTATGTCATAATGACCAAAATCCTTGCCATACTATATGTCTTTCACCAACATGGCTTCTACTTCAGATATTTTTCTTTCCAGTTGTAAGCTAAGTTACTTACAAGTTCGATGTAGAGCTCATGATTCAATATAATGACACTTTTATGGATACAATAGTTTCTTTCCATTACTATTTTCTAAAATCTAGGGCACTGATTATAAGCATGAAAAATAAATCTAAGGCCTTCAAGCAAGGCTTACAATAAAACCCTTTAGCTCTACCTTCGATTCTACCCTAGTTGAGGTGAATTATCAGTTACAGTTATAAATATCTACTTGCATAAAAGTCATTGAGCTTTATGTTCAACCTTCCAAGTTTATCATGTCACAAGTAATGTAGTAAAAATTACATTACCATATCATTTATTAATGTCAAAACAATGATACTATTTTTAACCTTGGATAGTCTTACTATTTTTTTTTTTACTAAGTCTAATCTAACATTGTTTTGATTCATTTAGAGTTTTGGTTCCTCATGGAGACCAAAAGATCACCAACTTTCCAGAAGTTTGACCTACACCATGGCACTATAGACTTTATATCAATGTAAGAGTTATTCTAGGGTGTAAATACTATCTACTTTTACTTACATATAGTTGATTTATAAACTAATTTGTTTTACCCACTAGTGTTTACTTAACACTAGTTCTAACAACATAGTCATGTAACAATATGTTTGTATAAATTATTAATAGTAGTACTATAAACTTGTGATCAAGGGTAAATACTCTACTAAAGTTCTTTCCATAGTTGTTATACCAACAAAAGATTACAAGGTCTTTCATAAAATAAAGGTTAACGATGCAACGCATGTCTTGTTCTTTATCATTACTTGAATTTATGGTTTATCATCGTAATGATATTTTTTTGGCTTTATAACTAACATTATCATTATGGATATTATTAAAATCATTGGCAATAACAAGATTTTATCCGACAGTGCAAGAGACTATAGTGATCGACCCACTGCTAAGTAAAAATTCTAGTGGCACGTGGAGTAGCCTCCACCGTGCAATGAACGATTTAAAAGCTTGCAATGTAACCCTATCTTCTTCATTCATTGTTGAGGTTTTGGCTTTGCATTGTTTAGTTTCTCCGTAGCCATGAGGGCTCGTTTGATTTTCATTTTAAAGCTCCATTAGCATGTAGTGAAGTGCTGCAACTCTTGTGAATGAGTTGAGTGATGCACAGCTCGTATAATGTTTTCTTTCTGCAAGTAGTAAATTGTTGTGAGAGTGGGTTACTCTGTCAATAGTTTTATATTGTCAGTTCCTTTTCCTGGCCATTTCCATAGCTTTATCCTACTCCATCATTGGTGTATTTTGGATTGTGAACCCCGATTCCTCTGTCACAGGTTATCGCAACGGTTTGTTCTTCGAGGTGCTATTCATTGTCCTGGTTTGATTACCTCCTCGGCTCCAGAGTTCTTTGCCTTCTGGTATAAATTTTACCCTGCTATGATTTATAAATTTCAAATTACAGTTTTAGTAATAGAATGTACCGTTTAAAATCTGCAGTCTTTGCTTGTAGGTTACAGGTTGCCTTTAAACTTGGAAGAATCCTCTCCAATGCTGGATTGACCTCAAGACCAAACAGGTAAGCCCCAGTTAAAATGTGGCATTCTCCTTGCTTGTAATGGTTAAGGGAAAAAGGGTTTGCAATTGGAAAAGAAGCACGGCTTTGGTTCCTCCATTGCTTAGCTACTTTGTTTTCAGTTATTACTTAGTTTTTTTGTTAGTAAAACCCTTTCCTGTTGCAGGGTAACTCCGGCTTCTATGTCATGACTTGTATTTAGATTTCTTGACTTGTAAACAAGAATTACAGACTTATGGATAAGTAATATTATACTTTGTTTCTTAAATTATGGGGGTTCTCTTGTCTCCATGGTTTTTACTTGATCTCTGTTTCGAATACACTGATAATTTATACATTGTTTTATAAATGGTAATACTATAAATTGGGTTATTATTCTTCTTCAATGTCAGTGAAATAAATTTACTGTTAATGATTTCTCTTGTAAATGAATAATGTTATTGTAATGACTATAACTCAGTTCAAAAAATAAAATCTATAAATTTCTATTCACCAGTTAGGTTAAAGTAGCTAGGGTTTTCTGGATAGGAACCCTTGTATAGATTTATCATTGGTTTCTGTTTACCTTAATTTTGTTATTACAAGATTATTGGTGTTATTTAATCTGTTTATGAATTATTTTTAAAAATAAAAGAATTTATAAATATACTATAAATTCTTGAAATAAGACTGTAACTAGTCTAATGCATAACTTATATTTTTCTAGTTTAATTTGTTTACTCTGCTATTAAGAATATGTTAAAAAAATGATAAAAGAAGGACTAGGGTTTTGACCCTCAGGTTTGACTGGCACAGATTATAAGATTGTATGTTAAATAATTATTCCCTGAATAGGTAATTTCTTAGTTTTATTCTATTTACTATTTACATTTATTTTTGTATTTGTTTACTGTTCTGTAAATTAGAAATTATTCAGAACTTTATAAAGATTAGAATAATAACTCTGCTTAATTTTTATAATTAGATGGTTTGTAACATAACTCTAATTCTGGTTTACGTTAAATAATAGTTTTAAGATAATATATTTTCAAAGGATACTCTGTGTGGTTATGACTTTGTTTATAAACCCAACTGTATCTTCTATAAGCTTTATTTGTATCAGTAGACTCTAATGTAGTTCTACTGTTTCTTTTTCAACATTTTTACTTAGTTATACTCAGTTAAATAGTAAACATAAATAACCATAGCACTGTTCTTTACATAATAATTTACACATTGCATAAATTACTCTGCTATCTACATATACAAAACCCTAGCTATTATTTTCAATCTCTTATAAGTTTCTTTCATCTACTTAAGCATTCTAGCTGTGCTAGAGTACGACCTGGTTTCTAGGTGTGGAAAAACAAAGTCTAGAAATTTATTTTCATTCTAATACATTACTATTCTAAATCAACTTCATTTCTTTTAACAATCTAATAAGAATACTAATTCTAACATTTCACAAACTGAACTTTAACAATCATATACCAGTCAAACTAAACTTATTTAACTAACATAGTAAAAAAAAATAACATAGAACCTGTTTATGATAGATGACAACAGTGTTAGGCGGTCATTCCTGCCTACCAATCTCCTGGAGAGCACTCAAACAACGCTTCCTCATGGCCCCCGAGCCTGTTCCTACTCTATTTGGCTGAGAACTGGTGGAGAATGCAAATAGAAGAACCCTCTGTCAACTGACTAGTTCAATATCTTAGTAAACACTCTGCTCTCAGCAGTATGATCTTCAGCTTAAAAGATGCAACTAGATCAATCAGCAGTTATCCCCTCAAACACTTTCCAGATTTCCCTTCCATTGAATTTCGTTGAAGTACATTTATTCAACCTGAATGATCACCTCTCTAGAATGAGCAGCCTCAGATCTCTTCAATGGGAATTTTTATAAAGATTGCCTAGGTCTTTTGGGTCAGTTTTCATTAATTGAGCCACCTGCTCTAATTCCACTTTATTTGGGAATCATGACCCCAAATGTAGGGAGGTTGCCACCTGCAACAGTTGGAAGTGGCTTGAGGATGCTGCCACATGTCAGTTTGCTCCCCACCCAGTCTCCTCCACCAATTTGACCAGTAAACACTCTTTTAACAGCTCTCCTAAGCTGTTGTCTCCTCCTTTATTTATTTATAAATAAAATATTCAGAATTACATTAAATATCCTTGACCCTGCTGAGTCATCAATTACAACTTAGCATAAAATTTAACATATTGTCCTCAAATAATATCAAATAATATAATTTTTTTTTCCCACATGTCAGTTTGCTCTCCGCCTAGTCTCCTCCACCAATTTGACCAGTAAACACTCTTTTAACATCTCTCCTAAGCTGTTGTCTCCTCCTTTATTTATTTATAAATAAAATATTCGGAATTACATTAAATATTCTTGACCCTGTTGAGTCATCAATTACAACTTAGCATAAACTTTAACATATTGTCCTCAAATAATATAAAATTGTTTTTGTGAAATTGGGGTATGTGACACTAAGGATTACAACTCACGGAAAAAACCTAGCCAAAGGCTTCAAAAAATCCCATGCAGTTATTGTTCTATCCTCGATCTGTTTAAAGTAGTGATCTCCCATGGGTATTACATTAGCCTTCGCTGGCCTTGAAGGGTTAGATCCACAGAGGATCTGTTTCCCAAATTGGAAAACAATATAGGTGGAAAAAAGAAAAGAAAAATCAAATCTATCCAAGAGAATTATCCTGATCTAAACCTAAACTACCTAAATAAGATTTTGGGTTAATTTACAGGTGAACCAAAGATGTAAGCAGACAAATAGTTTTCATCCAATCAAAAAAAATGTAAATCAGATTAGAAATGCATCGCTTAATTCACACCTAATTAATGAAAATCAATTAGTTAGTGACTTAAGATTCTATCATTTTGAATTAGCCTGCATAGCACATGTAAGTTGAAAAGCAAACATATTATGCTGCTAAATATTACTGTTCAATTATTCACAGAAATAGATAAAGACAGTTCATAAAATAAATTTCATGAAGCTTTATCAATGCATTAATAAATAACAGAGATAAATCTGAGTTAAATAAACACATTTAATAATTGTAAATAAATAACAGCATTATCTGTCCATTTGAAACAAAGAAAATTAAGATTTGTTTGAAGAAATTCATTCAGACAAAGACAAGAGATAAGAAATAATAGTACTTTATTGATTTGAAGTTCAATAAAAAATTGCATAAACCATATGTACAACCAGAATTGTTTTCAATCTCTTGTATCAATCTCCCATATTCCAAAATTCCTAAAATAGTCCTTAATACATTTGAGATCATCCTATTAAATAATCATTACAAATAATAGATTCCCCCCTACAGAGGATCAAAACCTAAACATATCTAATATCCCAAGAAATCTCTCCACGTCTTCCAGATACGGAGCAATTCCTCAATATCAGGGTAACTGGTAGATTCAATGCCAAGCTGGGCATTACACTTATGATCTTCAATCTCATTCTTAGCTAGTTTATGCCAAAATCGAATATAGATGTGGATCTTTCTCTCCACCGCAAATGGTTGTCTTATCAACTGATCTACATCATGGATGCTGACATGGTCAAACTTCTTGATCTTCTCCTCTCCTTTATCCCTTCGCTACTCCACTTGCTCAATCATCAATCCAGGTGAACATGCTTTTTCAATAAGAACCATTGCAGGAATGGATAATTCATCCATAATGTTGTCAATTGCATCCCATCTTTTGTTGCAAATGGCCTGTGCTTTCTTTATGGCTTTAGCTACTGTCTCAGCTAGATCTTCCCATGCTCTCAAGATAATCATGATCCTCTTAAGCTGGAATTTAGTGAGAAAAGTGACATTGTATCGATTATCTTTCATGTACCTTTTCCAGTCTATCACTTCATCATAAGCCTTCGAAGCTTATTTTCTCTTCTCAACTAGGTCTTCGAGAACAACAGACATCTTGTCAAAAACCATGTGAGTTTCAAAAATATTATCTAGATTTTTAAATAACTCATAGACCAAATCATGATGTTCCTTGTTGGTTTGAATGGCAAGCTCTTTAAATTCTTCCTAGGAAAATTTGGAAAATGAAGATGAAGATGCACTTGCAGTTGCATCGTCACACTGTCTTTCTAACAATGCAACCTTCTGAACCAAAGTGGCATTAACAATCTTTTCTCTTTGTAGTTCTTCACTGAGAGAAACATTATTCTCTTGAAGTTCATCATACTTGTTCTCATGTTTCCTGTTAAGTTGTTCCAATTCCTCCTTTAGACTGACAATTTCTTCTTTCTGTTTGTCAAATTCTCGGTTCAAAGTATTAACAGCATCAAAATTGGTGCTTGTAAAAGCCCCTAAAATAGATACAACATCTGTGGCATACGCCTGATGATCACTTGATCACTGGGTCCACATAACCTCATTTGTTACAGATATGTCCATATCACTCTAATCCATGTTCCTCTTCTTACCCTTATTCACCACTGATCTATCAGCTTTATTGTACTGATATTCTCCTAGGGATATCGCAAAATCTTCATGGAATTCGTCTATCATCTCATCAATGGGGGTATAATAATTCCTATGGATATCAGAGAAGAGGTTTGAGTTGTGGTGTGAGAGGGTATACTCATAGTAATAGAAGAATTGGATGGAGAAGAGGTAACATTTTGAGCAAGAATTACTTCAGGGGCTGAAGAAATGTCAAGAATTGAAGTTTCAGTTGATGAAAATTGCAAAGTAGTGGTCTTGAGATATGATGATGAAACTGCTGAATTTTTCTCATTCACAGGGGACGATGCTGAGCTGAATGAATGAATATGTAATGGGATTTTGAAAATTGGTGGTACTATAGATGAAGGAATGGGCATGTCCACAGAAATAGGTGTAATAGATTCAGGAAGACAAGTGGCATCTTGGTAAAGATGGGAAATAAAAGGTGTCATAGTAGAACCAGCAGATAATGCAGATAAAGCTATAATTGATGAGAGAAGTACCACAGAAGAGGATGGGCCAGACTGGGAAGAAGGTTTTGGTTGTGGAGGAGGTGATGAATATTTTCCATTGCTACCATTAAATAAATTAGTAAAATTCTGTAAATCATTGCCATTTCTAGTTTCAATGGTAACAGGCATAGGGAAAATTCTTTCATCCTCTTCCTCTGAATGATTCAAGTCTATAGTAGAAATGGGGATGGATATTTTCAAATTTTTGGAAGGCTTCTCCTCAACCTGGGTTTGTTTATATTGAGTCTTTTCAAACATAGTGGTCACCTAAGCAGCTTCAACTAGCTGAGAGGTTGCAACTTCTTGAGTGTCTAGTGTTGAAGTCATTCTACTCAATATTTGTTTTATCTACTCAAAAGTATGCAAATAGGCCTTGACATACTACTCATCAGGTGGAAATCAACAATCCCCTTGGGATCATGCTTCCTTTTACTAGCAAAACCAAGATTGATTGACACTATGTAGTCACTAAGCTCTAATTCCCAAGTAGAAGTAGGTATGCTCAAGGATCCAAGTGTTATAGGAAACTTGGGCCAAACTTTCCTCTTAGGTGCAACAATTTTTTTGTAAATCTCTTATGTGACTGTTTGAAATGAAATCTCCTCAAGGACCAACCTGTCCGACATGACCTTAGGCAACATATGGGAAGCATTGCTACAAAAAATCCTGATATAGGTGAATGATTCACCGACATACCAATCTCCCATAGTGGCTATGAGGTTTTTAGCTTCAGGTGAGAACGCAGGAGCTTCCTTATTGAAAAGAAGGAAATAGACCCAACTGAGGAAGCTATCACATATATCATAAAAACTGGTTACATAATTGGTATCCCTTAACTTAGAATGATAAATATGCACAGGCGGGGATGGTAACACCCAAATCCATCCCATATTAGGGAAGAATAACTTGGCACAAAATATATCCACAGTGGAGGAAGAAAGGTAAAAATTGGGCTTCTTCCTAGCAGTACTTTTCTGGAACTCTTGTATGGCATTTTTTAGTTCAAGTGATAGGACTGAAGCCCAAGGGAAGGATTCACCCGAAGTTATGACATGGTGAGCAATGGGGGCCCATTCTTTCTTGAACTAAGAGCAGTTGGGGAAACCATAAATCCTGCATAACATTGCTACAACCAGGGAATAAGGTTCCTTGAACCATTCGATTGGGTAAAGTTCGTCTTTCCTCTGGGAGAACTTGTGTGGTTCAGCCATCTAGGATTTCATCATTTGGTCAAAATTGAACCTAGACTTAGCAGCTTTAATAAATTCTGCATCGAGGAGCTACATAAAAGGTTTAAGGGCATATATTATCACAAAGGTTTCAGAGCAGAAATTGGCCAATTGCATTTCAATACTAGTGTTAAAGGGGTGGTCTTTCAGGTTAGCGTAGTCTATAATCCATCCAAATCCATCATTGTAAGTGAGGATGGCCAGTCTTGTAGCAATCATGTGAAGGCCAGAATCCCTAATTCTCTCATAAATGAGTTGATTACCCTGGAAGTATGAAAGGTCATTGTTATCAAAGATGGAATAAACTTGGGACCAATCCAACTGGTAAGTTTTAGACACTCATCCACTGGTATCGGAGAAGACACCAAAATTCGGGTCTTTGGTAAACATGTCTTTCTGGAGGTTTTTTCTCCTGGTAATTCGGGGTGTTTTGGATGTCGCCATATCTTGTTCGAATTCCAGTACCAGTAAATAAATTGAATTATAAAGGAAGCATAGTAAGCAATTCAAATTGTGAGAAAGCGACTTGATAACCAACCTGAAACCGTAGTGAACACTATTGAAATTGCTTGGTAAAATCTGGATGTAAATTCAAGCAGGAGAGCAAATTACAATGGTAAAAATAGTGAAAACAATAAAACCATCATATTTTTAATTCATGGGTAATAATACAGACCATAGGATTAGGGTGAAAAGAATAGTTGGGATCAGGTTTTGTGGGATGCGGGGGCCAAACATGAAATTCAAAAATTTTATTAATCATTCCATAACTCGCATTCCACATTTTGTGGGATGCAGGATGCGGAATCACAAAATAGTGAAAGCTTATTCAATCAACTATGAACTCGGCATTCCGCATTTTATAGGATGTGGGTTGCGGACACACGCAAACCAAATGATTAATAAATGAAAACTCCGCAACCCGTATACCACAAAATGTGGGATGTGGATTGCGGATCGATGAAATCATATCTAAAAAACCTCTTGCATCCGACATTCCACATTTGTGGGATGTGGGTTGAGGGAAGAGAAAAATTGAAATATCCAACTAAAAGATCCTGTACTCTGCAACTTGCAGGTTGCAGGATGCGGGCTACGGGATAATCAAACACTTCAAAACAAACATTCTTTCCACATCTTAAAACAAACAAATCAAGCGTGACTTTTCTTTTAAATTTGGTGAAGTTAGGGAATCCCATGAGTCGATAAAAAATTTAATAGAATTCTGCAAGGTCACGAAGGATCCTACCAAGTTACCTTCTTATGTGAGATTGGGATCCATGTCAAAATAACATGGGATTTGTTGTACTTACAACAAATGGTGACTTCCTGGAAGAACCAATTACCTTTGCAAAACAATAACCTTTTCCAATCAAACCTGTCAGTAAACAAATGATTAACTCTCAAGAAATGTTAATATATGAATGTAACCAATGAAGAATTTTCAAAATTATTAATGCACTTCCATCCATGGTCATTTTTAAAAGTTGCAAGTCTGATTCAGATGTCATTGGAGGATCGGGATCATCTGAACTCAGGATGACATAGGCATGCAGTTTAAAGTTGAACCTATGGTCAGACCTTTACCACTTTTGGGTTTTTACACAGAGGCTATTGAAACCACCATTTATTTCTTCCTCTTTAATATATATATATATATATATATATATTGTAATGACATAGGACCACTACCCCATGTTTTGGTGATTAGCGCCATTCACAAACTTGACCTGGAAACTGAACAAGTTGGCTCGGTAAGGAGACCTCTTGTCTTCCATCTATATGGCTGAAAGAAAATACCATGGATTGGATACCATCTGGTGATAGTTTCAGTCCAAAATCAAGCCTATGATCATGGTGAGGATGGCCTTAGATAGGACCCCCTCATCCTGATGCACAGTACTATATTGTTTGGGAATGACTGGGGTTCTATTTCACACATGGATTACAAGACACTGCCATGGATTGGTGTCCACATGATGGCATCATTACTCACTAATGCTCTATATATCATGAATGAGTCAACCTGTGATAGGATCTCCCGTCTTCTAGAAAACTGGAAGCCAACTCCCCATACTATATGGAGAAGATGTCATTCCACTGAGCACTTATGAACATAATGAGCTCGCTCATGATGAGACCCATCATCTTGAAAACCATATGATAAAATATATGGCCATAATTGAATTCCAAAGGGTAAGACTGGCCGAGCTATAAAAATATGCCATGGTGCTCTAATGAGACCTTAGACAGGATGAACCTTTTCTTCCACAACTCTCATCATCAGAGTAAGGCATGACAAATATATTAACCTAGATGAGAGAGCATTAATGCAAAATTATACAAATTTGGTTATGATTTAGATATAACAGATCTTGATATGAGTTAGAAAAGATAAAAAATGACAATCCTGTTTTGGTTGAGAGTATTGAGTACTGAGGAAAACTGATTGCTCATTATTTCCAAGTGTGCAGATATTACCAAAAAACTACCAATATCAAGTAAAACTTCATAAAATAAAAGGAAAATAACACACCACACCTATATACAGGGTCGAACCAACCTTTTCTAACAAAATACTTCTTGAGCAGAAAAACATTCATTGGATAGGTATCAACGACCCCTTCCAGTGTTTATAGTCAAACCGTACTAGGACCAATCTTTTCTGTAACAATGAATGTTCCTAACCAAAGTCATTGAAACTTGGTGTACTCTTTGTTGTCCTTGTTTTGTTTGTCCCATATCAACACTAAATCTCCCACTGAGAAGTCTTTGTTTGATGAAGACCTCTCATCAAACCATTTCTTAACCAACTATTGATGTTGGTAGAATTTATTCTTGGCTTTGTCTCTATCCTCTTCTAACTTGAGCAAAGAATCAATCCTCCACTGTAATCATGGAAGAGTCATTCTCTTGGATGGATTAGGCCAATTGCAACAAAGGAATGGTGAGATTAGTTGGTAGGACAGCTTCCTTGCCATAAACACAGCAATAAGGGGAGTTACTAAGGGCTTCCTTTGGGGTGATTAGATCTGCCCAAAGAGCATAGTAAATTTGGGTGTGCTGATCTTTATGGTGGGAAGCCACCATCTTTTTTAGAATGCTTATCAATTTTTTGTTTGAGGATTCTACAATCCCATTTCCTTGAGGGTAGTAATTAGCTGAAAACTTAAGCTTAATTCCCTTTTCAAGGGCATAGTTGGTCAGGTCAATGGATTGGAAATATGAGGTATTGTCAAAAACAAGATACTCGGGGGTACCAAACCTAGTGATTATCTGATTTTCAAGGAAGGAAATTACATGGTTTGTGTTACACATCCTTAAAGGGACTGCTTCTACCCATCTCGTAAAATAGGCAGTGGCTGTTAAGATATATTTATGTTGTAATGAGGATACGGCATTGATGGGTCCGACAAAATCCAATCCCCACTGTTGAAATGGGAATTGAACTGCTACGGGCTGCAAAGGAAAGGCAGGTTTCTTGATTTTTCCAGCACACTTCTGGCAAGGCTCACATTTTCTGACAAATGAATGGGCATCTCTGAATAGGGTAGGCCAATAGTATCCCGCCCTGATGATTTTATGAGCCATTGTATCACCTGAGAAATGTCCACCTGGAGGTCCTGCATGAAATTGAAATAGGAATTCATCAGTATGATCCTTTTCCAGGCATCTAAGAAACACTCCATCATAATTCTTTGTAAACAGAACATTATCAATAAGTTGATAAGGGGCTGATTTCAGCCTTAGTGCTCTACATTGTTTGGGATCTAGGGTTTCAGGAGAAAACCCGTAATGAATAAAAAATTTGATGTGATCATGCCATTTAGATGTCGCGGTTTCAAGTGCATTAACAAAACCTGTAGGAGTAACCTCTTCTTGTTCCCAATCAGTTTGCTGATTTTTAGGGTCGTTTGACTGGGCAGTGAGCTAACACAAAGCTTGTCCTCTGACAATCTTTAGAGGCTTTATCTCTAGATCATATTCTTGAAGGGAAGTCATCCAGTGAGCTATCTTTTCTCCCAACTCCTTTTGGATGAGGACATTGCAAACGAACGCATAAGGGAGAATCACCTTAGTCCTTGACTTCAAAAGGTAAGGCCTGTAATGTTTATGGATTTGTATACTGTGTAGGCCTGTTTGTCAACCTGGGATTAATTGAGTTCAACCCCTTTGAATGTTGAACTCATGAAGGAAATGGGGATCTTGGCATCCTCATGATTTTTCTGTGTTAGGACAGCTGCAAAAGAAAAGTCAGTAGCAAATGTATACAATATAAAATCTTTACTAAAATCTGGGGGCATAAGAGAAGGTGCTTCTGCTATGGATTTTTGAATTTCAGTAAATGCATTCTTTTGTTCATCAAACCACTTGAATGGTACATCCTTTTTTACTAGAAATTGCATAGGTTTAACAACTTGAGCAAAATTTGGAACAAATCTACGAACAAAATTGATCTTACCCAAGAATGACTACATGGCCTTACAAGAGTTAGGGAAGCCGATCTTGGAGATTGATTCAGTGCATTCTAGATCGATGATCATACCTTCCTTCGAGACTATGAAACCCAACAACTTACCTTCCATTACCACAAATATGGACTTCTTGTGGTTGAGGGAAATGCCAAATTTTCTGCACCTTTCGAATATCTTTTTTAAAGCAGACAAATGATCCTGTCGTTTTTTAGAGTAAATCGTAACATCATCTAAGTATACAATGATAGAATTATGGATCAAGCCCATGAAAGCTATGTCCATAGATCTCTAGAACATGGCTCTGGCGTTTATTAGTCCAAATGGAATCCATCTATATGTGAATGTCCCCCAAGGGTTCCGAAAGACAGTTTTAAGTTGATTGTTGTGTGCAACCAAGACTTGGTAGTAGCCAGAAAAACCATCTAGAAACGAAAACATCTCCGATCCGGCTACTTTCTGTAGGATTTGCTCCATTGGAGAAACAGGATAATTATCTTTCTCAGAGGCCCGGTTGAGATTCCTAAAGTCTACGTAGAGTCTGATTACCCCATTCTTATTATGAACAAGAACCAAATTAGCTATCCACTGCGTGTTCCTGATGGAAAATATGATCCTAGCCGAGAGCAGCTTGTCGAGTTCTTTCATGACGGAAGGCTCCAGAATGGGGTGCATTTTCCTCAATTTATGTTGATAGGGCTTTACCTTAGGTTTCATGGGGATGTTATGAGGCATGACAGTAGTATCAAAAGTCTTGAGTTCATTATATGTCTAGTAAAAAATGTCTTTAAATTCCCTGCATAGTTTGATAAAACCTCTTCTTTCATCACGGGAACAATGTATTCCAAGATTGATAAATCGAGGCTCATGCTCTATTCCCAAGTTGACAGGGGTGTGATTCAAGGTTGAGCTTTCAGTCTTGCAGTTGACGGTTTGTCTGAATTTATCTTGTAAATCATAGAACTTCTCCAGGCTGATGAGAGACTCAGGGATGATGTTGGAAGGATAAGATAGAGACTTCTCATGATCAGCTTCATTGATAGCCATACCCTCGAATGTATTTTGGGCTGACAAGAATTCAAGTATTTGATGGTCATCATCAAACACTTTCCAACTTGTGACATTGTTGGGTATAGAGGGTCTGTATATCAATTCGATAGAGAAAGTTTGTGGAGACAAACCTTCGAGAGGGATCAGTCTAGATGCAGTATTGGCTAACATATCTATGTTAAAGTTCTATGATCTAGGAAAAGATTTAATATTAAATGCTGAGAAGAAATTAGTCATATCTCTGATTAATCTTTGGTAATTAACTAGACATGGAGATAGACAATGTATCTGATTCTGTACCTGTTTCACAATAACTTCAGTCTCCTATGCATTCAATTGCTTTCTCTCCCATATCAATAGATTTCCTGAGTCCTTGCACTAATTCCTTGTACTCAGCCACGTTATTGGTACATTGAAATTCCAACCTCCATGCGATCATTGTTTTGATCCCTTTGGGACCAATAAGTACACATCCTGTGCTTGCTCCCTCCTTTGACTTGTAGCCATCAAAAAACAAAGTCCAAACTATAGGATCAATTATGAAATTGGTATTTACATTATATACATTATGAACAATAGTGATAGAGAATGGGACAGATGTAAGATGAGTTATCTGAGAGAGCTTCTACTCATTTTCTGTTGGTGAGACATCAGGAGGAAAGTCTCCAAAGAAAGTGCCAAACGTGAAATGTTCAATTTGATTGTTAAAGAAGGAGATAGATTCGTTGGACCTATCGAGATTAGTTACAGTTTGTTTCATGAATGGTTCCCTGTCAACTTTGATCTTGTTACGTTTCCCATTAAGAGGAAACCAGAGGTGAGACCAATCAGTAGCAAAGTAACCTTTAAGTTTCTCTTACCAATCCCAACTCAGCCACATACCGTAAGTCTCTGGAATATCTGTAATCAAAATATCGATAGTTTGATGAATCCGAGGATCTACAGATAATCGGAGAAGAACATTTCACACTCTCCCCACAACTTTAACCTTGGATATATCTAATTGCACAATTTAAATAGGACAGGTTTTCGAGGTGGCATTGAGTTTCTTACACACAGAAAGGGGCATAACATTGGATGAAACACCTGAGTCTACCATACAGTTATGCACGTTCATGTTAAAGATTTCAAAGGTAAGTAAGAAGGGGGGAGTTCCCTTGCTTCCAGGTTTTTGATGGTTTGGTTAGGGATAAGAATCAAAATTATTATTTTGAGCTTCTAGGGGTTGCTTTATTATCATGCTTTTGGGTAAGGAATCCCTTATGGAAGGGATTTTAAGAAGATCAAATAAAGATATGTTTTCTTTGACTCTTTTATGGTCTTTGGCCAAGTTGTATTCTGTCTCAAGAATGAGGGTGTCCTTCTGAGGTTGAGTCTTACCTTTGCTAGGGGTCTGTGTCAGAGGTGATAATTCCTAGGGAGGTGGCCCTTTAGACTTGGTATTGTGTGCATGTAAGTTGAAAACTATGTCGGGTTCTTCTTATTCTTCTTCTTCTAAAAAGAATCTCACAGAGCTGACCTGCTGGTCATGTTTCTCTTCCTCATGGGGAGGTTGTAAATCTTGAGTGGACTAATCTCATTTGAGGTGAATCCCTCGCTAGGATTCGGAGGAGGTTGGGTGGGCCTCCTAAAAGGTGACCTATTAAATCCTCGATTATTAGAGTGATTTTCATTGTTTTTATTCTTAAGATATACCATCTCGTTAGACATTCTTTGGAGGAGCTTCTTCACTTCACTCATGTTGAATGGATCCTGATTAGTAGCAGAGGGTTTAGGATAACTATCACTTTTCCTACGTGAGGTAGACTCGTATTCAGATGTGGGATCAGGTTTGTCCTTGAGACAGAACATGTCCCTTTCAACCTGTATTTCTTCAGAGAAGGCGTCTTGTAAGGTCTCCTTACGGGATCTCTTAACCCACATGGCTATTTGGGTCGGAAGACCTTTAATGTAATATGCTACCAATAAATCCTCAACGGGGAGTACTATACTCGGGATCCTATTCTTTAAATATGAAAACCGTTGATTGTAATATTTGACTCTTTCTTTGCCCTTAGTTTTCATGTAAGAGAGATCTATGACTAACTTGTCCGGGGTTTTGTCATCCCTATACTTTTGAGTGAAGAGTCCAGAGAATACATCCCAAGATGGGATGGAACTAGCTTTTAAGGAAAAGTACTGGGTAGAAGCTTTTCCCTCGAAGGTGTAAGGGAACAGTCTGCAAACCACATCTTCATGTATGATGTTCCTAAGTCTAATGCCTTGCATGAAGTATTTTATATGGTCTTCCATAGGAATTTCGTCATCTGGATTGAATTTTAGAAGCCACTTCTCAGGGTTTTTAGGCAATCTATGTTGATGATTTTAAGGAACCATACTTATTTAAAAGTGTATAAATGTTGGCGAATATTACCAATTCTTAAAACACCAACTATAAAATGGTTGACAAGATTTTTCAAAAAATATTTTAATTTCCAAGGATTTTATATCGGTTCTATAATAATTTGGCAATTTTTAGGGTGAAAAAATTTTACCCCATCAAAATTGGGCGAAACAGAGCTTCAAAAAATGCAAAATGGTGAATCTTTTTTGGGTGAAAAACATGGAAAAATAGCCCATTGGGATAAAATTCGCCCCTAAAATTATCCCTGCATCCAACCAAGGTCTGTTATGTCTTTTGTCAGCCATATGAACAGGTTCATGTGATGAGGCCGAGGATTCAGAATCGGAATATTGGTCTAAAGAAGATAGGGAAGAGGGGGGAGACGGTGGTTGTCCTCCTGTTCGGATGGTGGGTCAAGGAGTAGATGACTCCTATAAAAGCTAATCTAGATCTAACCCAAGTGTAGACAATTCACTAGGGAGAGGCCGATTTCTTTTGGTGTTTCAATCTCATGAGTTAAGATTGCTTTGATTATTGCTCTAGGGAATATTACAGGTTAGACGTTCTTCGTCATACTTTCTTCTAATTTCAGCTAGGTTTTCAGAGTTACCCTTCTACAGTTGTTCAACTGTGATTGGTTCTAGAGTAGGTGATACAAGAACATATCTGCTACCTGAGGCACCCTGTCCTTGTGCAGGAGTGGATGGGACGACGCCTGGACCTTATGCTACTTGCTCCCCTGAAGTAGATGTGCTAGCACAACTACGATTGATGATCAAATCTCTAGATGGAGGAGGTGTCTATGTATTTCATTTAGGCATGATGTGATGGCCCTCCTTCTAGCGGCATTTATTGAATCCCCAACTGTGTATGTGGATGATTAGGGTTTCTAAGGCTTACAACACACAGAGAAAACCCAGCCAAAAGCTTCAAACAATCCCATGTAGGTATTGTTCTATCCTCAAGCTATTTAAAGTAGTGATCTCCCACAGATATTACAGTAGCCTTTGCTGGACTTCAAGGGTTAGATCCAAAGTGTTAACACCTCTACCTAGCAGAGGGTCAAAGAGAACATGGTAAAGAGCAATAATGGTTGCTTGAAAACTTTGGTCAAATATAATGGTGTGAAAGTATGATAAAGGGCATGTAAGCAGTGAAATTATCACATGATCCAACGGTGTAGAGCAAGGAAATGGAGATCGATGGCTTATGATATACCTGCTCTATGAAGATGCGCGGAGGATAAGGACATATGGAGATAGTTAACAAGACATGAAGATCAGAGGTCACAAATCTAGCTCGACGAAATATATGATCAATGTGAATTCCGCCTCGTGAATTTGCACATTCGTTAAAACGAAGGAGCTTAGCGGAGTGGGTACGTGTAGGATTATCCGATGGCTGGAAAATAAAGTGTAAATACATCGACGGTCATCAGTGGATCTGGAGGATGAAGTTGCGTGATGGTTGGAGAAGAAAAGTGGTAGCGGAATTGAAATTGCTATACACATGGCAATTTGTGGTGTATTCCATGGAGAGAAATGGTTTGGGGGAAACTGCTAAAGGAGGTCTCCGGAATGGGCTTCTATATAAGTGGAGTTGACTTGTTTGAAGAATTATTTTTTATTATGTTGGACAAATGGAAAGGACTGCTTGATTGCCACCCTTTAATAATCAACCTCGAGCATATGCGGTTACAGTAGCAGGTAAGTCCCGAATACTCGAACTTCATCCGTAGAAGTACCATTGTTTTTCTATAATATGGATAAAGGAAAAGGTTTAAAAGGGTTTAACCGAGTTCTGGACGAGAGAGAAGAATGCCTGGTTGATAGGGATAGAGGAGTATATGATCCTTTCTTGTCTGTGGGAATTGTATCTGTTATCAAAGAAAGATTATGGCGATACAATTTGCAGGGAAATGACATTTTAAATGCTTGTAAATCATTTATGTATCATTTTGCTATTGAGCATACCCTACATTTTCCCGAGTTTGTTGAGTGGTGTGCAGTTAACTATTCTTCTTCTGAGAGAGTTATTGTAAGTCATTCTACATCTAGGATACTATGTAAAATTGATGCAAAAGCCAACCGTGAAAACTTGAATTTGCCCGACAATTACCCCGATAGTCGTGAGTCTGTAAACAAGTCCGTTTTAGCTAAGGTGTACAAAAATTGTGAAAATGAGGTTCGTTGTAAATTCTTGTCTAGCATTCTTAATGAGGGTCAGTCACTGGATGGTCTCTTTCTGCCATATCATGTTCACATTTTCAGGGATGAAGTTCAATTGGTTGTGTATTTAGTCTATCAGGTCTTTGCTCTAGATGATGACTGTCATGTCAATGAAGTCATCTTGGGCTTCTTATTAAAAATGAGTTTGATTAGTTATGAGTCTGAGTCAGTTCATGTCTTCAGTTTAGATGAGTATCTAGTAGAAACTATACATCTCCAATTGAGTGAGTTTCCTAAAGTCGGGGTTTTTCAAGTTTCAAACTTATTTGCTGAACATGTTATTATGTTCAAATGTCACCGAATTGCAGTTCTTAAGTACCATATTCTCTTAGGATTTGCTCAAGCAAATCAACATGTTTGAATTTGCAAATTCTATCATGTCAGAAATATATAAGATGATGTTTGATGAAGTGTTACCCCGAGTATTGGAAGAAATGAAGAGCATGATGCAATCCACACTTGAGGATAGGATTGGAGATTGGTTCTTGTATAAGGACTTCACCATTTTGAGAATATATGGTTTTACTGGAGAGCCTTATAGGCTACCTGCTTTCCTTACTCCCAGGATTTTTGCATTGGAATATATGAGACAGAGATTGCATGCAGAAGAAGAACAAAGCATGGATTTTTAAAAATATCTTCCAATATCAAGTTCCCTCTTAAAGTAGGTTCTTTTATTTTTTAAAATAAGAGTGCTCTGGTGTTTGTAGAGAAATTGTTGGAAAGCATGGATTTTCAAAGGGAGCAAAGGGTCAATTATGATCCCTACCATATAATTTCCCTGAGAAAACAAGCCAATAAAAATAATCCATTTGATCATCAAGTTGTTGAAGGTCTGAATGAAATAGCCAATTTGTTTTACTTTGTGGAAATCCCAGGATCCGATGAAAATACAAGTAGTAGATCGGTTGCAGTATCTCAGATGACAGGTCGTTCTAATATTTTGATTAAAAGAAGTCTTTCTGAAGCTGAAAGTATGGAAATAGATGAGGATGGTCCCCATAAAAAGGCCAAATTGTTTCAAGATGATAAAATGTTAAGTGAAGTTATTTCAAATGATTTAAAAGGAATTGCTTTGGTTCCTACAAAATCTATACAGGTGAGTCAATTTTCTTTTGAAAGTGTAGATAATACAGAATCAGGTCCAGTTTTCAAATCTAAAGAAGAGCTCATGACTAGTTATGTGGAGAAGCAAAAGCAGTCCCTAGAAGAAACAAGGAATCTACTCTCGCGAGTAAGAAGTCTAAGTAATCCAAAGACTTCCTTGATTTCTACCCGAGACGTAGAAACAAATACTTTTAAATTGTCTATGGTGAGTCATAAGAAAATGTCAAAAATGGAAGTGAGATTAGACAAAATCAGTGTACCAGATAAAATACAATTACATAAACAAACAGGAGACATTATTTATTCAGATTTATTGCATGCTATAGTAAGAATTAATAAGTTACAAGTTTTGGTTGACAAATTGGAAGTCCTATTAAAACATGAGAAGGTCAAAAACAAAGCTAATTCCATTCAAATAAAAAAGTTGCAAGAAGACATCGTAAGCTCAGGAAATGAAACAAGTAGCACCCAGGCAATCAAAAGACTTCTAGAAGAAAAAGACAGCACCTTCCAAGTACTAAAGAAAAGGTTGAAGATCCTGAGTACATAACATGTTCAGTCATCCAAATTATTAGCATTACAAGAGGAGAAGGACAAGATTCATCGGGATATGATGGAGTATAAAGGAAAGACTATGAAATTACAAGAAGAAAACAATAAGTCGGAAGTGGAACAGAGTGAGTTAATAGCACAAATTTCATGGTTGAAAAGGGACCAAAATGAAGAAAAAGAAATCATGGAGGAACTAATGAGCCAGACTCCCACTGATGAAGACTTGACTACTGTGAACATTGAAAAACCTTTAAATGATTTTTCTGCAGATGACTTACTAGTGCCCATGTCCCAAGTCATCTTGAAAGATGAAGAGATAAGAGAGTTAAAAGAGGAAAATGAAAAAATCAAATATAAGCTAGCCAAAGTGACTAAACATAAGAATAAGATATTACAAGATAAAAGCCAATTACAGAAGAATTTTAAGAATTTGAAAGAAAGGAACATAGGAAAGGGTCCTCTCCAGGGAGCTAAACACATAATTTGGGATACATTATCCATGGAAATTACTAAATTCAGGCATTGTTTGAACTTCATTGATGACCAAAGTACATTGGTCAATTTAGCCAATCAAAGACTGAAGTTAGTAAATGAAACCATGGAGAGGAAACCTCTTGGCACAGCTCAGAATGCATTAAATTTCTTAAATTCATTGACATATAAAAAATTACAAGATATAGGAGTCAAAGATAGAGTGGCAATGGTACTATGGTCAAAAAGGTTTATTCATAAACATCATCTAATGAAGATAGTACAAGACAAGGCTGATGAAATGATCTCACGTATTAATGATTTCAGGCAGGCTTTTAAGAATTATTTGAAGATGGCCTTCCTTCCTTTTGGGACGAGGAGGGACGACTGTTTTCTCAAGAGCATTATCACAGCCTATTGGTGCAAATTCGTATGGATCATTCTAAATTTGATGATTTGGTAAAGGGGCTGACGGGAAAGGTCATTGTAGATAAGCTGACAGAAGATTTTGAGATTTTGCAGAAATTTCTGATCATCAGGGGAGGGTTGCCTACTGTTTCTTATGAAGCCTACATGGAGTTGGAGGTGTCTATCCAGGAAATTATTGAGTATGATATTCCAAGCGCGGAGCAATGGAGAGCCATAGAAAGATTTGGAAAAACAAAGTATATCCTTCATTCATGAAAGGTGTTGCGCGTTGTGGAGCTTCTTGGACGGGCCTTGTTACCGAGTTGATTTTAATTAAATGATTTGTTAGGATCAAAGCAAGTAGTTTATTCCTAGTAGTTAGGAATATAGTTACAAAACTTTGATTAAGCAGGTTATTCAGTTATAAATCTTCTTGGAAGAAGAAATCATTTTATGTATATAATTGCATTTACTTTATGTGATGGGGGTTGGAACCCATCTTGTTGTTGAATGTTTTTTTTGAAGACATATATTTTTTGAATAACAAAGTTGAATGCGTGTGGGTTATCAGAGATTCCTGTGCTATTTACATTACAGTCTGTATTTCTCCTCCTTTTGTAATTTTTTTTCCAGTGTTACACTCCATTTTGTTTTCTTCATATCTGAAACATAGTGTTGAATGGTTGGAATTCATATTGGTTATGCTTTGATCATTGTTTCAGATATTTTATAAACATTTCTACTAAAGTTAATATATAACTCATCTCCTGATGCTCTGTATTAATGGACTGTTCATTATTTCTTCTGTTCCACATGAACTAAATGAATGACTGTGATTGAATGGTTATCTTTCCTTTGATAAAATCTCACGCATATGATTTTGTGATATTTTTATGTATATGTGACTCCATTTCCCAATGGTTATGTGTATTGTTCCAACCATCCATATAATGTTCAAGTGTTGATTTATATCTGGCCTTGTTAAATCCATATTTGAGAGATCCCTCTCTGGAAAGAAAAGTCAGTTTCTTTCTGAAGTGGTTTTTTCTATTACCTTGGGATTTACCTTTCACAACCTGGGTACATTCTGAGTGTTACCACACAGATAATCTATTTCCCAAATTGGAAAACAATATAGGTGGCAAAAAGAATAGAAAAATCAAATCTAGCTAAGAGAATTATCCTGATCTAAACCTAAGCTACCTAAAGAAGATTTTGGGTTAATTTGCAGGTGAACTAGAGATGTAAGTAAAAAAATACTTTTCATCCAATCAATAAAAAAGGTAAATCAGATTAGAAATTCATCGCTTAATTCACAGCTAATTAATGAAAATCAATTAGTTAGTGACTTAAGATTCTATCATTCTGAATTAACGTGCATAGCACATGTAAGTTGAAAAATAAACATATTATGCTGCTAAATATTATTGTCCAATTATTCACAGAAATAGATAAAGACAGTTCATAAAATAAATTTCATGAAGCTTTATCAATGCATTAATAAATAACAGAGATAAATATGAGTTAAATAAACACATTTAATAATTGTAAATAAATAACAGCATTATCTTTCATTTGAAATAAAGAATATTAAGATTTGTTTGAAGAAATTCATTCAAACAAAGACAAGAGATAAGAAATAACAGTACTTTATTGATTTGAAGTTCAGTAAAAAATTACATTAACCATATGAATAACCAGAAGCGTTTTCAATCTCCTGTATCAATCCCCCTTCTTCCAAAAGTCCAAAAAAACTCCTTAAAACATTCGAGATCATCCTCTTAAATAATCATTACAAATAATAGATTCCCCCCTAAATGGGATCAAAACCTAAACAAAGCTAATATCCCAAGAAATCTCTCCACATCTTCCAAATACAGAGCAATTCCTCAATATTAGGGTAACTGGCAGATTCAATGCCAAGCTAGGCATTTCACTTATGATATTCAATCTCATTCTTAGCCAGTTTATGCCAAAATCCGATATAGATGTGGATCCTTCTCTCCATCGCAAATGGTTGTCTGATCAATTGATCTACATCATGGATGCTGACGTGGTCAAGCTTTGTGATCTTCTCCTCTCCTTCATCCCTTCGCTTCTCCACTTGCTCAATCATAAATCCAGGTGGACATGTTTTTTTCAATAAGCACCATTGCAGGAAAGGAAAATTCATCCATAATGTTGTCAACTGCATACCATCTTTTGCTGCAAATGGCATGTTATTTCTTTATGGCTTCAGCTACTGTCTCATCTAGATATTCCCAAGCTCTCAAAATAATCCTGGTCCTCTTAATCTGGAAATTAGTGAGAAAAGTTACATTATCTGGCTTATCTTTCATGTACCTTTTCCATTCTATCACTTCATCATAAACCTTCGAAGCTTGTTGTATCTTCTCAACTAGGTATTCCAGAACAATAGACATCTTGTCAAAAACCATGTGAGTTTCAAAAATATTATCTAGATTTTTAAATAACTCACAGACCAAATCATGATGTTCCTTGTTGGTTCGAATGGAAATTTTTTTAAATTCTTCCTGGGAAAATATGGAAAACGAAGATGAAGTTGCACTTGCAGTTGCATCTTCACACTGTCTTTCTCACAATGCAACCTTCTGAACCAAAGTGGAATTAACACTCTTTTCTCTTTGCAGTATTTCACTGAGAGTAACATTCTTCTCTTGAATTTCATCATACCTGTTCTCATGTTGTCTGTTAAGTTGTTTCAGTTCCTCCTTTAGACTGACAATTTCTTCTTTATGTTTGTCAAATTCTCCGTTCAAAGTGTTAACAGCATCAAAATTGGTGCCTGTAAAATCACCTAAAATAGATGGAGCATCTGTGGCATACGCATGTGGGTCACTTGATTGTTGGTTCCACACAACCTCATTTGTAATAGATATGTCCATATCTCTCTGATCCCTATTCCTCTTCTTACCCTTCTTCACAACTGATCTATCAGCTTTACTATACTGATATTCTCCTAGGGATATCACAAAATCATTATTGAATTCATCCCTCATCTTATCAATGTGGGGTATACTAATGCCTGTGGATATCAGAGAAGAGGCTTGAGTTGTGGTGTGAGAGGGTCTACTCATATTAATAGGATAAGTGGATGGAGAAGAGGTAACATTTTGAGCAAGAATTACTTCAGGGGGTGAAGAAATGTCAAGAATTGAAGTTTCAATTCATGAAACTTGCAAAGTAGTGGTATTGAGAGATGATGGTGAAACTACTAAGTTTTCTTAGTCACAAGGGATGATACTGAGCTGAATGAAGGGATATGCAATGGTATTTTGAAAACTGTTGGTACAATAGATGAAGGAATGGGCATATCCAAAGAAATGGGTGTAATAGATTCAGGAAGACAAGTGGCATCTTGGTAAAGCTGGGAAATAAAAGGTGTCATAGTAGAACTAGCAGATAATGAAGATAAAGCTATAATTGATGAGAGATGTACCGCAGAAGAGGATAGGCCAGACTGGGAAGAAGGTTTTGGTTGTGGACGAGGCGATGAAATTTCCATTGCTACCATTAAATAAATTAGTAAAATTATGTAAATCATTACCATTTCTAGTTTCAACGGTAATAAGCACAGGGGAAATCCTTTCATCCTCTTCCTCTGAATGAGTCAAGTCTATAGTAGAAATGAGGATGGATATTTTCAACTTTTTGGAAGGATTCTCCTCAACCTGGGTTTATTTAGATTGAGTCTTTTCAACCACAGTGGTCACCTGAGAAGCTTCAGCTGGCTGAGAGGTTGCAACTTTCTGAGTGTCTAGTGTTGAAGTCATTATGCTCAATCATTGTTTGATCTGCTCAAAAGTATGCAAATAGCATTGACCTGCTGCTCAACAGATGTTTGGGGAATTTCTTCCATGGGATATTTTCCTTTACCTATGTCTGAAGAGGTTTCAATGGATGCAGTTTTGGCTGGTAGAGCCTCCTTTGCTGTAGATTGAGCTTCCTTTTCTTCCCTATCTTTTATTACCTTTTCCTGGATCTCTAACTCCATAGACCTTTAATGTCGAACTATGTCCTTGATTTTATTTTGATATTGCAATATATGACTTTGTTCTTCTTTTCTTTTTTCCCTCGCCAAGACTTTAGAAAAAAGTATGAAATACTTGATATATGAAATCATCTGGAGTTTCCTCATGAGTGTAGGCTACTTTAAAGTGGTTCTGTTTGA
Source organism: Pseudotsuga menziesii (assembly GCA_001517045.1). Classification (NCBI taxonomy): domain Eukaryota; kingdom Viridiplantae; phylum Streptophyta; class Pinopsida; order Pinales; family Pinaceae; genus Pseudotsuga; species Pseudotsuga menziesii. The sequence continues at coordinate 21,022 of LPNX010902846.1, read as the reverse complement.
GGTGGAAATCAGCAATCCCCTTGCGATCATGCTTCCTTTTACCAGAAAAACCAATCTTGAGTGACACTATGTTGTCACTAATCTCTGATGCCCAAGTAGAAGTAGGTATGCTCAAGGATCCAAGTGTTATAGGAAACTTGGGCCAAACGTTCCTCTTAGGTGTGGGACATTTTTTTGTAAATCCCTTATGTGACTATTTGAAATGAAATATACTCAAGTTCCAACCTGTCCGGAACGACCTTAGGCAACATATGGGAAGGATTGCTACCAACCCTGATATATGTCAATGATTCACCGACATACCAATATCCCATAGTGGTTATGAGGGTCTTAGCTTCAGGTGAGAACGTAGGATCTTCCTTGTTAAAAATCAGGAAATAGACCTGGGCGAGGAAGCTCTCACATATATCATAAAACCTAGTTACATAACTGGTATCCAATAAATCAGAATGATATATATGCATAGGTGGGACCGGTAACACCCAACTCCATCCCATATTGGGGAAGCGGAACTCGGCACAAAAGATATCCACAATGAAGGCAGAAAGATAAAAGTCAGGCTTCTTCGTTGTAGTATCTTTTTGGAAATCTTGTATGGAATTTTTTATTTCAAGTGATAGGATTGAATCCCAAGGGAAGGATTCACCTGAATTTATGACATGGTGAGCAATGAGGAGCCATTATTTCTTGAAGTAAGAACAGTTGGGGAGACCATCAAGCCTGCATAACATTGCTGCAAGCAGGGAATAAGGTTCCTTGAACCATTCAATAGGGTAAAGTTCATCTTTCCTCTAGGAGAACTTGCAGGGTTCATCCATCTAGGATTTCAGCATTTGGTTGAAATTGAACCTAGACTTAGCAACTTTAATAAAGTCTGCATTGAGGAGCTGCATAAAAGGTTTAAGGGTGTAAATTCTCACAAAGGTTTCAGAGCAGAAATTGGCCAATTGTGTTCCAATACTGGTGTTAAAGGAATGGTCTTTCAAGTTAGTGTGGTCTATAATCCATCTAAATGCAGCATTGTAAGGGAGGATGGTCGGTCTTGCAGCAATCATGTGAAGTCTAGAATCCATAATTCTATCATAAACGAGTTGATTACCCTAGAAGTCTGAAAGTTCATTGTTATCAAAGATGGAATAAACTCAGGACCAATCCAACTGGTAATTTTCAAACACTCATCCACTGGTATCGGAGAAGAAACCAAAATTTGGGTCTTTGGTAAACATGTCTTTCTGGAGGTTTTTTCTCATGGTAATTTGGGCTGTTTTGGATGTCGCCATATTCTATTCGAATGATGGTACCAGTAATTAAATTGAATTATAAAGGAATCACAGTAAGCAATTCAAATTGTGAGGAAGCACTTGTTAATCAACCTAAAACTGTAGTAAACACTATTGAAATTTGTTGGTAAAATATGGATGTAAATTCATGCAAGAGAGCAAATTACAATGGTAAAAACAGTAAAAACATCATAAATAAGACCACCATATTTATAATTCATGGGTAATAATACAAACCGTAGGATTAGGGTGAAAAGAATGGCCAGGATCAGGTTTTACGGGATGTGGGGGCCAAACATGAAATTCAAAAATTTTATCAATCATTTCATAACCCACATTCCGCATTTTACGGGATCCAGGATGTCGAATCACAAAACAGTGAAAGCTTATTCAATTAGCTTCGCACCCCGCATTCCTCAGTTTGAAGGATGCAGGCTGCGGACACATACAAACCAAACGATTAATAAACAACAACTCCATAACCTGGATTTCGTAAAATGCGGGATGTGAATTGCAGATCAATGAAAGCATATCTAAAAAACCTCCCTCATCCTGCATTCCACATTTGTGGGATGCGGGTTGTGGGAAGATAAAAATTGAAATATCCAACTAAAATATCCTGCACTCTAAAACTTGTGGGTTGCAGGATGTGGGCTGTGGGACAGTCAGACACTTCAAAACACACAGTCTTTCTGCATCTTAAAACAAACAAATCAAGCATGACTTTTCTTTGAAATTTGTTTAAGTTAGGGAATCCCACGAGTCGATAAAAAATGTAATAGAAGCCTACAAGCTCACGAAGGATCCTACCAAGTTACCTTCGTATGTGTGATTGGCTCCCATGTCAAAACAACATGGGATCTGTTGTACCTACAACACTTTTGTGTTTCCATAGTATAGAAATATCAAAAAGATAAGACCTCCCTTATCTCTTCTTTCAAGGAACAATATTGTTACAGCTGATTTTACCACACATGGTGAATCACACTTTTATGGCCTTCCCTATCCCTCTGCAGACTCCTTAGACTCCATCGACCATTTTTGTACCTTTGATGTTTCCAAGATCATCCCTAAAAACATGCAATAATTTCCATATTCAACTTTTAATCCCTTTCTCACGTATATACGCGGGTTTGACCCTTAAAACCGTGTACATCGGGATGTGTGCAAAAGGCCAAATGATTTTGGAGTTTTCCTTGATGTGGATCTGAGTCACTTGTCTCTTGAATTTCCATATGCCTTGAGATCGCTTGGATTCAACCTTCCATTACACCATTGAAGAGCTATATAAGGAACCCTTTGGATACATTGAAGGGAGAGGAATTGAAGAGAAATAAAACTATAGTCCATTGTTGCCAGAGCTTATACTTGAGTCTGGATCCCTTTTTCCCTTGGAGCACTTTGTGTTCTTCCCAAGCTATCCTTTTTCTTGTGAGCTTGCTATCGAGAGATGGAGGATTGAAGTGGTGGAGGCCCAAGTGGGGGACTTAGTTTCTCCGATCTACAGATGTTCCAACAGAGGTTGTCACTAGTGTAATCTCTATTTTATATCAATAGAAATATATTTTCTTGTCAAATAATGTGTATTTAATTAACTATTTGATCCATGGATGATTTTAAATTCTTATATGTTATTGATTATATATGCTAGATTAGGTCTAACACAATTATATATAGCATGCTTGTCTTGTTTGTTGAGTGTTGAGATAGCAATTTTCCAATACAAGCTAGAGTTGGAAAGCTCAATAGGGATCTACATCAACCATCTGGAATAAGGTACAAATTGAGATCCTTTAGTGTTAGATATTTGGTTTCTCTTGCATATAGGAAAGGATTGATTTCTGGAGTCAATTTGTCTGTTGTGGTACCCCAAGCCATAGGAATTTCTCTTCGTAACATAATTGGCGACTCCGCTGGGGATGTTCCTTGTTTTTATTTGGGGTTTGGGGGCACAATGTGCTTGATATTCTTGACTTGCTCTTTGTTTCTCCTTGTTTATGTGTTGCATTTTATAGTATGTTCATCCATTGACACTTCCCTTTATTGGTTTGACCCTTGGCCTACTTTTTACCCCTGTCTTATCTATATACACAAGTTTTTGGCCAAAATTCACGTATACACGTAGGTTTTTGGCCAAAATCTGTGTATACATGCAGATTTTTGTCCAAAAGTCATGTCTATACGCAGTTGTTCTTTAAACAGTCGTGTACATCCTCCCTTTTGGTGAGTTTGATGTTGTGGGAAGTTGTTGGGTGGGTTGTGAGTGTGGTTGGGTCTTCCTTGGGTCTGATGTTGTCTGTTGGATGCTTCTTTTGTGACCAGAGACCGCTTTTTCATTGACTTTTCTTTGAAAGTAGTTTTAGTCATTTATCCTTTTTGTTTTTCCATTAGTGCATTACTCTTTTTTGTCTCGGTGTCTTGCTGGGCTTTTGTTTTATACTTACTGCAAAGACTGAGAGTTTTAGATGACTTTTATTGCATTTTTCATTCTTTTATATTGAAAAATACAAGGTAGTTGCATTTTTTTCATACGGATTTGAGGAGGTACTTGCATTGGATTGCTTGGATGAGAGTTTTATTTAGGCTCTCATATAGGAAGGATTGCATTGGCATTCGAAAAGGAATATATATTTATCCATCTCATGTAATGGCATACCCTATTTTTCATTTGACAAAGATTGCACTTAGCATTGCCTGTTATGGTGTGCACTTTTATTTCATTGTTGAGTCTTCATATCATTAGTTGCACGGACATTTCCCTTTGAGTAATCACAACCAATTCAAATCAATGCTTAATTAAAATGAACTACACATTTTCCTTTTATAGGGTTCACCAACAATATTAGGTTTTAGGGTCTTGGAATAGTTCATTGTGAGTAAATTATCCAAGACCACTAAACAACAACATGTATGTGTCTGTCTAGGTGAGAGTGTGAAATTCCTTGGTATAATTATTGTTTCTCAAGATCCTCCTCTTACAAGGGAGTTAAGCATGAGGCAGTGTGAGCGGTTATTGATTGGGATGACCCCTAGTCATAACTGAGTAGCACCAGATATATTTCTAGGATTGTATTCTTATCTAGGGGATCTGTAGAGATTTTCAGGCTTTGCTACCCTTCCCATACGATCAATCCTACCTGCGACTGTCTGCCTGAGCATTGATTATATTGAGGTGACCTTAGTTTCCTTACCTATGTTATCAAGAGGGTACTTCACAAAGGTTATTCTACTGGTGTCCTATCTAGGTAGATGTCAGACAGCACAGTCACTATATGTGTTGAAGTTGAGGGCCATTATAATTGGATATGTACCTCTGCTTGTAGTGTATGGCAATTTCGAGTCTCTCCTAGGAGATACATACCTGCTGCATTTGGGAGCTCACATATCCTCCCCTTGGTTTGCTTGTATTTTGGCTGTAGATTTTCTTAGGAGTGTGCTCTTTGTGTGCTAGTTTTCCTTTGGGAATGCGGTTACTTGAGGATATTTATGCTCCCTTGAGTTCAGGTCCTTTTATTTTTGGCATGCCTGGTATCCTATCACCTGTCCTTGGTCTTAGTAAGGACCCTGGTGTCAGACTTGGGGACATCACAACCCCTTACCCTGCTCATATATTTGGGAGTGATCACATTCTTCCCTCTGCTCCATTTGTGGAGGATGTTGATTCCCTTCTCTTGGTCTTTACACTGGTGGTCACCCTCACGAGCATGGTAGTGGATGCACGAATGTTGGGCCTACACCTTATTTTCCTTTTTATGTCCCATCATTCACCGCATTGTTTCCTTTGGGTGCAGTTGTCATGATCATTCCTCCCTATATCCTATAGTTTGGATTCTTTATTGACTATTTTTGTTTGTCTTGGACTAATATGGTTTTCATGTAGAGTCCAGTTTTTGTACACTCTCTCCGAGGTTTCGACCTGCTCATGCCTATCATAGGTATCATGTCTAAACTGGCATATAGGTTAGGATTTCACATCCACTTGCATTTTGCATGACCTTATGACTGTTTCATTTTAACCTTAGGTGCGAACCCATTCCATGGTATCACAGAACCTTCATGCTATTATTAGAAGTGATATTATGTCAATGGTAGAGCTTCCCTATACATGGGTGTCCTAGTTAGCTCCCTTTTTCATTTGGTACCCATGCTATCATTCCTCTCTTAGGTCTGAGAGTCATTTTTAGTCCCGCCATGTCCTTGAGCAAGAGCTTCATACTCCTCTTGATATTTTTGCTGGCCCTTTTCCCTAGGACTCCCTTATGTCAAGTTGTAATTGCATTATCATGAGCTTTACCTGCCTCATTTAAGCCTTATGTTGGCTTCCCTAACTTTGAGTATCATCCATATAGCCCAAGCTTGTCTCATGTCTAGCCACACAGAGCTGATTTGTATATCCTTTGCAGCTTGATTCCCTGTTTTTACCAGGAGGGGACATTCCCCCGAGTGTCGCTATCATACACGTGTGTCCTTGCATTGAGCATAGGTATGTTCCGCTTCTTGGAACTAGTTTGTTTTCCCCTTGACACTCGTCTCCTCATAGTCTGTAACTATAAAGAACTTTTATTCTTTTTCAAGATTTTCAAAATATATGAAAAACTCCAAAATAAAAATAAAAAAACCAAAAATCCGGACAAGAAAAAATGTTATCTTTGGAAGCAGTTGAGTCGTGTCACCTTCGAACAGAGCACTGTATATCACATCTATTGGTTGGGTTAATAGTTTAACTTTAGAATTTGTATTCATTTCTCTGAGTTTATCTCCAATGATTGGTTAAGCTTCCAGTCCCTATGGAGCCTCTGTCGATGCCTCCTATGTCACAGAGATGTCCTAGTTTTGTATATCAAGTTTATGCTGCCTACATTCAATCACCATTTTCCCTTATTCTCTTGTTCGAAGGAAGTTGAAACCTGAGTTAGACATTCCTCAGTTATCTTGACTTTGCATGACGGCCATTCCCGGTACAGTTACTAGTTCGTGCACCTTATGATCGAGTCCTTCCACATTATACACCTTTGCTGAGTACCTCATGTTGGATGATGGGGGATGCCTTAATGCCCTCCTTCCAGCATATTTCATCCCATCGACTTCAGATCATTTATTCTAGGACAGGAATCTAGAGTCATTTTTGAGTTCCTTGAGACTTGCAGTCATCAGTGGCAGGTTCTCTCGCCATCAACAGTTTTTTGGGAATACATCAATGTCCCTTGATTGATGCATTCTCTCAAGTGTTTTACCTCAACACACTTATTCACACTTGTTAGTTTGCACTCTAGTACCTTTATTCCCATTATCATTATTAGTGGGTGATCTCGCATTTGTTAATGGTATACATCAATGATTGGTAATCAAACAATGGACTACTATGTTCGACCTCGACACTTCTATTCACATAGTAGGACATGTACTCGTAGAGGTTTGTGTAGAAGACCTTCTAGATTGGTGGCATCTCATATATGCTACCTCCTTCATCATGCCAGTGTTCATGATATTTTAGCTCTTGTGACTTGATTCCGGTATATGTCATATATTTCTAGCCATTATGGAAATCTTGATCCACTATATATCTTCAGCCTTCATGGAGATCATGATCCTTTGTATATCTTCATCATGGAGATTCTAATATATTTATATTGTATGTGGAGATGAACACACATATCATATTTTGTATCATGCCTATTCATGGCCATTGTACTCTTATGCATCTAGGGCTGCTACATCTACTTGCAGTTATGTGCATAGTTTGATCATTGTATTGTACTGATTGGATGGATGGTTCTTCCACTGGGTTCTTCATCACTCCACTTCTAGGATGGACTTATAATGTATTTCATCCATCGTATGACCCCTCTGACCTCACACATTAGGGGGCATCTGTTACAGCTGATTTTACCACACATGGTGAATCACACTTTTATGGCCTTCCCTATCCCTCTGCAGACTCCTTAGACCCCATGGACCATTTTTGTAACTTTGATGCTTCCAAGATCATCCCTAAAAACATGCAATAATAGCAATATGAGACTTTTAATCCCTTTCTAGCGTATATACGCGGGTTTGACCCTTAAAACCATGTACATCGGGATGTGTGCAAAAGGCCAAATGATTTTGGAGTTTTCCTTGATGTGGATCCTAGTCACTTGTCTCTTGACGTTCCATATTCCTTGAGATCGCTCGTATTCGACCTTTCATTACCCCATTGAAGATCTATATAAGGAACCCTTTGGATACATTGAAGGGAGAGGAATTGAAGAGCAAGAAAACTATAGTCCATTGTTGCTAGAGCTTATACTTGAGTCTGCATCCCTTTGTCCCTTGGAGCACTTTGTGTTCTTCCCAAGCTTGCCTTTTTCTTGTGAGCTTGCTATCAAGATATGGAGGATTGAAGTGGTGGAGGCCCAAGTGGGGGACTCAGTTTCTCTGATTTGCAGACGTGCCGATAGAGGTTGTCACTAGTGTAATCTTTGTTTTATATCAATAGAAATATCTTTTCCTATCCAATAATGTGTATTTAAATGAGTATTTGATCCATGGATGCTTTTAAATGCTTATATGTTATTGATTATATATGCTAGAGTTGGTCTAACACAATTATATATAGCATTCTTGTCTTGTTTGCTGAGTGTTGAGATAGCAATTTACCAATACAAGCTGGAGTTGGAAAGCTGAACAGGGATCTACATCAACCGTTTGGAATAAGGTACAAATTGAGATCCTTTAGTGTTAGATATTTGGTTTCTGTTGCATATAGGAAAGGATTGATTTCTGGAGTCAAGCTGTCTGTTGTGGTACCCCAAGCCATAGGAATTTCTCTCCGTAACAAATATTCCATGAAATACTGGAAAGATTTCTTAGAGTTATTCCCATTGAACACTTGACCGCCGACACTAGTAGGTCTCTTCCAAATGGATTCATCATAATATGGGGTCAAGAAACCATCAACATCATCCCTACATAATATACCTGAGGTACTGCATCTGGGCTCTTCGTAATATTCTTCTTAATATTGCTCAATTTATTCTTCTATCATTGGTAAAAACCTCATGGTTGCAACTGTAACAAATATAAAATACAATTTTAATAAGACTATTAGGTTACTAGTGAAAGGGTGTAACCCTTCACTATGTTGGCTCAAGCCATATAAAAGGTGATCTTTTTGTACATTTTATCCATCATTCAATATATTATTGTTATTCATATTCATTATTAAAATGATAGTCGGATTCGACTAATGGAGCAACTGAATTCGGTTGTCCGTTAGTCGAATCCGACTATCATTTTAATAATGAATATGAATAATAATAATATATTGAATGATGGATAAAATGTACAATAAGCTCTCCTTTTATATGGCTTGAGCCAACATAGTGAAGGGTTACACCCTTTCACTAGTAACCTAATAGTCTAATTAATATTGTATTTTATATCTGTTACAGCAACTTTGACTTGTTGATTTGCAATGTTAGTCAACAGAGAGCCTTCTTTCCACAAGGGTGGAAGAAATTTATATGATACCACTATAATGTTCCCAAGTCTAATATGCAGACCTGAACATTATCTAATGCTGTAAATTAAATCAAATTTCTGATAATAAATTACACCCACTCAGTGAATCTTCAGACTAGGTAATTCAAGGTGTTTTTGCTAGGAAAATTTGCAAATAAAGGAGTAGGTAGTGGGAAACAACCAAGAGTAAGTACATAATATTGAATTCCTTTCCCCTAACACATTTATATCATGGACTATTCAATTTTCATAGTCCGCTATGCAGAAACCTACTCCCACGTTTCTAGGTCACCCAACTGTGAAACTAGGGATATTCCTTCCTTACTTTCAACCATGGGCTAGGGAAAAAGTGCAGAGGTGTTATCAGGAATTCATATAGAATAATATCTTATTTTTAATATTTTCTAACATATCTAGAGTTGTCTAGAGATTTTAGGAAAGAACTGGGAATTTTAGGCAATTTTGGCCTAGTGAGACTCTACGCAATGGAGGATCCCAAATCATTGTACAGTTGTTACGAAGAGAAATTCCTATGGCTTGGGGTACCACAACAGATAGCTTGACTCCAAAAATCAATCCTTTCCAATATGCAATAGAAATCAAATATCTAACACTAAAGGATCAGACCTCGTACCTTATTTCGAACGGTTGAAGTAGATCCCCGTTGAGCTTTCCAACTTCAGTTTGAATTGATAAATCTCTTCCTCAACAACAAGTAAACAAGACAAGCATACTATATATATTGGTGTTAGATATATTCTAGCATATATAATCAACAATGTATAAACATTTGAAATCATCCATGGATAAAATATTCATTCAAACACACAATATTGGACAAAAAAAGATATTTCTATTAATATAAAATCAGAGATTACAATGGATACAACATCTTTCGGCACGTCTGCAAATTGGAGAAAATGAATCCCCCACTTGGGCCTCCACCACCTCAATCCTACATCTCTCGATAGCAAGCTCACAAGCAAAAGGAAAGCTTGGGAAGAACACAAAAGTGCTCCAAGGGACAAAGGGATGCAGACTCCAGCACAAGTTTCGACAACAATGGACTATAGTTTCTTTGCTCTCACTTCTCTCATATGCCTTCAATGTATCAAAGAGTTCCTTATATATCTTTTCAATGGGGCAATAAAAGGTCGAATCCAAGTGATCTCAAGGCATCTGGAAGGCCAGGAGTCAAGTGAGTCGGATCCATGTCAAGGAAAACTCCAAAAGGATTTGGATTTTGTACACATCTCGATGTACGCATTTTTAGGGGTCAAACCTGTGTATATACGTGAGAAGGGATTTATGTTAGAATAATCAACCCATAGTTAGCTACCTTAGACATTAATTTATCCAATTTTTGTCTTATTTGCCTAGTTTCCATATTCCACCTTATGCAAGTTGTCCTCCACACATCCAAAGTGGTCAAAATTGCTAAATTTGAGTCATGGAGCACTTGGGAAACCACTTGGAATCAAATCTAATTTATTCCTGGCCTTCCTAGTGCATGTTTTCTTTTTTTGCTTTATTGCCTGCTTTTTCTGAGTTTTAAGGAAATTGGGAAAGTTTGACTAGGTGAAGTTAACTTGTTCTTTGTCCTCATCATCCTCCACTCTTTTCTCCTAAGAAAAGCATGTATGAGTTGTCCTTCCATCATCTATTAGCTTTCCTAATTGATTTTTCCAATTCGTGAGCTCCTAGATAGATTTGGAAACTGCTTTATGCACCTGTGGGGGATTTGCTTAGATTTAGTAAGCCTGCTTTGGACCAAATTCGAATGGCATATTCATGCTTTGGAATCTCTCATGTTATTATTTATTGTGGCAGCCTATGACTTCGCAGGGTTGGCTATTGTACACTTATTCAATACAGATTAGTGTTCTGCTCCATATTCAGTCTCCATTGTGAGTAATTTGCATGTGTAATTGGCAATTTTTTGTGAGTGTAATTGTTCTAACACCTAGGTTCAATTTCCACAGTTTAAAAGTCATGTATAGAAATTTTCACATGTTTATAGGGATGGTCTAGGAAACATCAAAGGACAAAAAATGGTCCAAGAGGTCTAAGGAGTCTACAAAGGGACAGGGGAAGGTCATACAAGTGTGATTCACCTGGAGTGGTAAAATCAGCTATAACAGATGCCCCCTAATGTGTGAGGTCAGAGGGGTCATACAATGGCTGAAATACATTATAAGTCCATCCCAGAAGTGGAGTGATGAAGGATCCCAAATGGAAGACCAGCCATCTATTGATGTATATGTAACTTCGAAATGTATTCTTCTATGTATTTTATATATTGTAACCCGATGTTTATTCTAGGATGTTTCTATTATGTATTTGAGTCATGTTGTCATGCCCTGATGTTCCGATCGGGAGGATTAATAATGTAAGCAAGTAATGTCAAGTCATTAGGTAAGTCCCCACAGTTTCGGGGCACTTGAGTTATTATACACTAATTAAGGTGTAGGATCAAGTAGTAATTATTAGGTTGAGCCTACGTGTGAAATGGAAACTCAAGTGAATGGATGAATATAAATAGAGAGTGAGAGTCTCTCTATTTATCACTTGTGAAATACATCACTTGCTCTCTCAAGTGTGGCACACTTTTGGAGAAGGAAATAATGGGGCTAGACAGAAGAAGAAGACTACTGCTGTTGGGAGTGCATCTTACTGTTTTGGGGTTTCACATCTTGTGGTGATACTATCTTAGAGGAAGTTGCGGGGTTTTCTCCATTTATGGTTTCCCCAATCAAAAACTCTTTGTGTCTCTTGTCTCTTGTGATGTGCTTATGTTATTGATGTGCTTGTTATTCTCTCAGTGAAAAGATCCTAACATAAT
>LPNX010902828.1:0-16052 GCA_001517045.1 Pseudotsuga menziesii | reverse complement strand
CTGTTGATCCATTTGAAAGTTTAGACATGTGTCCTATCTCGGATGATCTCCTTCCTTCGGATGAAGTTTTCCTAGAGTCCTTGATACAGTCTGACCTTCTTTTGGATGGTTCAGTTGTGACTATGTCTAACCCTGATTTTCCTAGTAATCCTGACCTTTCTTCTTATGTTGGTCTTGGTGAGTCTTTTGACTCTTCCTTCGAACAGCAAGTCAGTGATCCTGATGATTTTGATTTTTCTTATGAATTTTTTCAACACTTGTGATATTGATTTTGTTCCTACAGACTCTATCTTCCTTGTTGATTTTTTCTCTCCTTCTAAGGTTGATCTTGCTGATTATAAACCCTCAAGCCTTGGTGCTATAGAATCTTCTTTGGTTGATTCTGCCTTGACTTTACCTTTTATAGAAGATAGCAAAGTCACATGTGTTTCTGCCAAAGTAACCCGCATCGGATCTTTTCTTCCGAATATGATCCTGATGTTGTTGTTTCTTGGAGACGGGATTTGTAGTTGGATTCACAACTATTTACTAGCCTCGCCTTGTTGTTCAAGTCGTAATTGCATTTGCATGTGCCCTGCTCATGCTTCTGAGCCTGATGCCGGTTTCCATGCTTTTAGCTCATTGTATAAGCCCTCATCTTTGTTCTCATCATCGCTAAGCCTTGTATCAGTTTGCCTTTGTAACTTGACACCTTTTACCCTGAGGAGACATTCCCCGAGTGTCCTTATCTTGCTCACTTTCCTTGCATTATGCATAGGTTTGTTCCTTGCGTTTGGAACTAGTTTTTCCTGTTTATGACACTCGTCTCCTCGCATTTAGAGCATTCTTTCTGCTCTCTTTCGAGCTCGTTGAAAATAGTAAGGAGGCCGCGAGTTGACTTTTTCAGACTCATTAAAACTTTACAGGGAAGACTTTGAGTTTCTTTAGGCCCAAGTCTGACTCCTCAAAATACACTTGACTGTCAAGTAAACTTGTCCATTCAGGCTTGTTAAGAATATGTGAACGGGCATCCACATTGGTGGTAGGTTATATTTTTCTCGGACCATGTGGAATAATATGAGAAAGGAACACTCTCTTTTCTTTTGAATTGAGAAGAGTATTCTCAGGCATAGGTTTATCACTTTTTCGGACCTGAGGGACTAAATTTACAGAAAAGGAACACCCTGTTTGAGCTTAGTTTTCTCTTTTTCGTGCTCTGGACCCAAACATGAAAAATATTCCGAGTGTACTTTGTGTCTTTGTCATGCTCGTTAAACTCTCAAGAACAAAGCAACGAGTTTATTGTTGTAAGCCCCATTTCTTGGAACCAAATGGATCTTTCCGAGTGATATTGCTTTCCTTCACACTCGTAAAAATCAAGCTATTTTATGCTCTTCTGGAAGGAGCATTGGGTAGGTGGTAATTTAACCTTTTTCGGACCTTCCTGACTAAGTACGAAAAAGGTTCACCTTTTCTTCTTCAGAAGTTAAGAGAGTTCTTCTGTGGTTTGTTTTATACTTTTTTGGCCTCAAGAGACTAAATTGGACGAAAAAGGACCCCCCTGGAGTCTTCTTTGGCGTTTTCAAACTCTCTAAATGTGAAAACACCGATTGAGCATGTACTAGTTCGAGCTCATTAAATCCACGGATCAGTGACACTATCAAGCATTATTTTCCCATCTCTTCAATCTTGTTAAAAAATGAAGAGGGAACTGAGTTTACTTTCCTGGACTCATTAAAATTTAATAGGGAAGGTAAGGAAGAAGTTTTCTCTTGTTTTTAGTAATGGCAGCATGTCATCCTTGAACATAGCACTCTTTGTTTTCCGATATCTATGTTTCAGTGTCCACTTTTGTTCAGCTATCACTTTGAGTTTCTTACTCCTCCTCTTGTCCATTATACTTGGGGAATCTGATCATGTCTCCTACATGACAGATAGGTCTAGTTATTCTATCTATAAGTCATACGCTACCTTGGGTCATCTCTGTGTTGTGCTCACTGTTCAAGGACTCTACCCAATGTCTGATCTATAGCCTGATCCTATCATTGTTATATATGTTATCTATCTATTTGTGTCTCCCTTGTTTTGCCCAGTTCCTAGTCACTCTTGTGATCCGTTGGAGGATCTGTTGCCTTCCTTATCACAGCATGGTTCTGTTTCAGTACTTCCTGATGACAAAGACCTAGAGTTTTGACAATTGTACCTCAGGATTCACTTTCATCATTGGTGAATTCCTTTTCTTCAGTTGTCAATTATCACCTATTGGTTGACAAAATGTTGAATCCTCTCCATGTTCGTCTTCAGCTTACCCTTATTCACATGGCTTGGATTGTACTGGTTCTTTGGGATCCTTTATGAAGACTTTAGTTCCTCACCTATGGACTAAGTTGCACAAGATTATGTTCTATTCATCTACATAGCTTCCAGATCTTTGAAGACTCATCATTACTGTATATTGTGGCTTCGATCCACCTTTGTAATATACGTGGTTTTATACCCGTATAATATGATGTACTCAAATATTGTAAAGGAGATAGTGTTCCAGTAAATTGAACATAGCATCCTCAGATGTAACTTTGTATATGACATCACTATGTATTTGTTTCAGGTACTCTCTCTACTCCATTGGATTTCTGAGTTCTCCAAAGATAAACATTATAATGTATTTCGGCCATCGTTTCCCTCTCACCTCACACATTAGGGGGCATCTGTTATACACCTGAATGGCACCTCTCCGTCCGAGTGCCGACATCCCTCATGTTGGCACACAAAAGGACATCTATGGATAGAGGTTTTCCCAAAACACTATAGCTTGGCTTATTATAAAATACATTCCTCATCCATCCAGCTGGTTATTTTTCCATTTTGCTATGTTAAGTTGTATCCGCGACTCTCTATATATGCAACTCGTGGATCATCTGTGAGTGTCGGTTGTTGCAAGTCGCGGATGGATGTATTCGCGGGTTGCTCTTATAGCAAATCGCAGATCATACGCGGGTTGTCTTTCTTGATACCCACGGATATGTCCCTTGACATTTAAAAATAAAAACACATGATGGCTTGAGATTAGTTAAGCATTGTTACCTTAATCACCTTAAATGTCTCAACCTCCTCAACCTTCGAAAATGCCTTATTTCATCCATATAAATACAGGCCTTGGGGAGGGTGTTTGATATATACACTTGGAGAGCAAAGTCATGCTAGTGGATTTTATACAGAAGTCTTTGGAGCAGTGGAACTCAGAATCCTTTGGTTGCAGAGGAGTCCTTGTCTCAGGCGTTGGGTTGTAATCTGAACTCTTTCATTGTTGATAATAAAAAGAATCCTTCTTCCATATGTGTTTCATGTATCTTGGTTTGATAAATGTTTATTTTTCTGCATTTTATATATGATTTATCTAACCTGCTTATATATATATGAATCATCTTGTACCTGGAAGGTTGACTCTTGACAGGTGAAGGAGGAGCAACCTTGAAGACTTTGGAGGTGAAGCAGAACGGAAGAGGACTAGCAAGGATCGACCTTCGTTAATCAAGTAAGTCTTTCTCATCCTCCTATTTCCTTTACTGCACTCTAGAATTCAATTGTCTGCAAGTTAATTGAGTATGTTGGTAACCCCAGACCTTAGGTTATTAGGTGTGTAATCCTATACAACACTAGGTTCATACAAACCAATACCAAAAAACCCAAAGATACCAACCGGAAATGAGTTCAACCCTCTCGACAATACCTGCAGAGAAGATGAAGTCTCACCCAAAGTACCTATGGGAGCTATAAGAAACAATATTCTACACCAGGGAAGAGGATTTAAAATAACACATACCTTGACAAAAACTGCATCAAAATATCATACATCGACATATCATAGGTTGCGATAGAAACATACATCCATGTTATCAACATATATCATATTCATTCTCATGTGTTAGATCAACAATGAATTACATCATTCATTCACTTTACACTAATTATCCATTCACACTAATCATCTACTCATATAGCGATGAATAACATAACATGGCACACAAAAGAACACCATGATGTAACATGGAAACCCAAACTGGGATAAACTCGCAAAATTGCTAGTTTATTCATAAGAGTTGCAGCTTAAATGATTATTTTCTATGCACTTAGCTTAAACACATCTTCTAAATCATTATTTACATTAGATTTGTGCACATAGCCTGGAGATCGAATCATACCTTGCGACTCAACTCAAAATTTATCCCAAAACAGTATTACATCAACTTGCTCATTCCTTGCTCTATGTCCCTATCTATTGGCCCAACCCATTACACAGTGTATAGGCTCTAATGTCCCAATTTACAACCCACTCCCACTAATCGACTCATTACATAAGTGGATAAAATTGCTAAATAACTAACCAACCTTTCGGTTGGAATTCTTCAAAATGGTTCCTCTTCCTCGATCTGCTCCTCAATTGTCAGATTTGACTATACTTTTTACCATTCCATTGCAACCTTCAACCAAAATTTACAAAATAGGTAAACAAATTCCCAAAAAAACCCAGGATAGGAAGCCCCCAACACTCACATGTGGCTCATTCTGAGCCACTTCATGTTGACAGTGTCAATGTATTAATCTTTGACCGAAAGTCTTGGAAAATTTTCTTCGCTTCCTAAACACGTAGCTATACTTACTCCCTCTACTTACACATATCCTCAGAAAATTCAACATAAATATGTGTTGAAGTCCTCGCTTGTGCAGATGTCATTTCCTACTTCATTTCAACTTGTAAAGGTCGAATGGCTAAAACATCTCGTTATGCAGACATCTGTAAATCCTCCACCGTATTCCTTCAATTCTTTTATTGTGTCTTGATCTTACTTTCCTGCTTCTGTAATGAATTTAGATCAACATCCTTTCTTATATGCTTGATAAGAGGGAGAGTCTTTATTGACCCCATCAACTTCTCCATACTTTTTCTGTTGCACTCAATTTATCTATGATTTCATGCATCTCCACATCATCCACTAAGGCTCACCATCCCTAGGAAACCTCCTCATATACCATGGAACAATACATCTCATCCTCCTTAATGCCTTGTACACCACCCTACACTTGTGTCTATCATTCCTCCATTAATCTAGGTGGTGTGCTCAGAACTAACTTTTCTTCTATTTCCCCAATTTTTTGTTGGAAGTTAGCCATGAATTCCCCCATTTTGGTCACTTTAGATGATCTAATATTCTATGGAGAAGTACTAACTTTCTACATGTCATGACAGGTGATATCAATAATATTTTCAAGTCACTTCCCATCCTATTGTATCTTTCCTTTTTCTTAATAATAACAACTGGTTTAACCTCTAAACGTGTAACCTTTCCATTTGATTATTTTAGTTGCTCATAAACCATGTGCTCTATAGCCTTGGTATCTTTTATTGCTTGATTCAAAACATTATGCATACTGAATGGTCGTAGGATAGAAATATCAAGATTGACATAAGTTATACCTTGTACCGCATTGCTCAGCTCGAAGGTACCCATATCCAATTACTTTGGGATAATTTGTACTTTTCAGTCATTCTTTGATAGAGGCACCTCACTTCATATCTCTTCATTTGGGCCAAATTCTGATGATTTCAAATCTTGTTTTCTCAATATGACTTGAATCTCTTTCAATTCCTTACATAACTGTTGTAGTATGTTAGTAACTTCCTTTAAGAACTCAGTTCTTTTGACCTCAACTTTATATCGAGTATCCTTTGCAACTTCAACCGTTCTTTGTGTTAGGAGAGTGTTGCATCTATCAATTCTCCATGACTTCACGTGGTGTACTTGAAACTAAATTTGCTTCCATTTCCCCAGTTTTCTATCGAAAGGAACAAATGACTTCCTCCATTTTGGACACTTTAGCTTCTAGGATATTCTTCATAATAGTAATAACTTCCATCACATTGTGATAGGTGATATCAATAATATTTTCAAGTCACTTCCTATTGTTTCATATATTTTCCTTTTGCTCAGCAATAACAACTGATTCAAACTCTAAAATTGTGACCTTTCTGGCTTCAATTATGTCAGTTTTTCATCAATCATGTTCTCTCTAGTCTTGATCTCTTATGTTGCTTGATTGAACACATTTTTCATTATGAATAGTGGTAGGCTAGACATACCGAGATTAACGTAAGATATACCTTATACCACATTGTTCAGCTCGAAGGTGCCCAGATCCAATTCCTTCAGGATAATTTGTACTTTTCCAACCATCTTTGATAGAGGCACCTCATTTGGTCACTCTCTAGATTGGACAACTATTGATGATGCCAAATATGGTTTTCTCACCATGATCTAGACCTCTTTCACTTCCTTATATAACACTTCTAGTATGTCATTAAATTCCTTAAAGAACTCAGTTTTTTTGTCGTCAACTTTATGCCGAGACTCCTCTGTGGATTCAACCAGTCTTTCAGTTATGTGAGTGTAGTCGCCATCTGTTAAACCCATAGGTTTAGTATCCTTAACAATGTTTTTCTTCTTGTGGGCCTTTCTTTGTTTATCTATAGCCTTCTTCATTTCACCTAATGATGAGTCCCTTGGGGTAGCATTAGACTCATGGTCACTACCACAATGTGAACTGTGAGGATTTTCTTTCATCTTGGGTCCCTAATGCAACTTCTTTTATCAAATCCACCTCAGCAAAAAATTGATCATCTATGACTAGCTCCTTCCATTCTTTAGGCCAGTCACTTACAATGTTATCAATTTCTTCCTTGGTTAGCCTGAAATCTGTCACCAACCATTTTTTATAAGGATCCTGTCTCTGTTAAAGATTACTATAATGGGGCCCCACATGAAATGTAATGATATAACAATATCGTTGCACTGTCACAACTTCCAACCTTTGTATATTCATCATTTTTTGTTGAATTCCCTCAACTTGCATAAAGAACTCACCATTATTGTCGATATGTCACCTCTTCATTTCTATGAACCATAGGTTCTTATATCTATCCCCTCGTCTTCAATTCTATGAAGCATAGGTTCTTATATCTAGCCCCTCGATAGTGAACATCAACTTACATCCCTTGATAATATGGAAGTTCTTCCTATGCAACAAACTATATCGGTAACAATAACCATGAGTATGTGAATGGGTTGCCTCTATCCAGTGCATCAAGAGTGTATGATAACAACTCATTCAGAAAAATGTGTCCTAATTAAACTAGACCCATATATCACATTGCTTTGTTGCAGCAATCACTCCCACAATGCTTTGGTTTAGTCGCATTTTCCTTAGCATCTTGGATAAGAGAAATTTTTCCGCGAACTGAACAATCTAATCGTTAATAGAGGATCCGTCGAAGTCTCACTTGTCTCGAGCTATTAGAAGATGTAACCTGGAAACCCAAACTAGGATAAAACCACAAAAGTAGTCATTTATTCATAAGAGTCGTGACTTGAATGCTTCTTGTCTATGCAATCAACTTACAAGCATCTTCCCAATCATTCTTTACATTAGATATGCACTTACAACCTATAGATTGACTCATATCTTACTATTCAACTCAGGCTTCAACCCAAAATAACATTACATCCACTTGCTCATTCCTTTCTCTATCCCCCTATATATTACCCCAACCTGTTAGATATTTATAGGCTCTAATGGCTCGATTTACATCCCTCTGCCACTACTCAACTCATTACATAAGTTGACAAAATTCCTAAATAACTAACCAACCTTTGGTTGTACTTTTTCAAAATGGGTACTCTTCCTTGATCTCATCCTCAATTTTTGGAGTTGACTATCCTTTTTACCCATTCGTCACAACCTTTGACCAAAATTTACAAAGTAGGTACAAAAATGCCCTAAAATAAACTCTAAGCCAACAAGTCCTGAATACTGACATGTGTTTCGTATTGACCAACTTCGAGTTAACAGTGTCGATGTATTAATATTTAACTGAAAGTCTTGCATGATTTTATTTAGTTCCTAAATATGCACTTGGAATGCTTCGCTTGACTTGGACATCTCCTCAACAACTTCAGTAGAAATATGTGCTAAAGTCCTAACTTGTGCATATTCCACTGTCTACTTCACTTCAAATTGGATTGGCCTAATAGCCACAACATCTTATTATGCATCCATCTGTAACTCCTCCACCATATTCATCCACTTCTGCTATTATGTCCCAATCTTACTTACCTACTAATGTAATGATTTCAGCTCAACCACCTTGCTTATATGCTTGACAAATGGGAGAGTCTTTATTGACGCTGTAAGCTTCTCCTTTATTTGTTCTACTACACTCAATTTATATATGATTTCTTGTAGCTTCTCATCATCCACTAAGGATCCCTATGCCTAGAAACACTCCTCATATACCTTGGCAGAATACGTGTTAGCTTCCTTAATGGCTTGTACATCCCCCTGCACTTTTGTCTATCATTAATCCATGACTTTAGGTGGTATACTTAGAACTAAGTTTGCTTCTAGTTCCCTAATTTTATGTCGGAAGTCATCCATGAATTCCCCCATTTTGGCCACTTTAGCTTTTGTGATATTATCCAGAGAAGTACTGACTTTTGGCATGTCCCGACAAGTGATATCAATAATATTTTCAAATCATTTCCTATCCTATTGCAACTTTCCTATTGTTCAACAATATCAACTAATTAGGACTCTAAATTTGCTACCTTTCCATTCGATTGTTTCAATTACTTAGAAGCCATGTGCTCTCTATCCTTGAGCTCTTTTGTTTCTTGATTTAAAACATTGTGCATAATGAGCAGTGTTAGGATATACATATGGATATTGACATAAGATATACCTTGTGCCTCACTATTCATCTAGGAGGTTCCCAGATTAAATGCCTTAAGAATAATCTATAATTCTTAATCATTCCTCGATAGAGGCATCTCACTTGGTCAATCTCTAGATGAGACATCTTTTGATGATGTCAAATCTAGTTTACTCACCATGACTAGAGCCTCTTTCATTACCTTACATAAGATATGTAGTAGGTTAGTAACTCCTTTGAAGAACTCAGTGTTTATATCCTCAAATTTATGTCGAGTCTCATCTACGACTTCATGAATTCTTTCATTTAGGAGAGTGTTGTGTCTATCGTTTCTCCATGACTTCAAGTGGTGTAATCAAGACTAACTTTTTTTCCAATTCCTTGATTTTCTGTTAGAATTCAGCAATGAATTCCCCCATTTTGGACACTTTAGCTTATGTGATCTTATCCGAAGTAGTATAGACTTTTGGACTATTGCAATAGGTGATATCAATAATATTTTCAACTCACTTCCTACCCTATCATAGATTTTCCTTTTTCTCAGCAATAAAAATCGATTCAACCTCTAAACTTGTGACCTTTCCTTTCAATTTTTTCAATTAGATAAGAAACCATGCACTCTCTAGCCTTGATCTCTTCTGTTGCTTGATTTAACACATTGTGCACAATGAACAATGGTAGTATAGACATATCGATATCGACATAAGAAATTCCTTATATTGAACTGTTCAGCTTGGACTTCCCTAGATCCAATTCCTTCAGGATCATTTGTACTTTTTGAGCCTTATTCCATAGACGTACCTCACTTGGTCTTTCTCCAGATGGGATAGATTCTCATGATATCAAATCTAGTTTTCTCACCATGATCCAAACCTCTTTCACTTCCTTACATAAGACTTGTAGTAGGTCAGTAACTTCCCTAAAGAACTCAGTGTTTTGTCATCAACTTTATGCCTAGTATCCTCTATGACTTTGGCAATTTTTTAGTTAGGAGAGTGTAGTCGTCATCCATTAAACCCATAGTGTCAATTTACTTAACATATTTTTTATTCTTGTGGGCCTTGCTTTGTTGCTTTGTACCCTTCATATTTTCTCCTAATTCTAAGTCCATCAGGGTAGAACTAGACTCCTCGTCAATACTATTAATATCCACCTTAGCAGAAAAATTATAATCTACGACTGGCTCCTTCCATTATTTATGCTAGTCACTTACAATGTTGTCAATTTCTTCCTCGGTTAGTCTAGATTCCATCACCAACCATTGATTCTGAGGGTCCCATCATAGTTGAATATTAATAGAATGGGACCCTGAATGAAATCTAATGATAGTCCAATATCAATGCATTGTCACAACTTCCAACCTTGGTATATTCATCAGCTGTTATCTAATTTCCTCAACTTGGAGAAAGAATTTAACAATATTGTTGAATGGTCGCCTCTTCAATTCTATGAACCATAGGTTTTGATATCTACCCCCTCAACATGGAACATTAAATTCCATTCCTTGATAATATGGCGGTTCTTCCCATGCAAAAAAAGATATCAGTGACAATAACCATTAGTATGTGAAGGGATTACATTTATCCTGTGCATCGATACCGTGTGCTATGAACTCCTTTAGTAAATATGTTTCCCATTTCAACTAGACCCCTATAACACATTTCTCTGCTGCAACAATCACTCTTGCAATGCATTGGTTCGATCTCAGTTTTGTTAGCAGCTCCAATGAGAGGACTTTTGCTATGAACTGAACAACCTGATCATTAATAGAGGCTATATCAAAGCATCACTTGTCTCGAGCTAATCCAAGATGTAAAATGGAAACCCAAATTGGGAGGAAACCACAAAATCAATCGTTTATTCATAAGATTCATAGCTTGAATGCTTCTTTTCTATGCACTTGACTTATTGACATATTCTCAATCATTATTTACATCATATTTGTGCACACATCCTATAGATTGACTCATGCCTTGCGAATCAACTCATATTTCATCCCAAAATAGTACTATATCGACTTTCTTATTCCTCGCTCTATCTTACTATCTATCAGACCAACCCATTACATATTTATAGGTTCTAATGGTTTAATTTACATTCCCCCTCCCACTACTCCAATCATTACATAAGTGGACAAAATTCCTAAATAACTAACAAACGTTTCGATTAGACTTCTTCAAAATGGGTACTCTTCCTCGATCTCATCCTCAATTTTTGGACTTGACTATCGTTTTTATCATTGTGTTGCAACTTTTGACAAAAATTTATAAAATACAGAAAAAAAAACATACCAAAAGCAAACCATAAGCCAATAGGTCCCCAACACTCACATGTGCCTCGTCTCGAGCAACTTCAAGTTAACATTTTTTACGGAAAATATATACTATTGATAGATGACATAAAGTGTCAACCCCAAAAGGTAAAATTAGAGGAACCAACACTATATGTGCAGGATTAGATGGAAAATTGAACTCACTCTATCAAACTAATCAAAATATCTTCAAACTTCAAAAGTTGAACCAACTTCAATTAGAAATGAAACTAGCTTTAACAACCCAAAGCCAAATTGGTTATAATGGTAAGATATTACGCTCCTTGAAATTAATCTTCTTCTATGATAAGGGAACAAACCTACTAAATTCAAAGCCTCTCCAAGATCAATGATAAACATATATATTTGGAAGAAAATGCAATTGAAATTTAAGTGTTGCAAACTTTATTCTATTGGACTACCATAATGCATCATCTCTTAGTTTGTACTTATACAATTTTTCACAACACAATGATCTAATGTTTTGCAAAATACTTTTATTAATGTGATCCAATATTAAATCCACTCTTTCACTAAACGGTACAATTTATCCCTTTATTTTCTTTTCTTAATAACTGAACATAACATTTCCTAACATCATCACTACATTAATTAAATCCACCATTGATAAATTGTTGGAATATACAATCCATTCTCTTGCAAAATATGTACTAACCGGTAACCATTTCATTCTTCACAATTTCTTGTAACAAACCAAATGAAAGCTAGAACTGATCATACACCTACATTGCCAATTTAACAAGCATAACTTGGCTCAATCAATATTATACAATCCATTTCAAGAGAACTAACTTGAATCCATAAAAAAATGAAACTATTCTAATAATTGCTACAACATTGCCTTAAAACTATAAATATCCTTAATTCAAAATAGTCCCCTCTTTGAAGTGAAAGATCATAACCATCAAAACCAAACCAATACTGCTATTTACTCTTTCCAATCATCAACTAGAATTCGAAAGGCATCTTCAAATGAAAACCGAACCATGAAGTCCTAATCTCAAACTCTTGAAATTCAATTAGAAAACTTCTAAAAGGAAATCAAATTCATTATACTGACAATGAAACGTTAAAGTACCAATTCAAGAATGGAGGGCCCTTCCAATCCCAAATGGATAATCCTTGAAACATCAGATGAAAGATAGAGAACTGAAATCTAAATATTTTATTAGCATTTTGGTTCAAGTTCATAAGCATCATTCCTCTTACGACAGCAATTTCCACACAAGAAACTATTCTAACTTACTCCTACTTCCCCTACTCTACTTTACTAACTGATACTTGACAACTCTAATTGATTGCTTGTGCTAGGTGCAGGCTTACATTTTATAATATGATTATGATGGCAACAAAATTAGCTTGTTAGCTAATCTCATGATCTGGAGAAGAATCAAAGGATTTGATTTCATGGAGTATATTCTCAAAGATAGTTCTAGATGGAAATGTTGAAGGAATGTGTCCACCAACCTCGTGGCTTCTTCTGAGCTGACTTGGACATTTTGAAAATTGGTTACAATAATATTTTGAAGAATTATGCTTTGATCATGCGATGATTTCTCCTAAATGTTTGATAATTTATGAAAATTGTTCACAATCAAGGTAAACGAGGCAATTTCAGAAGTGGGTTTTCAATGGTTTTGCAAGATTCCTCTTGGTTTGTTCATGAGTAAAGCATGAAATTCAATGCATATTAAAGTGACATAAATATTAACAGAACCTTTGAATTGTGATTCGCTTTCCACATGTGCAACCTGAGAATGATCCATGAACAACAAACCATATTGATACTTCAACTTAGAAAACACATTCCGCCAAATTAGTTGAAAAGACCTAGAAGTATTATAATCAATGATCTTTATTGATGGAAATACCGAAATGAGTTGCAGATCAAGAGTTGTGAATTTATCATTTCTTATTGAAGGAACACAACATTGTTTTTCATAAATATGTTAGTCAAAAAATAAATTTAATTTTTCAAATGATAAAATAATAATTATTGTATCATTTATTACCTAATATTGGTTGGAGGTAACTTATGTAGTAAAAATGCAGGTAATAAGTATTCATGATGACTTATATTCAATTACTATGATAGTCAAAGATAGGCAAGAATTTAGCAAAACTTGGGGCATGACGACAATGTCGATGTATTAAGCATTGACCAAAAGTCCTGGACTATTTTCTTTAGTTCCTTGACACCTAGCTAGACTTCCTCCCTCCACTTGGACATGTCCTCAACAACTTCAAAAGAAATATTGTTGAAGTCCTAACTTGTGCAAATGCCACTGCGTGCTTCACTTGAACTTGTACTGGCCCAATAGAGACACCAACTCATTTTTCATCCATCTGTAACTCCTCCACCATATTCAGCTTCTTCTGTTATCGTGTCCTGAGCTTACTTACCTATTGTTGTAATGAAATTAGCTCAGCAATCTTTCTTATATGCTCGATAAGGGAGAAAGTCTTTAACGACCCCCTTGGCTTCTCCATACTTTTTTCTGGTGTGGTTCTGGTGCACTCAATTTATCTATGATTTTGTACAACTCTGCATCATCCACTAAGGTTACCCATGCCTTCAAAACCTCCACATATACCTTGGAGGAATACGCCTTAGATTCCCTAATGGCATGTACACCACCCTACACTTGTGTTTGTCATTTCTACATGAATTTATGTGGTGTACTCATAACTAACTTTGTTTCTAATTCCCCAATTTTATGTCGGAATTCAACCATGACTTCCCCCATTTTGGCCACTTTATCTTTTGTTATCTTCTCTAGAGTAATACTGACTTTCGACATGTTGCGGCTGGTGATATTAATAATATTTTTAAGTTGCTACCTATCATGTGATAGATCTCCTTTTTCTCAACAATAACAACTAGTTCAATCTCTAAACTTGTGACCTTTCCCTTCAGTTACTTCAGTTTCTCATAAACCATGTTGTCTCTATCCTTCAGCTCTTTTGTTGCTTGATTTAAAACATTGTGCATAATGAAGAGTGGTAGTATAGGCATATCGAGATCAACGTAAGATATACCTTGTACCTCACTGTTTATCTCAGAGGTTCCCAAATCCAATTCCTTCGAGATAATTTTTAATTTTTAAGCCTTCTTTGATAGAGGCCCCTCACTTGGAACCCTCTAGATGGGACAACTTCTGATGATTTCAAATCTAGTTTTCTCACCAAGACCCAAACCTATTTCATTTCATTACATAACACTTGTAGTACGTCAATAAATTCCTTGAAGAACTCGGTGTTTTTGTCCTCAAATTTATGTCGAGTCTCCTTTGGTACTTAGTCCATTCTTTTATTTAGGAGCGTGTTATGTCTATCATTTCTCCAATACTTTAGGTGGTGTACTCGAAAATAACATTTCTTCTAGTTCCCCAATTTTTTTTCCGAAAGTCAGCAACAACTTCCCCCATTTTGGCCACTTTAGATTCCATGATATTCTCCGTAGTATTATTGACTTCTGGCACGTTGTGATTGGTGATATAAATAATACTTTCAAGTTGTTTCCTCTCCTATCATGTCTTTTCCTTTTTCTCAACAATAGCAACTGATTCGACATGTAAATTTGTGAGCTTTCTCTTCGATTGTTTCAGTTGCTCATAAGCCATGTGCTCTTATCCTTGAGCTCTTCTATTGCTTGATTTAATATATTATGGATAATAAACAATGGCAGGCAATACATATCGTTATCAACATAAGCTATACCTTATACCACATTATTAAACTCATAGGTTCCTATATCCAATGCCTTCAACATAATTTGTACATTTCAAGTCTTCTTCGATTTCCTACCAGGTAGGGTCCCTAAGGTACCTTCTTTTCTTAGATCCACCTAAACAGAAAACTAATAATATATGACTGGCTCCTTCCATTCTCCAGGCCAGTCACTTAAAATGCTGTCAATTTCTTCCTCGATTAGCCTAAATTCCATCACCATCCATAGATTCTGGAGGTCCCATTGCAGTTGAAGATTAATATAACGTGGACCTTCTTGAAATATAATGATATGCCAATATCGTTGCACCATTACAAATTCCATCCTTTGTATATTATTGATCATTTTTTCCTAATTTCCTCAGCTTGGAGAAATAACTCAACATTATTGTTGATTTGTCACCTCTTCAATTCTGTAAACCATAGGTTTTGATATCTAGCCCCTTAATAAGGAACATTAACTTCCATCTCTTGATAACATGGTGTTTATTCCCATACAACAAAATATATCAATAACAATAACCATGAGTATGTGAAGGGTTTACCTTTATCCTATGCGTCGAGAGTGTTTTCTAACCACTCATTCAACAAAAATGTGGTCAATTCAACTGGACCCATATAGAACATTACTCTGCTGCAACAATCACTCCTGCAGTGCATTGGTTCAAACACATTTTCGTTATTAGCTTCAACGAGAGGATGTTCGTCATGATCTAAACAACCTAATTGTTAAAAGAGGCTATGTCTAAAGCTCTCTTTTCTTGAGCTAATCCATACTTATCCTTCATTCTTGTAGCTAACTTCTTGGCCTTCTCCTTCCCAGCAAGAAGGGTGCAGGGTCACCCCTTGCATTGGGAAACCTTGTAATGGTTAGAATGAGGTCTACATCGATTGGAACTTTGGTATCTAGACAAATATATCAACCATGGGAACAAACTATAATTTTCTTAATGCATGTATTCACTTCTGCAGTTCTACGACAATGGGGCATGCACAACAACACCATGATACCATACCTCTGCAACCCATGCAGCCATTCCATAGGGAATAACTCAATTCACCTAAACACGTTGACGCATAACAAGCTTGACCAAAGTATAATTTATATTCTTCTTGATATGTACATGTGGTGCATCATTCCTTTAGGGTCGCCTACAATCAGATAGCATTATAATAGAGATGGAGCTAGACACCTCAATGTCGTACAAGCCTTTCATTTGGCTCTTTGGATTGACAACTTGACCCCAT
>LPNX010902823.1:85988-104718 GCA_001517045.1 Pseudotsuga menziesii | reverse complement strand
GCAAGACATACACTCTGAAATCCTTCAATGCCTTAACCAAAGCATATGCTTGCTTCTCCATGATGTCATACTTTAGTTCCCCATCCCTCAGAATTTTACTAAAGAAAGCTATGGGTTGTTCCTGGTTTTCGCTATTTTTATGCAATAATACAGTTGCTATAGTATGTTCCGAAGCATAGGAAAATACTGAAAATTCTTTGGCAAAATCTGGACTTACCAGAACTGGGGCTTCTGAGATTGCCTTCTTGATCCCCCAAAATGACTCCTTGGCTTCTGCACTCCATTTTATTTCATGACCCTTTTTCAACATATTAGTAATACACATCAAAATCTCAGTGAAGCTTGGTATAAATCTCCTCAAGAAATTTACCTGTCCCAAAAATGACTGTACCTCCTTTTTTCTTCTGGGTTCTCCCACTTTGAGGATTGCACTTACTCTTTCGGGATCGATCTTTATGCCATCCTTGGATATTATATGGCCTAGCAGATTTCCCTCCTCTAATGCAAAATTAGATTTCTTAGGATTCAGAGATATACCGTACTTCCTGCACTTCATGAAAACTTTCTCCAGGTGACGCAGATGTTCCTTGTCAGATTTGGAGTATACTGTGATGTCATCCATGTAGATCACCACAAAAAATCCGATCTCCCCTGCAAAAGTGACGTCCATATCTCGTTGGAAGGTGGCTCCAGCGTTCATCAGACCAAAAGGCATCTTAGCATACATAAAAGTGCCCCATGGTTGTGTAAAGGCAGTCTTCTCCTGATCCTCTGGAAGCACTTTGATTTGATTATACCCGGAAAAGCCATCCAGCATCGAAATCCTTTCAGCTCCCACTACTTGCTGCAGCATGTGGTCCATCTTGGGTAGAGGATAGTTGTCTTTCATGGAGACCTTATTCAAATTGCGAAAATCTATACACAGTCTTATCTCTCTGATCTTTTTCCTGACAGGGACCAAATTAGCAACCCACTTAGAAAATCTGAGTGTTACAATGATCTTGGCCTCAAATAACTTCTTTATTTCCTTCTCAATGATAGGGAGCAATTTAGGGTTGATCCTCCTGAGCTTTTGTTTAAAAGGCCTCTCTCCAGGCTTTATAGGAATAGTGTGCTGTATGATAGAGGTATCATATTCTTTGAGATCTTCATAACTCCACACGAACACATCCATATACCTTTTCATGAGCTTCATATACTCCTCTTTCTCCCTTTTAGGCAGCTTCTTGGATAATTTGATGATTTTAGGATCTTCTTCGGGACCAATATTTCTATCTTCGACTGCATCACCAACAGGTTTTACTTTGGGGTTCTTGGCAACATCATTTTGATCAAAGAGTCTTTCTAAAGGAATCAGGCCTCTTGGTATGAAATTTTTTTTGAGCTGGATGATATCTTTACCTCCCAAGGTTTTCCTCAACTTCTTAGCGTCTTATTCTGACTCAACTTCTTCATCATCTTCGGGGGTCCTATCATTGCCATTTTCATTTTCAACCTGAGTATTCACAAACTCTCCTGACAACTCTAGAAACCTCCGGATCTGCATATCATCTTCGAATACCTGCCAGTATTTGTAGTTTTCAGGGATAGAAGGCCTGTTCAAAACCTCCACCTGGTATTCCTTTTGACTGGTCATTGGAGTTTCGAATTTCCCAGCGGCTACTGCTAAGGAATCAGCCACCATATTGTCAACCCTGGGAACCACCTGAATTATATACTCTGTAAAGAAGTTGCCAAGCATATCGCATACTTCATTTCTGTAATCCCTCATCCGAGGATGCTTAGTTTGATAACTCTCATTTACCTGATTTATCACCAATTCGGAATCTCCCAAGATCTTGACCCTCTGAGCCCCCAGACCTTTCAAAGCATGTAACCCCAATAACAGGGACTCATACTCTGCTACATTATTAGTGCATTCAAAAAGCAATTTGTATGACAAAGCTTTGAAATCATGGATAGGAGAAATGATGTAGACACCAGCCCCGGCACCAACCTTCGCCATAGATCCATCAAAATACATGATCCATTGGCCTTCTTTTTTATGTTTTGCTTCCAGAGCTTGCTGTTCCAAAACTTCTTTTTCTTTATTCACCTCATACTTCTCCTGTTCTTCAGATTTCTCTCGTAATACAGCTTCTAAATCATGTGGGGCAATATCGTTAAAAAAGATGGAAGATCCCAAATCAGTGTCAACAGCTATATATGATGGACTTCGGGCTTATCCTGACTGCTAACCACATAAGGAGTTCTTTTCTCGCTATACAGCCTTCTGCTCCCATCAGGGACTGGGATGGTAGCGTATGACATGTCCATCTGCAAGATGCCTTTCAATTTGGAAGTCCAAGATCTTGATAGCAATACCCCAAATTTGGGTGGGATGTCTGCCACTACTACATCCATGACTATGGTCTTAGAAGGGAGTTTGTTCAGGGTTACCACCATGTCCTTAATTAGTCCCAGGCATTTTACCTTCTTGGAATCAAAAGAGTACAGATCTTTATAGGGCCTTGTTACCTCCAATCCTAGACTCTCTACCACTCCTTTGGGCATCAGATTATGTGACGCCCCGGAGTCTAACATAGCATTGTGGACCACTTTGTCAAGCACCTTCAGACTTAGGTAGAAGGGAGGCACCTCTTCACTCTCTAAATTTTCAGCTTTTGATCCAAATGATATAGCAGGATTATCATCACTCACATTTAAAATGTCAGACTGCCCTTCACCTTGGTCTTTGACCATTTTTGAAATAGTATCTTGGTATTCATTGTTTCTCAATAACTCATTAAATGGAACAGAGATCTTCAGTTTAGACAGCTCATTTTGCAGGTTAAAACCAGCACTAATCTTTTCTACCTCAACCGGAGTCGCCTTTTTTATTACTTTATCCTGCTGTACATCATTTTCAACTTCTTTGTTCATAGAAGTTTCTTTCTGTTGCCCCTTTCCCTTTTTTGCATTCGCAGAACTAGAGGAAGGCTGATATGGATTCGCCTTCCCCTTATTTATAGGGACATCTCTATTTCTCAGCCGCATTTTCCTTTGAACATCATCCATTGCATGTAAGTAACCCCTCTGATATGACTCATTTTCGAATTCTTCATTCGCATCTTCCTGTGCAAACATATTATGTTCTTCTTCAGTGAGATATATCTCTGAGTCTTGTTCCCCGAACAGGTGGATCTCATTTTCCGGTGGGTCTTCTTCATCGCCAACATAATTTTCAGGGAAAGGTGGGCGGATGGGCTATTCTTCTTGGTTTCTTGGATTCCTCTGGTCCCTTGGCCTATTCTGGGGGGGAGCAGGAGGATTTGGCCTTCTGAAATTCGGATTCCTGATCTGGGGATCTCCTTGCTCTCTGTTGAAAGGCCTAGTGTCCATGGTTAACTTATCCATCAACTTCTCCATAGTTTTCAACATCATCTCAAACTTAACATCTGCAGCAGAAGATGAAGTAAAAGGTACATTTTCTTCTTTCCTTCTCCTGTCCATATCTCTATGCTTCATCTTTCCACTAGCCATCATGTTTGCTTCCACCTCTAGGGCATCAGTAAACATGGCAGCAAGGGTTGCCGAATTCCTTTCCCGCAAGGAGAAAGCGAAATCATTATCAAAAGCTCCAGCATAATGCAGTTTAGCAGCTGCAGGGGAAGGTTTTATATCTTCTGGAATAGAATTGTAGGCCCTCATGAATCTGCTTGAAAATTCATGAACAGACTCAAAACCTCCTTTCTTGAGACCATTATATTGAGACAAAAGTTGCAGAGGATTCAGTTTGTCATCCCACCTATCCAGAAAAGCGTTTTGAAACGCCTGAAAATTTACTATAGATCCATTAGGCAGGTCCTTGAACCACTTTTTGGCTTCCCCAGACAAACTTTGGGCAAATAACCGCATTGTAACATCAGGATAGTCTACCTCCTCTAAGTCGATAAAGTCCTCAAACTCAGCAACATGCTGTTTTGCAGTCACATCACCCTCCCCATCAAACAAAGAAATTCTCTGAGAATAATTTTGGGGAAGATCATGTAAAACAGTGGGCAAACGCAAGGGGGAAAACCTAGCGGCCATCGGTCTGGGTGGGTTTACCGGAACTGAAGTATTTTGAGAATGTACAGAGGCAGATGTTTCGGTTCTAGAGGTTTGTTGCAAGTCTTTCCAGAGGGAGTCCAACAGATAAGATTCTCTCCTATGAGAGTCGAGTTCAGGGTTTCTAAGGTCGGATTCGGATCTAGTTCTCAACAGGGTATGCACAGTACTGACTTTCCCTTCTGTATCGACATGAGAATCTAGTGATGATGAGGGGCCAAACAAAGGAAAATCTACCTGGTCTTTATTTTTTCTTTTAAACAACTTTTCTGGGTTCTCAAAACCCCTCAAGACTTCCGTATCAGAATTACCTCGTGTACGTCTCCTTGAAGCCAGGATGTCGTTCTTGAATTCTGAAACAATTTCACAGTGAAGTCGCCAGGGAAAATGTACAAGATCCTTTTGTTTTCGAAATCCCTGTTTTCCCACAGAAATCTCTCTCAATCCTTGTCGTTCTCCCGAGGCAGATATGCACTTTCGTCCCCGGCAACGGCACCAGTTTGTTATCACTCAGAATGTACCTAGGTTGTAGAAGGTACACCCCGAGGTAACAGCAAAAACCACTTTAGGGGGGAATCGAGGGTTTCTCCCAGAGAGGGATCTCTCAACATAAAATTTACAAGATCAAATGATAAACAGTAGTTAAACATTCATTTATTTGGCTGAAACCAATCACATATCCATTGGGCATGGAGTCATATACACGTAAAAGATTATAAAGATACATACATGAGAACTATCAAAGGCAAGATAATCACATCCTTACAGTCATTAAGTTTGATCTGGGTGAAAAGGAAGAGATGGGAAAACAGTCCATCAATACAAAGCGTCTAAGATGAATTCCATATCAATTTTAGCAGAAAAATCGTATAATATCTGAAATAATGAATAGAGCATAAACATATGAATTCTACTCATTCAACACTGCATTCCAGATACGAAAGAAGAACAAAATGGAGTGTTACACAAAGGAAATAACAAGCACATAAAGGAAATGGCACAGACTGCAACGTCGTTGACACATGAATCTCTGATAGGAAACTTCTCATGCATTCACTTTATTACTCAAAACATATATGTATTTCCAAACCAGCAACTCTCTTGATGGGATCCAACCCCCATCTCATAAAAAGATACAAATATATAGATCAAATAATAAGTCTGCCCCCAGCAGATGAACAACAGAATGACCAGCGTAAATTAGAGTTTGTAACTAATTTCCTACACCACTAGGAAGTTGTTACAACTCCCTTCCTAACAGATCATAGAGTATCACATCAACTGAGTAACAAACTTGGCCACACAGCTCCACGTCCCTGCTTCATCAGCCCTTCGGTATCTGCCACCTGTTTCCTATGGAGGAAGAGTATACTTTGTTTTTCCCAGCCACTCTATAGCTTTCCACTGCTCGACACTTGGGGTGTCGCTTTCCATCATTTCCCATATGGCTACCTCGAGCTCCATGTATGTTTCGTAGGACTTCTTAGGCAGTCTGGCTCTGATAGCTGTAAACTTCTACAGGACTTTGAAATCTTCAGTTAGCACGTCCACAATGGTTTGTCCCGACAGGCTTTTCTCCAGCTCACTAAACTTTGAATGGTCCATACGAGCCCTGAAAATCAGGTGATTATAATGTTCCTGTGAGAGCAGTCGACCCTTTTCATTCCAGAAGCATGGCAACCCTTCTTCGAACAGCCTTTCAAACTCTTTTTTTAACCTGTTGACCTCTACCATCAATTCCTCTGATTTGTCCTGAACTACCTTCATTAACTGGTGCTTGTGAACGATTTTCTTTGCTGACAGGACTATTGAGACTCTGTCCTTTATGCCTATATCATGCAACTTTTGATATGTTAACGAATTCAAGAAATCCAGGGTGTTTTGGGCAGTAGTGAGAGGTCTCTTCACCATGTGTTCGTTTACTACTCTCAATCTTTGTTGAGCTGAATCTATCAAACCACACAAATCATCAATATAGTTAAGGTAGTTCCTAAACTTGGTAATCTCAATACTTAGGGTGTCCCAGATGAAATGCTTTGCCCCCTGAAGGGGGCCTTTCCCTATCCATTTCTCCTTCAGTTCCTCAACCTTCTGTTGTAATTGGCTCTTGTCCTGCAAGAGCTGCGTTCTGCTTTCACTAACCTTCGTTAACTCAGCTTTCACCCTCTCATTTTCGGCTTGCAATTCCTTAATAGTCTCCTCCTTCAAACTCACTTGGGACATAGACTCTAACATGTCATCTGCAGAACAATCAGCTAATGGATTTCGGATATCTACAATGGATAAGTCATCACCGGTATGGGTCTGGTTTATTAGCTCGTCCATAATCTCCTTTTCTACATTCTGCTCTTTCTTCATCTCTGCAATTTGGGACAGTAGTTCTTCCCTCTCGGCATTCCACCTATCCCTTTCCTCTTGTAGCCCTCTAGCCTTCCCTTTGTGCTCCATCATTTCCTGATAGAGTTTATCTTTCTCCTCTTGGAGGGCTAGCAATTCAGCTGATTGGACATGTTCTGAGCCTGGCATTTTCAACCTCTTCTTCAAAACTTGCAGGGCATTATCCTTTTCTTCTAACAACCTCTTTACGGCCTGGGTACTATATGAGCTGGCGATGTCCGCTTGCAATTTTTTCACCTGAACCACATTTGCTTTGTTTTCCACTTTCTCATGTCTCAATTGGATTTCCAACTTGTCAACCAATGCTTCCAACTTGTTTATCCGCATCCTGGCTTGCAACAGGTCCGAATAAAGAATGTCGCTGGTATGCTTATGTAACTGTATCTTGTCTGGAGCACTAATTTTATCCAGACGGATCTCTATTTTGGACATTCTTTTATCATTCACAATGGCCATCTTGAAAGTATTTTTCTCCGTATCTCTAGCAGAAACTAGAGATGTTTTAGAACTATGTAGGTTCCTTACCCTTGGGAGCAAATTTCTTGTTTCTTCCAGGGATTGCTTCCTCTTCTCTAGGTAGCTCGCTTTGAGCTCTTCTTTTGATTTAAATAGGGAGCCTGATTCTAGACTGTTAATATCACCTTCTGAATCTTTAAAGGAAAACTGACTAACCTGTACTGTCTTCAGGGGAACCAAAGAAGCCCTTTTGGAAACTCCGGGCGCCCCTTCATCCACGATCTCACCACCTCCAAGCAGCTTCGCTTTCTTATGGGATGTTTGTTCATCCACATCCATACTCTGGGCTTCGGCCAAACTCCTCTTGGAGGCAATACTGACACCCTCTGTGATTTGGATCTCTGAACGACATGCAGGATTTGTCTCTGCCTCAGCATTGGTCTCGTCAGTAAATGTTAGCAAATTAGCTGTCTCAGATAACCCTTCAACGGTTTGTTCCTGTTTGCTTGCTTTCTTAATGAAATCACCTGGTGGGGGTCGTAGCTCATATTTACATCCTTATTGAATTCCATGGGCTCCATCAATCTCTCTATACATGTCAGGGCACCTTTGCCTTTAAAAATGAAAGGGCCGACCTTAAAAGGAAATTTAATATTCAAAGATTTTCTGAAAGCACCGAAGTGATCCTCCTCTGATAACAACCTTTGTCTCATAAACTCCAGAGCAAAAATTCTTGGAGTTAAAAAAGAAGGCAACCTATAAGGCTGACCAGTAAAGCCGTACACTCTCAAAACAGTGTAATCTTTGTACAGGAACCAGTCTCCCACCCGTCCTTCGGGTGAGGACTACATCAAATATTTCATTTCATCGAAGACCCGGGGCAATTCTCCATCAAACAAGATCCTGTATACTTCGGACATGATCAAATTGGGGAATTCGATCAAGTGGATTTGCCTTGGCAAATCAGAAGAGGATAGAGTACTCAAGAACTTCAATTCGGTAACATTGGAACATATCAACATGTTAAGCAAATGTGATTGAAATCTAAAAAACTAGACCTTGGGAAACTCAGTCAGCTGGAGGTGGATTGCCTCGGTAAGATACTCGTCCAAATTAAGCATAGGAGCTGACTGGGACTCGGGACTCAAAGAATTCACCTTTAACAAGAAACCAAGGACAACATGACCTACATGACAATCGTCATCTCGACCCAACACCTGACAAACCAAAGACATCACTAATTGCACCTCAGTTCTGAAAACGTGCAAGGGGTAAGGCAAGGAGAGGCTTTCCAGGGACTGACCTTCCTTCAGGATACTTGACAGGAATCGAGAGCGAGCATCGATTGGGCAATTTCGGAAAAACTCAGCAAGTATGGCTTCATTCACAGACTCACGGTTTCCAGGATAACTTTCGGGCAAACTAAGATTTTCTCTAACTACTGAAGCATCAATTTTACACAATACCCTAGATGCAGACTGACTCACAATGACCCTCTGAGAGGGAGAATAATTTACTATGCACCATTCGGCAAATTCAGGGAAGTGGAGGGTTTGCTCCACGGAGAAAAAGTATAAAAAGGACTTGCACACATTCAGAACATCATTTCCCTACAAAAAACAAGACCATAACCTTTCTTTACCGCCAGACACACTTCCTGTAGACAGGAAAGGGTCACAGACACCTCTGTGTCTATCTACCAAGAATTCCTCCCTTTCATTCGGGACCTGACCAGACACAGAAGCTTCGCTCTGTTGGTCCATTTCTCAATTTATAACATGAATTGGGCGAAGAAGTTACAGGTTTTGAGGTCCTACCTGGCTCACTGTGAAAGCGTGTGCTCGGAACGCGCCTTGGTACTTGACAACTGGAAGCGCCCAAATTGACAGGTCCTTTTCGTCGGGTCCCAAGAAATAAAATAATCAGAGAAGATGTCAATTTTGCCTTTATAGGACCACCCTGATTAGACACGTGGGAAGCATTTATTTCCGCAACCACTACCTATCTCTAACAGCCGCGCATCTTTCTCTTTCGGGTTCATTTCCGACCGCCGATTTCTTCTGCTCAAATTCCTGGCCTTCGGATCACAAGCCACATGTCCTTTTCCACCGAGCCTTCTCGCTTTAACTATCGTGTAACTTTGGGTCCCGGAGTTATCCGCGGCTGTTGATCTGATTTTCCTTCATGGGTGGGCCGTCGGATCATGTTTTGTTTACCAATTCCGCTGGGCTCTTCCCTTTTAACAGTCGAGCAACTTTGCTCAGCGGAATCGTTCCCAACCGTCGATGCGATCTGCCTTTGACCCCGCGCCGTCAGATCAAGCACCGTGTACCAAATTCTGCCGGGCAATCCGAGATTATCCTCCGCGCTTGTTCCTCCTCCGGAATTCTTTTCAGCCGTCGATGAGATTTCCTGGCGCTCCTCAACCGCCCGATCCTGTGACACGTATCAAATTTCGCCAGACGCTGTGGGTTTATCGGGTGCGCAAATTCCCACTCCGGAATCATTGTCAGCCGTTGGTCCACTATGCTCTGATCTCCAACCATCGGATCAAGCGGCACGTAACCAATTCTGCTGGGTGGTTCAAAGGTTATTCCGCGTGCATGTTATTTTCCCGGGAACCAACATATCCGTCGATCTATGCTGTCTTCAATCCTCGGCCGTTGGATCAACTTCCACGCACCCTTTCCGCTGGAATCCCTGACACTTATCCGTTGAGCGAGTTCCGGCTGCGGAATCGATTCCGAACGCCGATGGGATCCGATTTCGTCCCTCCACCGTCAGATTGAGAGGATTATATATGTTTCCGCCGGTCCTCCATTTCCTTAACCACCTTGCACTTTCAGACGGCGAATTTATCATGAGCCGTAGATCAACCCCGAACAAATGTTAGAACCCCCGATGTGTGCAGGCGGCTAAAGGCCCGAACTTCCCTTATCTTACTCGCATGTCTTTACGGGCGGAAGGAGTATCAGCCATGGATTTGCTCCTCCTTTCAATCACAGCTCAGGATTTATTTCAACTTGGCTGCTCTTTAGACTATCAGGTCTCCTTTGTACTATGCCTTTAACCCAAAGTATTTAAACAACACAATCTTACCTCCCCTTAGTCTTATATCTCTTTTGTTGAATACAGGTGTTAACAGTCGGAGTATAGCATACCATTCTCAGTCGAATGGAGCAATTGAAGCATTTAATAGAACATTAACAAAAGGACTAACCAAATTATGTAATGTTGATAAAGATGACTAGGATGAGAAGATACCTGTAGTACTATGGGCATACAGAACAACATACAAACAGTCAACCAACCAAACCCCCTTTTGACTAGTTTATGGACAAGAAGTAGTAATTCCACTACACTTCAGACAACAAACACCTATTATTGAAGAAATTTTACATGTCGATGTCGAACGAGGAAGAAAGGACCGACTATTGCAACTAAGTAAACTTGAAGAACACCGACTCATTGCGATACAACATCAAGAAATCCAGAAACAACAACAAAAGGCATGGCATGACAGAAACATTAAAATAAAAATATGTCAGTAGGAGACCTTGCTTTACTATACAATAGTCGAGTAAAAGGCAAACCTAAAGAGTTACATACATAATGGATGGGTCCCTATGTTGTCGAAGAGATACATCCCAATGGATCAGTCCGACTAAACACGTTACAAGGCATAGTATTTCATAAACTCGTTGATGGAGCCTGACTAAAACAAAACACATCTTAAAAAAAAATCATATAACGACCATAACATTTAAACAAAAGCTATAAAAATCTAAAAATCCATAAAGAAAAATAATACCGTACACGCCCAAAACTATGACAGGAAACGACCATTTTTACCACCGACATCATGACCATCGACATAATGCCATTGACCATGTTCATAACCGACATCAACCGATGACCTCGATTGTCCCATCGTGCATTCATGACCTCGAGCACCGAAACCAATTTTCCATTAACGCACACTCAAGTGTTCCAGCTGGAACATCATGTCCGCCATTAATACACCTATCGACAAGAACATCCAACTCGTCCCCTATAAATAATAACCCACCAAAGGATCATTCACTACAATTCAAACAAAGAGAGCATCAGAGCAACTAGACGACTGAAAAACAAAATCCCCTTAGTGAAACCAACCACCAAACCAACAACATGGCACCAAAACAGACCAGAGCCTCAACCAAGGCCAAGGATTTACAGACTGTAGAAACACCATTAGTTAGGAGAATAAAGAACTTCAAGAATGATAAGGTGCAGGAAGGTTCATGGAAAAAACTATGGGCCGAGATAAAAGAGTGGGCTTATGTCAACAAGAAGCCTAAACCCCAATCCGAGAAAATACAACACAATTCAATTGTCAACTATGCCAACGCACCACTCATGGCCAGCTTCGATGGCACAAAAGAAACAATCGTAAAATTTATCATAAGATGGTACCACAATGGTTGGTTTTACTTCGACAAACCGGTCGACATCTCGGGAGAATTCATTTCCAAGCTGACAGGGTTATCAAACAAAGGAGACCCGGTACCAATTGGTATCAAAGAAGGACTGGTTGAAGAACTAACAGGGTCACCATCGGGAAAAAATGCAAAGGGATTAATGATTAGTCAAATCAGAGCCCGAACACCACAGATTGTGGCCAAAATAATAGCTATAACACTCACTATGGCAAGTCGTGGAAGAAACCTCAAACTAGATATGTTAGAAACAGTCGACACCATTACGACTAATGGAAAGATATACAGATGGGCCAAATATGTCGCTATCATGATCAAAACCATCTGTGAAAGATGCTAAGAGATGAGAGGAATTATCAGGTTCCCATCCCTTATCTTATGGATTGTAATGTTCCATATTTGCCCTGAATGAAGAAAATTTTTTAAAGAACCGACAAAATTCCAGGTTTGGAGATTCAAACCCTTCTTCTAGAAACGAACAATGACGGAACTTGCAAACAGAAAAGTGTTGTTGGAAAACTAGCTCCAGCAGGTAAAGGTCTACACGACCAGATGGAGGGTGCCTCAAAACATCCGACGAAGTCTACCCAAAAATTCCCACATACAATTAGAGCTCGACCATACAATGGTATGGTACATGCAGGGCGCCAAATCAAATGCAAAGGCCCTCGACTATTACCCGTCGATCGAACAGATATTTCAGGAGCTATTTCGACAAGCTGGTACAAAAGTACCAATACCAGCGAAGGCAAAGGAAATCGATTTCTCGATCGAGGAGCCGTTAACAGACCAAGAGAAGGAAGAGGATTATGAGCTCAACCTCTACATTAGTACTTTTGTGTCAGAGGAGACACTAATAGAAACCACTGGTTGACTACAAATCATCATCAAACTTTCGACAGCACAGAGGGTAGAAGCACATGCAGAAGAAACATGAGCAAAGCAGCAGGTAACCAACCCAGCTGAAGAGAGTCTCATCCTAACCCAGCAGCTAAGGGAAGAGACAGAAGCTGAAAACCTAGAATACGCTATCACTAAGGATATTATAAGAAAATTGTCGAAAGAGATAGCAGCTGCAAGAAAGAGGAAAAGAACACAACAACAACAACAAGGAAAAGGTAAGTGCAAGATTATCATTGTAGAGTCATCAGATGATGAATAATAACTGGCAGCCACCGCCATCGACATAATAGAGGATGCCTCAGCAAATAAAGTGCCGGTGGAAACCCAGTTCCAGAGATTTGTCAAGGCAGGAGCACGACAAGGTCAACCAAAGAAGGCCAACATCACACACACGATGATGCCTAAAAATGTCATAGATCTTATGTCTACACCTCCACCTCCATCCCCGACAAAAGTAACAGAGGAGCTAATACCATAATAACTTTCAGTAATCCCACTCGACTTATGTAAGAACGCTATATTAGAAGCTGTGAAGGAAAATTTTGACCAGGATAGGAACCTACATGAATACATTGAAAAAGTACCTGAGATATTCACCACGGTCCAGAAACTCTCCACCAAATCTCTTTTGTTCAGAGCCGGCGGATACCAACCTAGCCACAAACTCTAGAGGCCAAGAACCTTTGCAACTATCACTTTGACCTTCAAGAGAAATCCCGACAAGGAAGCCGAAGTTGCCGCGCGTTGGACCTCGACTATCAATCCGACTATCCCAGAGCCCCACCTACCATCCTCTGAACTGATCGGAGGTGAGGAAGAAGAAAATGTCGAGGACATAAATAGAGAAATCAACCAACTATTCTCCAACTTGGACTCGCCCCCTCAAATTGACAATCCACCAATCGACCACATTTCCACCAACCCAATCACACCCGACCATTCACCAACCCCATCGCCACCACCACCACCACCCCCCAACTCAGAACCCCTAATCCAACCAGCTGCACTAGAACCAACCCCACCACAACCATTAGTACCAACTGCATCCAATTTTGGACCACCTGCATCCAAACAACCAGAGGCAACAGTCATCCCACTGCCCCAGACAGAAATACCATTAACCACTACTGCACAGCAAATAGAAAATCTCGACTCGACTTTTGCAGGTACACAGATCCCGAAATAAGTCGAAGCAGAGAAGCACAAAAAGAATAAAAAGTAGAAGGACCATCATGGATAGCCAGCAATGGTCCACATCAATCTAGTTGGGTCGACCACTGTGGCCGATGCAATGAAACTGAGAGATCCAAAGCTAGAACAACTACTGAAAGCACTAGCAGTCGAAGCAAAGACAAGGAACCAGCACAGATGTAAGGAACTAGACAACAAGGAAAAAGAACAAGTTAAGTTCCTTAACAAGTGCAAGGACTTGGTCCAGTCTGTCATACCAGGACCAATAGAGGTCGACACCGACAAACTGCTAGAAAGAGATTATTAGCTGTTTGAAAGTGTGGTGTCGACGCTCCAAGCATAGATTCAAGAGACAAAAGAAGAGCAGAAAGAAGAAACCACCTGACTATTGATGGTGCAACACACAGCCTTTTCTAAAGCCTACAAAGTGTTGCAAGATCACATGGAGGAATCTATAATCACTGAAAAAGTACTGAGAGACTGGCCTACTTACTACGGGAAAGTCTATCAACAAAGCAGACAGAGCCGACAAGGGATCCAAGCGCTTGAGAAGAGGAAAACCACTGACGAAACACTTAGAAGCACAATTAAGGAACAAATAGTGCTTGAGATAGCTAAACTCTAGAAGCTTGAGTGGGAAGCACATCAGTGGCTGCATCAATCCATTCCCAACTTGGAAAAAGTAGACATCATCTACCCACAGATGAAATGACTCAGAGAGACAGCAGAAGAAAAGGACCATTTTATGGGTCCCGACATGGAGAGAATAGCTGAAATCTCCACTCCAGAGAAAATGTCGATTTTATCAAGCTTGATTACACTCACCATCGACATACAAAAAATATTGCAGAGTTGGACAGGTTTCCAACATCACCTAGTAGTGACAGCTCCAGCAATTTTCGAAGTCTGCGTACAAAAAAGACCGACCCTCAGACTTCACAGCCCATAAAGATGAAGCACAAAATAATGACTACTTAGAAATTTTTGTACCTCCCTGTTTCTTCGGGACAAAGAAACGTTTTGTTCTTGGGGGAGATGTTGGAGGAGCAAGTCGGTATCCCAACTTGAATGATAGCTGACTTAGTCGATCGGCCGACTAAGTTGGTCAGCTGAATAACTAGAGATTAGGTTGGCCACCTAAAAGTCGTGTCGGTTCCCTGAATCGACAAGTAGTTATTTTGTAATTGTTTTGTAATCATATATATTAGGCTATTGAACCAGATGAGAACTCGATTCAGTTCTCTGTATTGTATAGACCCTCTTATGCTAATATAATCCGTTATTCTATCTATCTGTTCTTGTCTCTTGTCTCTGTTATGTATGTATATTTTAGTATGTATTATTGGTAACCTTATGTGATCTGTGAGATTACAACAACTACTTATGTTGTTTAGGTTGCAAGGGGGGGCTAATCCTCTTTTGAAAAACACCTGCAATATTATAAGGATTAAAAATGCATTATCTTACATAATTTGAGTAAGACCTATAGCCTTGTAACCCTTGCATCAAAATAGGGTTAGCACACAAACTATAACTTATGACAAAGCACACATGACATATCAACAATTGAAAGCAAGTAATTTATCATAAGACTTAAAAATTCTATCCTAGTATAATGGAATATGAATCATTTATGCAGTGATCTTATTCAAGTTTTTAAGTATCAGATTTCATAGAAGTTTTCATTATAAGCTAACTCCTAAGTTGATAATGGGATTTTGGGTTTATAATCAATCATAAAAGCTATATAAGCTAGTTATTGATTTGTAAATGGATCTAAACACTCCTTAACAATTTTTTTTTACTTTGGAATTTTTGAGTTGTTACATTGTTCAAATTGTAATACCTGAGTTGTTAAGCACAGACTTATTATCCTTCATGTGACTTATGTTCTTTTTCATTATGGACTTATGATATTTTATATGATTGTGTGCTTATTCTCCTTTGCATGATTAATTTGATTAAGGAATATGATTAATGCTTGATAAATTAACTTTGGACTTTGGCACTATTATTAATGTTAATGTTATTACTAATATCTTTACTATCTTTGAATGGTGTTACTATCGATTAAAGCAACAACTGGATCAACAAAGGAAACTAAACGAGTATGGGGGATCATGGATACCACAAAGTGAGGGGGAGTGGAGACATCTCTGGCACCTTATAACTTATTGTCGACTTAAATTTGTCCATCCCAATTCATATTTGCACCTTGGTGACATTAATAATGTTGGTCACCCAAACCTTGTACAACGAACCCTATTCTCAATATTTATGGACTATGGAATTAATATTTCATATTTTTCACAACTAAGTGAGCCCCTATTTCCTACAAAGCCCTCATTTATGAGCCATTTTCTTAGTTTTTAGGGATTGTAAGCTATTTTCTATCTTCCACTCTTCCACTATGCATTGATGATCCTATTTTTGTTCTTCCATGTTATTTATGACCCTATTGGATGCCTTCTCTCACATATTTTTCCCTCCATGATGTTTTGTAACCCCCTTTATGCATTAGTGTGCCTCCATGTGTTCTCCATGGCTCCATTCTTTGGTTTTTGGTAACTCCTCCTCATGGTGCTAATTCGAGAAAGGGAATATTTTCACTAAGACAACACTCCACTGATTCAAGTTAAGTCTACATGATTAAGCTTAAACCTGACCTCTCTCTCATTGGATTTGATCCCTTTGAGTTAGATTTGGCCTCCTTGTACTATAAATTCGTATGCACTTTCCATTTTGAAGTTAATCTTGAGCTTTAGACCATGTGATGTGTGCTATATATCCATGTTGGGAATGCTGGTAGTATTGGGAGTGTATTGAGAGTTAGAATTAGTCTAGTTGTTTTCCCTTTTCTTCCATTCTATCAATCTACTATTCCAAGTTCTCACACGGGAAGCCAAGAAATGGGATTTGGTGAGCTAGGTCATATCCCATAGGTAGTGGAGACGGACACGAAAGTAGTAGTGGGAAGCATTGTGGTTCCCAGAAGAGGTAGTTCTGAGGGTTGCTAGAGTAAGTGTTCATCTACCTATGGATATATGGTATCATCTCATGGAATACCTATTCAATCAAGGAAGGATTGACAATGTCCGCAGTAGGGAGGAAATTTGGCATGCTGCAGCAAGTTTCCCATATCTTGCAATAAGTACTTCTCATATGATTTTAATATATTATTATGATGATTATGTGGAAAGGTGGTTGAATTGAATTATATGTATTCTCAATTATTGTATGTCATAATCTGGTTACAGGAATAATGGACTCCATAGGATTCAAATCCAAGATGATATTCAATCCGATATTCTTTC
Organism: Pseudotsuga menziesii; assembly: GCA_001517045.1. Classification (NCBI taxonomy): domain Eukaryota; kingdom Viridiplantae; phylum Streptophyta; class Pinopsida; order Pinales; family Pinaceae; genus Pseudotsuga; species Pseudotsuga menziesii. The sequence continues at coordinate 87,890 of LPNX010902823.1, read as the reverse complement.
TCTTCTTCAAAAACTGTAACTATGACTCTATGGTACTAGGAGGGGCGAAACCATATGTTATGGTTCACCATTATTTGTTCATTTTTATTCTTTGGGACCTATAAAATTGTGTCTGGAGTAATGTATCCATTCAAAATCGCATTTCATTTCATCGAAAAATATTTTTGGATGACCAAGATATGTCCGTTTTGGTCCAGCATTTTCTCAGTGCCACGTTGACCACACCAGTTGTTAGATTGGAAATGTTCTATGCATGTATCTGCTCATATTTGTAGATACTTGTTTTGATAACATAATCTGAATGTAATATTGATTGATGTTTGGAGGTGGGAATCCATCCAAACTAAAACATATTTGTGAAAAATGGTTGTAGGGGACAACCATTGGGAGGTGATTTTGGGGGTTGTGATTGCAGTCTGTTCCTTTTTTTTGCTTTGGTCATGGTGTGGTTGTAGGTTACATCCTACAAATTTTTCTTGATTTGTTTTTTCCTTATTTTTTATCTTCACTAAAATCACACCCCAAACAACACCACAAACTAATTAAATCTGCAAACACTCAACAACACAATACTTGACAATTATAAACTATGTTTTTAATAATCTTTACGAAGTATAAGAATTTAATGTAGGAACTTAATCGCACTATGATAATAGACTAACTATTGATGCAATTAATGCAATTATGAACTTAAATTTAATGTTTATAGAGTTTATTAAGTGTTGATATTGTTTAACTAAGGGAAAAAAATTATTTAACTAAGTAATGCAACCTTAGTAATGTTTATTAAAGTCATAACTTTAATTAATTGGCATTTAATTGTTAGCCACCATAAAATTATTCAATTGTCCTTAAACCAAAATTTAGAACCTTTCTCCATTTCATAAGGGTAGGGGACATTACAAGTGGTATCAGAGCTTAACGTTTCAACATTGCAGTTGTTGGTCCTTCTGCGAAGTTTCAACCCACTTTGTAAACATGTATTTGCACTATATAACTTGGATGTATGCACCTTAATATAGTTTCACATGTGAGTTAGTTAATTAAACTATTAGTTTGGGATGGATATGGACTTGATGTTCATCTAGTAAGGATAAATCTTGGAAGGATTTATATCCCCCTTGTCCAATTAGCTATATTGTAACTTATAAATGTTGGCTAGTTACTTTATGAACTAGAAGAAAAGTAGTTTTAATGATAATGAACTTATACCAATGTGTAGTTACCTAACAGAATGTTGATGATGAACACATTCCATTTCCCAATGTTTGATTTAGAAAGTGGTGTGACCAATAAACTGATATTTTAATCAAACCTGTGAAGACTAAAGATTCAACAAGTACAAGTTCAGTAGTAGCAAGTCAGAGATTGGAGATGGATTTTGAGGAAGGATGGAGACCATATATTCCTGAAGAGGAGTTTGTTGAGTTAAGAAGTTTGATTATACATAAAAGGATAAATGAACCATTAATCTTGGAGGATTCAGTGAGGAAGTGTAGAGAGGATAATGAAAGAATAATTCATATCCATGAGAATATTATGAATGATCTAAATCATTGAATATCATCCAAAGATCCGTTGAAAAGAGTCACAAGAGAGGTTATGTGAGGTCTATATCATATTCAAGAATATCTTATCACTCAAAAATAAATAAGGGGTATGTATCAAGAAGTACAGAGAGTAGTCATGAAAGATCTCCAGTGAGATACAAGAAGAGGAGGTCTACTTGAGATGAAATAGTAGGAGAGCTTAGAAGAATCAAGCTCCCAAATTTTGATGGGGAAGTAAAGCAAGGAGAAGATGTTGAAGAATGGTTGTTGGGACTCAAGAAGTTCTTCTAGTTGTACCTATACACACCTAATATGGAAGCACGGGTAGCCATATACCATTTTCAAGGAAAGG
>LPNX010902823.1:59174-81305 GCA_001517045.1 Pseudotsuga menziesii | reverse complement strand
CTTGCACATGGTGGGACTCATGGACTAGGCAAATAAGACAAAATAAATGAAATAATGTCTAAGTGGGTAAATACTATGGGTTGATTATTCTAACAAGGCATCTATCTGGTGGGATCAGCTAGTTAAGCTAAAAGAAATTGATGAATACATAATATCTTGGAAGAAATTTAAGAAGGAATTCTAGAAGGAATACCTCTTTGAGCATTGCTATGACAAAAAGATAGAAGAGTTCCTTGAGCTTAAGTTGGGAAGAATGACTTTGGATTCCTATGAGAAGAATTTTTTGGAACTTTTGAAGTATGCAGACTTCATCAAAGATGAGAAGGTAAATATTAAAAGGTTCCTAAGTGGTCTCCCTGAATCTTATAGAGATTAAATCCAGTATGATAGAACAAGGAACCTTAAGGATGCCATATGGAAGGAAAAACACTTATATGAATAGAATAAGAGTAAGGCCCCATATCAAAAGAATTGGAAGGATATGAAGAAGAACAAACATGAGTAGAGAAAGAAAGGTTTCCATCCTTCAAAATTTAGAAATGGTAATTCTTATCAACAATGGAAACCAAGGGAAGAGCCTTCAAGAAAAATACCACTTGTGGAATGTTGGATATGCAAGGAAAATCACTTTTCTTGTTAGTTCCTGTGTAATAAGAATAACCTTCACAAAATTGAAGAGGCTTCAACTGTTGGAGATGTAAGTGGAAGTGTTCAAAGGATCTATGCAACCCTGGATGGGAGGAAAGCTAACCACCAATCACAAATGATTGAGGTAGTAGGTAAGATTGCTAATAAGACCATATCTATTTTGATTGGTTCTGGAGCTATCAAGAGTTACATTGCACCTAATCTAGTTGAGAAATGTCATTTGAATAAAATTAAGCTTGAAATATCAAGTCTAGTAGAGTTAGCAACAGAAGCCAAGAGGAAAATCATAGAATTTGTAAAGATGTGTCCTTTGGAAGTGAATGGAGTGAAAACCTTTGAATACTTAAACATCATACCATTGGGTTCATATGATGTATTAATTGGCCTGTATTGGTTGGATGCATACCATGCCAAGCTGGATTTCCATCATAAAACTTATACTTGTTTGGATGAAGAAGGAAACCAACTGACATTCGAAGGGATGCCTAGACCCATATCCCTGAGACAGGTCTCAACTCTACAATTGAGGAAATGTATCAGAAAGGGGTTTCAACTATATGCAATCCATGTGGAAGAATCAAAGGAAGGAAAAGAGCCAGAACTACAGTATTATCCAATACTACAAAAGTTTGCATATATATTTCAAGAACCGCCAAGAATGCCTCCTAAGAGGGACATTGATTTTTCTATCGACTGAGTGTCAGGAACAATTCCTTCATTTAAAGAACCTTATAGAATGAGTACTCTAGAGTTAAAGTAATTACATATACAATCAGAGGAGCTACTAAAGAAAGGTTACATAAGACCCAATTTTTCACCTTGGGTAGCCCCTGTGTTATTTGTGAAAAAGAAGGATGGAACTCTAATACTTTGCATAGATTATAGGAATTTGAACAAAGAAACAATTAAAAACAAATACCAAGTTACCAAGAATTCATTACTTGTTTGATCAGTTGAGATGATCCAAGTTATTTTCAAAGATAGATTTGAGGTGAGGATACCACCAAATTAGAATTAAAAATGAATATATTAGTAAGACAACATTCAAAACAAGGTATGGACATTATGCGTTCACAGTGGTACCTTTTGGTTTAACAAATGAACCATTAGTATTCATGTGTTTAATGAATGTAGTCTCCATAAAATAATTAGATAAGTTTGTGATTGTATTCTTGGATGACATCCTTGTATATTCCAAGACAGAAGAAGAACGTGAAGAACATCTAACGTTAGTAATGCAAGCGCTTAGAGAATATCAATTGTATTCAAAATTAAGCAAGTGTTATTTCTATCAAGGAAGAATCCACTACCTAGGGCATATCATATCTAAAGAAGTTGTTTTGGTAGATCCTGAAAATATAAGATCCATTATGGAATGGCCAACACCTAGGAATGTATCAGAAGTAAGATCTTTCATCGGATTAACTAGGTACTACCAAAGGTTCATCAAATGATTCTCGAAGTTAGCTCATCCTATCACATCTTTGCAGAAGAAAGGTGTAAAGTTCAACTGGACTCCTAAGTGTGAAGATAGTTTTCAAATGATTAAGGAAATGCTTACTAGTGCACCTATAGGAAAGTTTGTTGTGTGCATAGATGCATGTAAGAAAGGAATTGGTGGAGTATTGATGCAGGATGGACATGTGATCAATTATGAATCTAGAAATTTGAAGGAACATAAGAAGAACTATGCCACCCATGACTTAGAGATTGTGGTTATCATCCATGCTTTGAAGATTCGGAGACATTATCTCATGGGTAAAAAGTTTGAGTTGAGAAATGATCATGAAGCGTTAAAATACATGTTTAAGTATAAAAATTTGAATGCATGACAGAGGCAGTGGATGGAGGTATCATGTGAATATGACTTTGACATCAATCATATCAAAGCTAAGGAAAATAAATTAGTGGATGTTCTTAGTAGGAAGATACATGTGATGCATGCAACAACTATCAACACTAGCACATAAAATTTAAAGGATAATATCATTGAATTCATTGTTACAGATGAACTTTATCAGTAGGTGAAAGAAGGATTTAAACAACAAAAAAATCCATAGAAATTTGATAAGTATAAGTTTAAATAAAATGGGATCCTCATGCACAAAGATAGAGTTTATGTACCCGATGTTGGAGATATAAGGAAGATGGTTCTGAAGGAAACGCATGATGTTCCTTATGGCATACATTTATGTTATAAAAAAAAATATCAACAGTAACGAAACATTATTATTGGCTAGGGATGAAGAATGATGTTTTAGAATATATAGCTAGGTGCATGGAATGTCAAAAAGTTAAAGTTGAGCATCGACACCCAACAGGATTTTTGTAGCCCTTTCCAATACCATAATGGAAATGGGATGTAGTGACAATGGATTTCATCACAAAGTTACCTAAGACAATATTTCAAAATGATGATATCATGGTTGTGGTATATAAGTTAACCAAGGAAGCACACTTCATTCCAGTAAGGACAACTCACAAAGAAACTAACATTACAAATATTTGCATGAAAGAAGTATCTAGAATGCACGATATTCTGAAGGCTATAGTATCAGATAGGGATTCAAAATTTACTTCTAAATTTTGGAAAGGATTGTTAGAGGGTTTTGGTACAAGTCTAAACATGATTACAACATACCACCCTCATATAGATGGGAAGACAGAAAGGGTTAACCAAGTGATTGAATATATGTTAAGGATGTATGTGATGGATCGACCATCTAAGTGGGAAGACTATTTAGACTTGGTGCAATTTTCTTATGATAATGGATATCATTCATGTAATACCCCATGTGTTAAGCCCCGAACATATGTAATTTGTAATTGTTTGTTATTGTGGCACAGGGTGCTGGAAAAAGGGTCTTTAAGGACCTAGAGACATTATTATTATTTTGTAAATACTTAATTAATGAAAACAACTGGCACATCGAGGACCATTAAAAGAGTATGGGAGGCATAGATCCACAATGTGAGGGGGAATGGGGACATTCCTATCACTTTAGAACTTGTTTGGTTGATCTTGGTCCATATTTAGGCTTTAGTGGCTTTATTAATTTATGATCACCTAAACATTGTACAAATGACCCAACTTTTGATTAATTTATCCTATGTTAGTATTATTGAGACTAATTCATGATTTAGTGGGCCTCCTTAGTGTTTGGGTGGGTTCCACTTATTGATTGAGTCCCTTTGGTGGTATTGTAACTCCTTGTGTAAATACTTGTGTAACTCCTGTGTAAATCCTTATGTAACCCCCCTTTTATATTTTGGGAAGATGCCTTGGCTTGTGTTACACCTCACCTCACTAATTTTGAGTTGGGTGGAGTGGCTTGGAGTCATTATCCTTGAAATTACTTGGGTTGTATTAGATTTAAACTCTTGAGGTTGAATTACCCCCCTTGAAATGACTCAAGTTGGCTTACCATGGTTTGATTTTGACCCATTGGGTTAGAATTACCTTCTTTTGTCTATATATACAGGTTTGATATCCTTGGTTTGAGAGTTGTTTTTCATGGTTATTTTAGATGGTTGTTGATTATGGTTTTTCATAAATTTGATTTTCCTTTGTTTCCACTAATTGGATTTGTCCTTGACCTGCACATAAATCCTTATGGTGAATGGTGATATCTCGATGGCCTAGAGGGTCTGGATTACCATTGCACTTGGTAGTAGGGTGGAAGAGGAAGTATGTGGTGAGAAATAGAGTTTTGGATTCTCAAGCTGATACTTGAGTTCTTCTTCAGTGCACCTCTATTTTGTATCTATGGCCTCAGCTCGGGGGTGGCCTCTCAAAGTGATATTTGGCTTGGAAGTGCCAAAGGTTGGGTGAAATGTTATCTGGATGATGCCAATTGCGCATTGATAAGATAAGTGATTTATCTCATGTTTATTAAATTTTATTGGATCCGATATGATTTATTTATGGATGCACATGAAATTTTTGATGAAACTTACGAGTTATTTGTGGAAGAAATTACTCATAGAATTCAATCTATTTATGCAAGTAAAGTTTTATGAAGGAATTGGAAACTAGTTTTTGGAATTTTTTTGCACAAATTGTTTTAGAAAATAATTATTTGGTACCTCTACTACATAAATGATATTTATTCCCCTTTTCATTAAATACTATGTATTTTTATTGTGCATTAACCTCGGAATGGTTTAAGACAGTTCTCTTTGATGCTTCTACCTTTTATTCGAAAACTAGTTCTTCCATCGGACTATTTGGCATAGTTTGGCGAATCATCACATGAAGTGTTTGTAAAAATGACTGAGTGTTACTTTTATGTTTATATCTGATAAATAATATTGAAATGTGTGTGAGAATTTTAGGATAAATATTCTTGGTAGTGTTGGGGAAATGTCTACAGAAATTCTAGATCAATTTCCAATTTCTAGCTCCTTCAATGGAATTGTTTTGAGTAGATTTGTGACTTTTCATATGAAGTGTTTGAAAAAAAATTAGAATGATAAATACCTATGTTATGATTGATAAAACATTTTATTTATATTTATAATTGCATTTGAATTATTTTACGAGCTGTGGATTTAAATATTCTAGTGATTCCTAGAATTACAAGTCATTTCGGATGAGTAGAATTAACTTATTTTGTGGATTATTTAATGGAATGTATATGGGTGGAAAGATACAACCATATGACTATAAGTGATCCCTAATATTATTTCCATGAGCTACAATAGTCATATATATCTCTTTATTTGGCATTTGGAAAGTTCAATTGAAAACTATGTACATTGCAGTGAAATAGGCAAATAGTTTTTGGATTCGAATATTTGTTTTTGGTAAAAGATGAATGTACAGCCATATGCTCTGTTATTGGTGCTTTACTTGTGCTGTAGAATTCTATTTTCCAGATCTGTAAAATCACCTCTGTGTGCCTTAAACTCGGTACGATTGGTTTGATTGAATTCATCGCAGTGTTTATTAACTAGTTGTATTGATTGAACTTGAAATATCCTTCATTTATGTACTCAGGTCAGATCTGAAAAGGCACTTTATCTTGTTGTACATACATGTTTAAATATGTGTATAATGGCTGTAGGTTCATTGGCATGGTTGTGTGTCTAATTTTTGCAAGACTAGTTGTTAGTATTGAACAAGTAGGTAACTAGTTCTAGTGGAGTAATTTTTATAATTACTATGTTTAATTAATTGGGAAAATGGTAATTATCCCTGATTTACATGTTATTAGATGTCAATTAGCCATTGGACTTTATAAACAGTGGTTAAGTGATAAGCAAATGAAATTATAATAAGTACCATCAATTATGTGTTAATTGTTGTTAAGTATCGTAATTGGAACACTAATTACTAATTAATGGTGATGAAGAGTAAATGGCTTTTAGATGTGGAATTTATGTCTGAATTGGATTGGATTGGATATGTGATATTGCTAGAAGGTGTTAGTAATCATTTCCAACCCTTGATTATACATTTGAATAATTATTGAATCTATTTTAATTTATTTGTAATTAAAAGGACTTTGTCATAAATCAAATACTGAAAAATGAATTTTAATATTCATTTAACTAATCCATTGTGCTAAAATTATCTAATAAGCGTTAGAGAGCTAATGATATGTCCCTCACCCATTGATATCCCCAGGGGACTTTACAAGTGGTATCAGATCTTAGGTTCCAAAACTGCCATTGTTGGGCATTCTACAGAGTTATTATCTTATGTATATGTGCATTTGGATTTTACAAATGTGCTTAGTAAGAATAATTTAAACTCCCTTATGTTAATAGAAGAATAATAAACCTCACTTCACATATTAGTTCTTTTTATTCCTTAGAATGAATTAATATTGAATGTTGGTTGTTCAATAGATTGATTGGTAATTACTATGTGGTGCATATCTAGTAATTGACTTTGACTTGATTGGTTGATTCTTGTGCATTTTTCTCTTTTATTGCTCATTCAATTGTAAATATCGAAATTCTTTTTGTAGTATGACTTATTTACTGGTACATTATGATTATGAATTGACAAGTAAATAATTGTAATTATAATAGTATATGTCCTAGTATTAGTTTAATGCTAAGTTATTAAGATGATATAGTTCTATTATTATTGAATATTAATATGATTTATTAAGTGGCATTTATACCCTATATTGATTTTGTATTCCATATGGATGGTATTCTTTTATAGTCTTATTTATGTCACTTGGATGGTGGTGGTTACATGGATGAGTAACTTCCTACCTATTTTTAGGAATGAGACACTTGTCTAAATTGTGTTTCTCATTCTCTTTTTATTTTATGCATGTAGTGTAGTATGTTTTTATCTTATTTATTAATTATTAGTATGCTAATTTATCTAATTAGTTAGTGGTGGAATTGTAGCTATGGGATATTTTTGTATTCTATTATTTAATTTATTTATTTTGGGGTTAGTGGTAACATTATTATTATACTAACTATCTTACTAATTTATTTAAAGAGTGGAGAAAATGAGCCACTTGTCCCCGAACGGTTCATATTCTCTTTTATTTTTATTTATTTTGTTTATGGAGATGTAACTCCTTATCTATTTTGGAGGAGAACGAGTCACTTGTCTCTAATGGTCCATATTCTCTTTTATTTTAATTATTTTACTTATGGAGATGTAACTCCTAGTCTACTTTTGGAGGAAATGAGCCACGTGTCTTCTCTTAATATTATTCATTTTATTTTGTGCAAAGTAAGTAGTATTGTAGTGTAAGATAATATTATATATATGACATCTACATAAATATGTATAATATGATATAGGTGATATGTATAGTTGTTGAACTTATATATAAGAATAGATGCATTATTATATATATGAATGCTTGTATGTTTGTATATACTATAATATGTATTTTTATTATATGTAATCGTTATTAGTATTACATGTATGTAATATTGTGAATATACTATATGTATAGAGGTGAACATATGTAATGACGTAAGTATAAAATTTGGAGGTGTTTGAGTGTTTGGAGGTGTTTGGAGGTGTTTGGAAGTATATGGAAGTGTTTGGAAGTATTTGGGAGTATTTGAAAGTGCTTGGAAGTATTTTAGAGTTTGGAAATATTAGGAAGTATAGTGTGATCAAGAGTGTTATTTTAGTATATATGTGTTATAATACGTATCTAGTATGATAGTATTGGGTTATGCAATCATTTCTATAATTATATTGATATTATGGTATAACATAATAATTCTATGAGTATATTAAATATGGACTATATAGGCTATATGACTAATACGTTGTGTATATGATTAATAATAATATGATATATGATTGAAGAATTATAATATATATGTAACAAAAACGAGTGTATGTATATAATACATAGTAGTAGTAAGTATAGTATATGGTATGAGTGTATGATAGTGGGTTGTATAGCTAGTAATTGTTTTATTGTATGAATATTAGAAGATTTTGGTGGTAGGATGTTTGGTTGTTTGAGGTGACTATGTATTTACTTTGATTGATAAGTAGTGTGCTACGCACAAATAATTAGTAATGTAATGTATTATTAATTATATCCTCACGTGCTAATGATTCTATGTAATGTTATGATAAATAGTAACTACTCGATATGATTTCTATAGTTGATGTATGTTGTTTGATATTATTGGTTTCTATTGGATGTTATTGGTTGACATTGGTTGATTAATGGTTTATACCTGTATGACATTGTCAACATTGTATGTATACCTATTATTGGTTGTCACTTGGTTGTTATGGTTGTTACATGTATGATTGATGCATCTTGGTTGATGTCTTATGGATGATGTATTCTGATTGATGTATTGTGATCATTGTATTATGCTTGATGAATCTTGGTTGATGTATTCTTATTGTGTATTTTGATTAATGTATTCCAATTGATGTATGTTGGTTGACGTATTTTGATTGGTGTATTATGATAATTGTATTTTTCTTGATGAATCCTAGTTAATGTATTATGATTGTGGATTCTAATTGATGTTTTCTGATTAATGTATTCTAATTGATGTATGATGGTTGATGTATTTTGGTTGATGTGCTTTGATTGATGTACTATGATTGATGCTTATATGGTTAGTTGATGCATGTATGGTTGTCCTTGGTTGATATTACATTATCGATATATGATTGATACAAGTTGAGATATTATGAATTGATGGTCGATGTATTTATGCATGATGTATGCATGAGCGTCATTGTATGATTGATATTAGTTGATGAAAAATGTATTTTTGAATGATCTCTAAGAATAATTATGCTTGTGTTGATATGAAAAGTAATAGGTTGTTATGGCCCTTTTTGGTTCTTAGTTACATTAGAACTATTGCATATAAATTCACTTTGCTTGTTACATTAAAATGCAAAAGTATTTAGGCGATCTTTGAAATTATTTATCCTTGTGATCTTTGTTGAAAGTATCTTTCTAGGGTATCCTTGTATTATATTAAATACCTTTGTTGAAATGCATATTTGTAAAATATCATAGTGATAGTTCATGCATCTTGTTGAAAGATATCTTGGTGACACTTCATGCATCCTTGTAGGAACATTATTTGAGTGATAAATCATGCAAAAGCATATTGGTAATGCATATCACGTGATCGACTTATTTGAACACGTTTCATGTATATTAGATGCATTTCATATTATTGAAATTTATTAGAATAAGATTCAATTAGATGCATTTCAAGTATCTGTTGAAGAAGTATCTAATCTCGAGTACCTTGCATATACTGAAGTATTTCATGTAATTAATTAGAAAATTTATTTTTTGAAAGATGTATTTTAAGAATCTTATTATACAGTTTATATGTTTACTGCTAACCATGTGTCTATTGGGAATGTGAAAAAGCATCATTGTTAAAGAAGCATCTCTATTTCAAGTATCTTTGTTGAAGAATATGGTTTATCTGTTGGGACTAAGTTCCTGGATTCCCTCATAGAGCAATCTAATATCCATTTCCAAAGAGGTAGTATGGTGGATTGTCACCCATTTGCTTACGTCATATCACTCTACTAGTCCAGGTTCTCACATAGGAAGCCAGGAAATGGGATGGTTACCCCATAGGCAATGGAGACGAATAAGAGAGTAGTAGTGGGAGGCATTGAGGGTCTCAAAAGAGGTAGTTCTGAGAGTTTCTAAACTGATTGCACTCTTCTTATGGGAGGAACATTGTTTCGTTGAAGCTAGTTTCCCAAATTTGAGATAAGTGTTCTCTCATGTCTTATTCATGTTGTTGTACTTTGTATAGGTTCCATGGTGATTGATTTATGCTATCTTTATGTTCATGGTTTAGTATTTAAAGAATACTCTTACATCATGTATCGTACATTTTATACCTGATGTTAATCATATGGTTGATTGAAATATGATGTTCAGGTGAATGTATCTTTGTTGATATTTGAAGACCTTGTAATGGGGATTGAATATTGACCCTTTCTACTAGTCTTGGTTCTCGTAGAGGAAGCCAGAAAATGGGATGGAAATATATTGAGGAACAAGTTAAGTGAAGGGAGTCACAACCCATAAGCAATGGAGACAGACATGAAACTAGTAATGAGAAATATTGTGGTTTCTCAGAAGAGGAGTTCTGAGAAATAATACTTGAAAACTGAAGGTAGTGATCCCTTTGAAAGTTGTAAAATCATGTATGTATTATGCATCAAGGACGATGCATGGTTTAAGGGGGAGGGGATGTAACACCCTGTGTGTTAAGCCCAAAACATATGTGATTTGTAATTGTTTATTATTGTGGCACATGGTGCTAGAAAAAGGGTCTTTAAGGACCTAGAGACATTATTATTAGTTTGTAAATAATACATTAATGAAAACAACTAGCACATCGACGACCACTAAAAGAGTATGGGAGGCCTAAATCCACAAAGTGAGGGGGAATGGGGACATTCCTAGCACTTTAGAACTTTATTGGTTGATCTTGGTCCATATATAGGCCTTAGTGGCTTTAATAATTGATGATCATCCAAATATTGTACAAATGACCCAACTTTTGATTAATTTATCCTATGTTGGTATTATTGAGCCTAAATCATGATTTAGTGGGCCTCCTTAGTGTTTGGGTGGGTGCCACTTGTTGATTGAGCCCATTTGGTGGTTTTGTAACTCATTGTGTAAGTAATTATGTAAATTATTTTTTAACTCTTGTGTAAATCCTTGTGTAACCCCCCTTTTCTATTTTGGGAATATGCCTTGGCTTCTGTGACACCTCACCTCACTAATTTTGAGTTGGGTGGAGTGGTTTGGAGTCATTCTCCTTGAAATTTGAATTGATTGGGTTGGATTAGAGTTAACCTATTTTGGTTGAATTATGCCCTTTGAATTGACTCAAGATGGCTTACCATGGTTTGATTTTGACCCATTGAGTTAGAATTACCTTCTTTGGTCTATAAATACATGTTTGATATCCTTGGTTTGGGAGTTGTTTTTCATGGTTATTTTAGATGGTTGTTGATTATGGTTGTCCATACCTTTGATGTTATTTTTTTGCACTACTTGGCTTTGTCCTTGACCTGCACATAAATCCTTATTGTGAATGGTGATATCTCGATGTCCTAGAGGGCCTAGATTACCATTGCATTTGGTAGTGGGGTGAAAGAGAAAGTATGTGGTGAGGAATAGAGTTTTGGATTCTCAAGCTGATACTTGAGTTATTCTTCAATGCAACTCTATTATGGATCTATGGCCTCATCTTGGGGATGACCTCTCAAAGAGAGATCTGGCTTGGTAGTGCCAAAGGCTGGGTGGAATGTGGTCTGGATGATGCAGTTGTGCATTGATAAGATAAGTGATTTATATCTTATTTATATTTAATTTAATTTGATATGATATAATTTATTTATGAATGAACATGAACTGTTTGATGAAACGTATGAGTTATTTGCGGAATAAATTTCTCATAGAATTCAATCTATTTATGCAAGTAAATTTTATGAAGGCATTGGAAACTAGTTTTTGGGATTTTGTGCACAAATTGTTTGAGAAAATAATTATTTGGTAACTTTTCTATAGAAGTGATATTTCTTCTCATTTTCATTATATACTATGTATTTTGATGTTGTGGTGTCCTCGGAATGGTTTAAGACAGTTCTCTTTGATGCTTCTAGGTTTTATTCGAAAACTAGTTCTTTGATCGGACTGTTTGGCATAGTTTGGTGAATTATCATAGGAAGTGTTTGTAAAAATGCCTGAGTGTTACTTTTATTTTTTATATATGATAAATAATATTGAAGTGTGTGTGATAATGTGAGGATAAATATTCTTTCTAGTGTTGGGGAAATGTCTACCAAAATTCTAGATCAATTTCCAATTTCTAGCTCATTCAATGGAATTGTTTTGAGTAGATTTGTGACATTGCATATGAAGTGTTTGAAAAACTTTTAGAATTAGATATACCTCTATTATGACTGATAAAACATGCTATTTAGATTTTTAATTTCATTTGAATTATTCTATGAGCTGTGGATTTAAATATTCTAGTGATTCCTAGAATTACTAGTCAATTCAGATGAGTAGAATTAACTTATTTTCTGGATTGTTTAATGGAATGTATATTGGTGGAAAGCTGCAGCCATATGAATTTAAGTGATCCCTGGTACAATTTCCATGAGAAAAAATAGTCATATATCTCTCTTTATTTGGAATTTGGAAAGTTCAATTGAAAACTATGTACATTGCAATGAAATTGGGAAATAGTTTTTAGATTCGAATCTCTGTTTTTGGTAAAAGATGAATGTACATCCATATGCTCTGTTATTGATGCTTTACTTGTGCTATAGAATTATATTTTACATATATATACCTTCACCTCTGTGTGCCTCGAAACTCAGTACGATTGGTTTGATTGAATTCCTAGCAGTGTTTATTAACTAGTTGTATTGATTGAACTTCGGAAATATCCTCTATTTATGTACTCGGATCAGATCTGCAAAAGTAATTTATCTTGTTGTACATACATGCTTAAATATGTGTATAATGGCTGTAGTTTCACTTTTTGGTTCATTGGCATGTTTGTGTGTCGAATTTGAGCAAGACTAGTTGTTAGTATTTAACAACTAGTTAACTAGTTCTCATGGAATCATTTTCATAATTACTATGTTTAATTAATTGAAAAATGGTAATTAGACCTGATTTACATGTTATTAGGTGTTAATTATACATTAGAATTGATAAACATTGGTTAAGTGATAAACAAATGAAATTATAATAAGTACCATCAATTATGTGCTAATTGTCGTTATCGTAATTGGAACACTAATTACTAATTAATCATGATTAAGAGTAAATGGATTTTAGATGTGGAATTTATGTCTGAAATGGATTGGAATGGATATGTGATGTTGATAGAAGGTGTTAGTAATCATTTCCATCCCTTGGATCAGACATTTGCATAATTATTGAATTTATTTTAATTTATTAGTAATTAAAAGGACTTTGTCATGAAACAAATATTGAATAATGAATTTCAATATTTCTTTAACTAATCCATTCTGCTAAAATTATCTAATTAGCATTAGAGAGATAATGGTATGTCCCTCAAACCCATTGATATCCCCTAGGGACATTACAAATCATCTTTGAATATGAGTCCTTTCGAGGCCATGTATGGAAGGAAGTGCAATACTCCCATTAGTTGGGATAACCCAATAGACAGAGTCATTGTTGGACCAAAATTAGTAAAGGATATGGAGGATCAGATGGTTAATATAAATCATAATCTAAAGGTATATCAAGACATATAAAAAGCTACGCATATCATAACAAGACGGTAAGACAGTTTCAAGTTGGGGATCATGTGTTTTTTAAAGTTAGACCCAAGAAGAGTTCCTTAAACTTGGGAAATTGCTCCAATCTAGCTTCCAAATACTATGTACCTTTTGAGGTCTTAGATAAGATTGGAACTATTTCTTATGAGTTGGATATATCCTCTTACATTAGAGTACATAATGTGTTTCATGTGTATTTATTGAAAAAGTATATACCTGATGCTAACCATGTCATTAATTGGAATGTGATCGAGGTAATTAGAGTTATTTTATTTTCTTTATTGATATATATACATGTATGAAAATGTTACTACTCATGTGATTCAATGAATTATGATCCAGGTGGAACTAGAAAGGTATTTTTTGGTACAACCTGTTTCCATTTTAGGCAACAAGCTCAATCTACTTTGGAATCGATAAATCGGGCAGGTAATGGCCCAATGGACCCATTATAGTCCTGAGGATGTGACTTGGGAGAAGGAGGATGCCATGAGGGAAGAATACCCTGATATTCTATTTTGAATTTTTTTGGAATATATGTAATATGCATCGAGGACGATGCATTATTTAAAGGGGAGGGGGATGTAATACCCCAGTTGTTAAGCCCCATACTTATGATCCTTCATGTGACTTATGTTCTTTGGCATTATGGACTTATGATATTTTACATGATAGTGGACTTATCCTCCTTTGCATGATTAAATAGATTAACGAATAGTATTAATGTTTGATAGCATGCCTTTGGACTTTATCTATGATTAAAGTTAATGTTATTACTAGCAACTTTTCTATATTTGAATGTTGTTACTATTGATTAAATAAACAACTAGCTCAGAAAAGGAAACTAAAGGATTATGGGGGACCATGGATTCCTGAAAGTGAGGGGGATTGGGGACATCCCTAGAACCTTATAACGTATTGCTGGCTTAAGTATGTCCATCCCAATTCATATTTGCACCTTGTTGACATTAATATTGTTGGTCACCCAAACCTTGTACAATGGACCCTATTCTCAATATTTATGAACTATGGAGTTAATATTTCATATTTTCCACACCTAAGTGGGCCCATTTTTCCTATGATTCTCTCCTTGGGAATATATTCCCTCACATTTATGTGTTTTTAATCATTTATGATCGATTTTCCTAGTGTTTAGGGCATGTAAGCTATTTTCTATCTTCCACTCTTACGTTATGCATTGATGATCATATTTTTGTGATTCCATGTTATTTATGACCCTATTGGATGCCTTCTCTAACCTATTACTCCTTCCTTGATGTTTGTAACCCACTTTATGCATTAGTGTGCCTCCATGTACTCTTCATGGCTCCACTCCTCAGTTTTTGGTAACTCCTCCTCATGGTTCTAATTCAGGGAAGGGAATATTTTCATTAAGCCACCACTCCACTAATTCAAGTTAAGTATCCATGATGAATCTTAAACATTACCTATCTCTAATTGGAGTTGATCCATTTGGGTAAGAGTTAGCCTCCTTGTGTTATACATTCACATTCCTTCTCCTTGTTGAAGTTAATCTTGAGCTTTAGACCATGTGACTTGTGTTATATATCCATGTTGGGAACGTTGGTAGTATTGGGAGTGTATTGAGACTTAGAGTTAGCTTATTTGTTTTCTCTTTGATTCAATTCTATCACTCTAGTAGTCCAAGTTCTCACACAAGAAGCCAGGAAATGGGAATGGAAAGCTAGGTAATATCCCATAGGGAATGGAGACGAACAGGAAAGTAGTAGTGGGAAGCATTGTGGTTCTCGGAAGAGTCAGTTATGAGAGTTTATAGAATAAGTATTCATCTACTTGTGGATCCATGGTCTCATATCAAGGGTGATTTGTTCAAGCGAAGAAGGCTTGGCAATGTCTATGATTGGGAAGAAAGTCGTCCCGCCGCAGCTAATTTCCCATATCTTGAGATAAGTATTTATCATATGATTTTATTTATGTTTTAACATATTATTATGATGATTATGTGCAAAGGTGTCTAAATTGAGTTATCTATATGCTTTATTATTGTATGTCATAATCTGTTTACAGGAATAATGGACTCTGTAGGATTCAAATCCGAGATGATATTCATTATGATCTTCTTTCTCTTCTTCAAAATTTGTAACTATGAATCTACGGTACTATGAGGGGAACAACCATATGTTATGGTTCACCATTATTTGTTCATTTTTATGCTTTGGTACCTATTCCATTTTTTCCATAACAATGTTTCTAGTAAGGATAGCCTTTCTTTTCATCGAAAAATATTTCTGGATGACCAAGATATGTCCGTTGTGGTCCAGCAGGTTTCTTAGTGCTAGGTTGGGTGCACCGGTTGTTAGATTGGAAATATTATATGCACGTATATGCTCCTATTTTCATATCTGAGTTTTGATAATGTAATTTAAATGTAATATTTATTGATGGATGGAGGTATGATCCGGTTCTTGGGGGTTGAGACCTAGAAGGCTTGGATGTCGAGAGAGGAGGAGACGAGATAACATAATGGACCAGCTATGAGAAATACATGACAACGAGATCTGGTTTGTGAATAGCCTAGACAGAGAAACAAAAATTAAATATTTAACAAGGAGGGGTGAGGCTCAAAAAGGGTTGTTTGAGCCTCACCTCTCAAACCATACTAAGAAAACCACTCATAACTAATAACCCAATAACTCAATAGAGTAACATAAATGTAGGATGCCAAGAATACTTGAATTCTTTATTGAGAAGGCGTAGATCCTTTTTATAAATTTATTACAATGTTTCTTTGGGTCATACCATGGGAAAAAACCATGGGTTTTTAAATACCATGGATGGGAGAGGTACAATGTGCCATGAATCCATACCATGGAACAAAACCATGGGTTGTCAAATACCATGGATGGGAAAAGGCGGCCTCTCCATTTAATTCTTTTATGATGAATGGGATAGGATGGCCTCTCCATTGAATATTTGTATGTCTTACACATATAAATTTAGACCATATTCCCCCTGAAATTTGGATCAAGGTAGGAATCCATGAAATGTTAGGATATTTAGACACTTAGGAGTTAGTTAAGATCAACTTATGTAATATATCCGTTAGGTAAAAGTGTGTTTCTTTAGTATGCATTAGTATGCATTTGTAAATATTCTAATCCGACGGTCACGATATGTTCTAGACATAGAGTGATCCGATGGTTCAACTTCTCTTAGATCATACCTACCATTGATCCGTGGCTTAACACCCGATTGGTCTATGATATCTATTTAAAGAGCATAGAGGGTCCTTGGCTAGTTGATCGATTATGAGAAGCTCATGTAACTTTCTTTCTTTTGCATAATAAATTGCTCCAAGTAGTTATTTGGCTGGGATCGTGGACTGTTTCCCTCTTGAGGGTTTTAACCACATGGCAAACATTGGTGTATTGATCTGTGATCTATTCATGTGAAGTGACTATTATTGGTTTTCAATCCTTTGGGAGTACCCTGTGTACCCTAACATGGTATCAGAGCTTTTATAAAGAGCCTCTTTCAGTTTTGATCAAGATCTGGAACCGGTGTTGCCGAAACTTTGAAAGGATTTTGGTTCTAGTTTTTTTGTGCATTTGTGGCCTATGGGAGCTATTCCAATGCGTTGGTAGCACCGTTTCCATTGGGAAATAGTTTTTGTTTCACCGAAACCCGTTTCCATTTGCTCCAGAAACACCCATTTCAGCAAATCTGAAGGTATAATGTTACAGTGACGGATTTGTTTTATTTTTTTATAAATATCTCATATTTTATCAATTTATTCTTAGATCTTTTATTTTTTATTCTTGGACTATTGTTTTTCCTGACCGCGTATACTCTTTGTCGTCCACCTTGCGCAATCGCAACGAATCAGAAACAGTAAGGGAAAGTTTTTTTCTTGTCTTCTCGGCTACGTATGCTCTTTGCCATGCAGCTTGTGCAATCACGGCAAATCAGAAACAGCGAGAAAAATTGAAGACGTAGACTTTCTGGGTAAGCTAACCAAGATCTAACCCCATTGTGTGGAAAAAAAAATTTTGTTTTTTGTTTTCGTTTTTTTTGTGATTTGCAGGAAAAGAAAACAAGCACGAAAAACGAGAGAGGAGTAAAAAATAAAAAGAATAAAAAAAAATAAAAATAAAAAAAACCCTTCCTCTTTTCATACTTTTACGTACCTTTTAAACTTAGCTCACTTGGTCCAAAGTTGCTTTACACCTTGATAAGTCTTGAGTTCAAGTCTCATCAAGCTACTTTTAGTGCATGCAATTCTTATTTTCAAGTTACTTTATTGTAAAAATGCATCTCACATTAATAAAATAAAATAAAAGTGAGTTACTTAAGTCTTTTAATTTATTGCCGCACTATTTAAAAGTACATTATTGTAAAAGTGAACCTCACTTATTCTACAAAAGTGATTCACTTCAAAGCAACTTTATTGTAAAGTGATTGTCAAAGGTTGATCTTTGGAAGAAGGGGGTTCTTTTTTTAGTTGGTAAAGTTAATATCTGCCACGTCACTATTGGGGACATCTTCAACATTTCCTTTGATCAAGCATAACTTCATCATCCGGAATCAGTTTTAAGTGCCGTTTTTTTTTTAAACCGCATATTTTTTCGAGCTCTTTGCATCCAGATAGTTAGTTTCTGTTCTTTCAGCTAGTATTTTACAGTATGGCCGCCCTTTATGATATTATACTTACATGTTCTAACTATTTCTCATGGAAATATCGTATGGAGGATGTTCTGTGAAGTAGGGGACTTTTCAGGATAAGCTCAGGGAAAGAAACAGAACCCACTAATGATGATAAGAAAATTAAATGGGAAAATAGATGTGATGAATATCGTGGATTGATTAGGATGGAAATATCTATTGATTTTCAATTCCACATATCTTACATTGATGAACCTGATAAATCTTGGGAAAAGTTGGAATCTGTGTTTGGTAAACACAATGAAATTCGGGGTCATCAACTTGAGAATGAGTTGATTTCCTTGAATCCCAATGATTTTTCATGCATTCAAGACTATTTATCTAAGTATAAAACTCTTAGACTATTATGTGCAGAATGCAAGATTAAGAAAGAAGACAAACAATATATTTATCATATTCATTCCAAACTTGGACCTGCATATTCTGTTTTTTATATCTACATTCTACTTCATGAAAGAATCCTTGCCAGCAGCTAGCTATCAAGAGCCTAGCCTTGAATCATTTTGTGATTCCTTAATTAGAGAGCAAGATAAGCTCATTCATCTTGGAATAATTAACAATACAGATACATCTGGGAAAGCCTTATTGTCCCAACAGAAAGAAAATTCCAAGCCTCCCAAGAAACAGAATTCTTGCAATAATAAGCCAAACAACAAGGGTCCCAAACCCTCTAAGTTAGCTCCTCCTTTAAAAAATGACAAAGGATCCAAGCAAAAAGGAAAGAAGACTGAGCGTCATTGCAATTTTTGTGGAAAAGATAATCATGATGAATCTAAATGTTTTAAGAAGATGGCAGCCTTGGAAGCAGCAATGAAGAAGCACCACATAAACCTAGATTCGTCTTCAGAATCTAACACTCATGGATGTGCACTTTGTGCTTCTGGTTACTCTTATACTGCATCTTCTTATTCTACCTCAAATGAATGGCTCATTGATTCTGGAGCATCTTAACATATGGCTAAGGATAAAGCCATCTTTTCTACTATGCATGAATGTAACACCAAACAAATATTTGTTGGTGATGACAGATCTCCAAGTGTCGTAGGATCTGGAATAGTTCCAGTAGAAAATGGACATTTCAGTGATGTATTATGTGTTCCAAAAATTTCCTGCAATTTGTTATCAGTCTATCAAATTACTCATTCAGATGAAGGTAAAACTGTGACGTTTACACCTCACCAAGTTGTAATCAAGGATTTTAAAAATCCTCAAAATATCCTTACTACTAGAACTGTTGATGATATTACCAGGTTGTACAAATTTAACAACTTTGGGTCATCACCTTTTCGTTCAGTTTTTGTTGCTCATAGTGATAACTTGAGCAAACTTTGGCATGAGCGATTTGGTCACTTAAATTATCACTCATTGCAACAACTATGTAAAGACAATATGGTGACTGGTCTTCCACTGGTATCTTGCAAGGATGGTGTTTGTTCCGGTTGTGTACTCGGAAAACATCATCGGGACAGTTTTGACAAACGTGCCTCTTAGCACGCCTCGGTTCCCTTAGATCTTGTGCATAATGACTTGTGTGGTCCTCTTCCATCTGCTTCCTTTTCTGGTTTCAAATATTTCTTAACTTTCATTGATGACTACTCTAGACGCACTTGGGTTTACTTCCTAAAACTTAAGAGCGAAGTATTTAACATGTTCTAACAATCTGGTCATCAAATTATTAAGTTAAGATCTAACAATGGAGGAGAATATGTTAACAATAAGTTCACTACTTTTTGCACTGAACAAGGAATCCAACAATAGTACACTGTTCCATATACACCACAACAAAATGGTGTCGCTGAAAGAAAGAGCCACACTTTAAAAGAAATGGCTAATTATATGATCCAATCTAAGGGACTAAGTCTTCAATATTGAGCTGAGGCCATAAATTGTGCAAATTACATAGTTAATCGCACACCCACTAAATTTTTACAGGATGTAACACCGGAAGAAGAATGGAGTAAAATTAAACCAAATGTAAGTCACTTTCATGTGTTTGGTTGTGAAGCATGGGCTCACATTCCGGATGAAAAACAGAAAGCATTGCAGCCTAAAAGTGAAAAGTGCATATTTGTTGGATATTCTGAAGATGTAAAAGGTTATAGACTTCTTCATCCACATTCTCATGATATAATCATTAGAAGAGATGTTAAATTTGATGAAAATCTCTTGGCCTGCGAGCCTAACTTGGAGGGTGTGCCATCTTTGGCCTGCGAGCTTGATTCGGCGATTGTTCCTTCTTCTTCTTCTTCTTCCAGCTTCCTTGATAGGTTTCCAACTCCAGTTTCTGATGACGACAATGAGGATGAAAATCCACCTCCGCCTACTCATGTTCCTCCAATTGCACCAGCACCAATACTTCCTCGATGGGTCTGTTCAACATGTGAAGCAGCGGGTGATCTTACCGGTGATCCTAGAGATCAACATCGAACAGGTTCTCAGTTTCAGCGAGCCTCTTCTCTTTTGGCTCAAGTTTCCGAGAATCATGATCCAGAAACCTTTGCAGAAGCTTCGGGAAATCCAGATTGGGATGCAGCTATGGATGAAGAATATCGTTCCTTAATGGCGAACGATACTTGGGATCTTGTTCCTCTTCCAAAAGGAAGAAAACTTGTCAAATGTAAATGGGTCTATAGAACTAAGTATGCATCAGATGGAAGTGTTGAAAGACTTAAGGCAAGGTTAGTTGCCAAAGATTTTTCCCAAGATGAAGGGATTGACTACAATGAAACCTTTGCCCCTGTAGCGAAAATGAACTCCATCCGCCTTGTTCTTTCCCTTGCAGCCTTACATAACTGCGAAGTCCATCAAATGGATGTTAAGTCTTCCTTCTTACATGGTGATTTACATGAGGAAATTTACATGGAACAGCCTCTTGGATATGTTCAGAATAACTCTAGCCTTGTCTGTCTCCTTAAGAAATCCTTATATGGCCTTAAGCAAGCTCCTATAGCTTGGTATGCCAAAATGGATGGCTTTCTCCTTTACACTGGTTTTTCTAGATGTTATTCTGACCCTAATGTCTATACCAAGAAAGTAGGAAACCATCTCATCATGCTTGTTCTTTATATTGATGATCTTATCCTTACTGGTAGTGACCCTAACCTTATAACTCATGTGAAATCCAGTCTTAAGAAAAATTTTGAAATTTCAGACTTAGAACATTTGCATTATTTTCTTGGTCTCCAAGTCTTTCAAACCAAGGAATGAATATTTCTTTCCCAATCTAAGTATGCTTGTGACCTTCTTCGTTGCTTCCACATGGAATATTGTAAACCAGCCCCTTCTCCCTTCCAGTCTGGAGTCAAACTTTCTACCACTTGTACTTCCCCTGAAGTAGATGCCACCTTGTATCGTCAGCTTGTTGGTAGTCTTTTATACTTGAATCATTCCCGTCCTGAGCTTTCCTTTGTCATTGATCGTGTTTCCCATTACATGCAAACTCCTCATGAAAGTCACTGGAAAGCAGCAAAAAGAATACTTCGATATATTCGAGGTACAATTCAGTTTGGGATTCATTACAATACAGGGGGGGAACCTTTGTTGGTTGGTTTCACTGATTCAGATTGGGCCGGTGATCTTGATGATAGGAAGTCTACTGCAGGTTATGTTTTCAGTCTGGGATCTAGACCTGTCACTTGGGCTTGTAAGAAACAACAAGCTCTTGCTCTTTCTTCAGCAGAAGAATAATATCGAGCCGCAGTTACTGCCAGTCGGGAAGCTTTATGGATTCGATAGATCCTTTCAGAGTTTGGATTCAAGCAGCAGAAGCCTGCTCCACTTTGGTGCAACAATCAAAGTGCCATCAAACTTGCCAAAGATCCAGTTCTACATCAGCGTAGAAAACACATTGAGCTACACATGCACTTCATCAGAAATCTTGTTCATGACCGTGTTATTGAAGTGCTCGATTTTCCTACAGATGATCAAGTTGCAGACATCTTTACCAAGTCTCTTATAGAAGTGAAGTTTTCTAAACTTCAGTCTATCTC
>LPNX010902823.1:35258-58895 GCA_001517045.1 Pseudotsuga menziesii | reverse complement strand
ATTTAAAGAGCATAGAGGGTCCTTGGCTAGTTGATCGATTATGAGAAGGTCATGTAACTTTCTTTCTTTTGCATAATAAATTGCTCCAAGTAGCTATTTGGTTGGGGCCATGGACTGTTTCCCTCTCAAGGGTTTTAACCACGTGACAAAAATTGGTGTATTGATCTGTGATCTATTTATGTGAAGCGACTATTCTTGGTGTTCGGTCCTTTGGGAGTACCCTGTGTACCCTAACATGGTATCAGAGCTTTTATGAAGAGTCGTTTTTGGTTTTGATCAAGATCTGGAACCGGTGTTGCCGAAACTTTGAAAGGTTTCTGGTTCTAATTTTTCTATGCATTTGTGTCCCGTGGGAGCTATTCCATTACGTCCGGAGCACCGTTTTCATTGGGAAATAGTTTTCGTTTCACCGAAAACCATTTCCGTTTGCTCAAGAAACTCCCATTTCGGCAAATTTGAAGGTATAATGTTACAGTGACAGATTTGTTTTATTTTTTTATAAATCCCTCATATTTTATCAGTTTATTCTTAGATCTTTTATTTTTTAGTCTCGAACTGTTTTTTTCCCTGACTGTGTATGCTCTTTGTCGTGCACCTTGCGCGATCGCGGCGAATCAGAAACAGTAAGGGAAAGTTTTTTTCTTGTCTTCTCAGCTACGTATGCTCTTTGTCATGTAGCTTGTGCAATCACGGAAAATCAAAAATAGCGAGAAAACTTGAAAACGTAGACTTTCCGAGCAAGCTAACCAAGATCTAACCCCATTGTGTGGAAAAAGTTTTTTTGTTTTTTGTTTTTCGTTTTTTTTGTGATTTGCAGGAAAAGAAAACAAGCACGGAAAATGAGAGAGAAGAGTAAGAAAAAAAAAAAAAACCTTCCTTTTTCCATACTTTTACATACCTTTTAAACTTAGCTCAATTGGTCCAAAGTTGCTTTACACCTTGATAAGTCTTGAGTTCAAGTCTCATCAAGCTACTTTTAGTGCATGCAATTTTTATTTTCAAGTTACTTTATTGTAAAAGTGTATCTCACATTAATAAAATAAAATAAAAGTGAGTCACTTAAGTCTTTTAATTTATTGCCGCACTATTTAAAATTACATTATTGTAAAAGTGAACCTCACTTATTCTACAAAAGTGATTCACTTCAAAGCAACTTTATTGTAAAGTGATTGTCAAAGGTTGATCTTTGGAAGAGGGGGGTTCTTTTTTTAGTTGGTCAAGTTAATATCTGCCACGTCACTATTGGGGACATCTTCAACATTTCCTTTGATCAAGCATAACTTCATCATCCGGAATCAGTTTTAAGTGCCGTTTTTTTTTTAAATCACATATTTTTTCGAGCTCTTTGCATCCAGACAGTTAGTTTATGTTCTTTCAGCCAGTATTTTACAATATGGCCGCCCCTTGTGATATTATACTTACAATTTCTAACTATTTCTCATGAAAATATCGTATGAAGGATGTTCTACGAAGTAGGGGACTTTTCAGGATAACCTCAGGGAAAGAAACAGAACCCATTGATGATGATAAGAAAATTAAATGGGAAAATAGATGTGATGAATCTCGTGGATTGATTGGGATGGAAATCTCTATTGATTTGTGATTCCACATATCTGACATTGATGAACCTGATAAAGCTTGGGAAAAGTTGGAATTTGTGTTTGGTAAACACAATGAAATTCGGGGTCATCAACTTGAGAATGAGTTGATTTCCTTGAATCCCGGTGATTTTTCATGCATTCAATACTATTTATCTATGTATAAAACTCTTAGACTATTATGTGCAGAATGCAAGATTAAGAAAGAAGACAAACAATGTATTTATCATATTCTTTCCAAACTTGGACCTGTATATTCTGTTTTTGTATCTACATTCTACTCCATGAAAGAATCCTTGCCAGCAGCTAGCTATCAAGAGCCTAGCCTTGAATCCCTTTGTGATTCCTTAATTAGAGAGCAAGATAAGCTCATTCATCTTGGAATAATTAACAATGCAGATACATCTGGGAAAGCCTTATTGTCTCAACAGAAAGAAAAGTCCAAGCCTCCCAAGAATCAGAATTCTTGCAATAATAAGCCAAACAACAAGGGTCCCAAACCCTCTAAGTTAGCTCCTCCTTTAAAAAATGACAAAGGATCCAAGCAAAAATGAAAGAAGACTGAGCGTCATTCCAATTTTTGTGGGAAAGATAATCATGATGAATCTAAATGTTTTAAGAAGATGGCAGCCTTGGAAGCAGCAATGAAGAAGCACCACATCAGCCTAGATTCGTCTTCAGAATCTAACACTCATGGACATGCACTTTGTGCTTCTGGTTACTCTTATACTGCATCTTCTTCTTCTACCTCAAACGAATGGCTCATTGATTCCGGAGCATCTTATCATATGGCTAAGGATAAAGCCATATTTTATACTATGCATGAATGTAACACCAAACAAATATTTGTTGGTGATGACAGATCTCTAAGTGTTGTAGGATCTAGAACAGTTCCAGTAGAAAATGGACATTTCAGTGATGTATTATGTGTTCCAAAAATTTCCTGCAATTTGTTAGCAGTCTATCAAATTACTCATTCAAGTGAAGGTAAAACTGTGACGTTTACACCTCACCAAGTTGTAATCAAGGATTTTAAAAATCCTCAAAATATCCTTGCTACTGGAACTGTTGATGATATTACTAGGTTGTACAAATTTAACAACTTTGGGTCATTACATTTTCCTTCAGTTTTTGTTGCTCATAGTAATAACTTGAGCAAACTTTGGCATGATCAATTTGGTCACTTAAATTATCGCTCATTGCAACAACTATGTAAAGACAATATGGTGACTGGTCTTATGCTGGTATCTTGCAAGGATGGTGTTTGTTCCAGTTGTGTACTGGGAAAACATCATTGGGACAGTTTTGACAAACGTGCCTCTTAGCAGGCCTCGGTTCCCTTAGAGCTTGTGCATAGTGACTTGTGTGGTCCTCTTCCATGTGCTTCCTTTTCTGGTTTCAAATATTTCTTAACTTTCATTGATGACTACTCCAGACGCACTTGAGTTTACTTCCTAAAACTTAAGAGCGAAGTATTTAACATGTTCTTGGCCTATAAGGCCCTTGTTGAAAAACAATCTGGTCATCAAATTATTAAATTAAGATCTGACAATAGAGGAGAATATGTTAACAACAAGTTCACTACTTTTTGCACTGAACAAGAAATCCAACAACAGCACACTATTCCATATACACCACAACAAAATGGTGTAGCTGAAAGGAAGAACCACACTTTAAAAGAAATGGCTAATTGTATGATCCAATCTAAGGGACTAAGTCTTCAATATTGCTCTGAGGCCATAAATTATGTAAATTACATAGTCAATCGCACACCCACTAAAGTTTTACAGGATATAACACCGAAAGAAGCATGGAGTAAAATTAAACCAGATGTAAGTCACTTTCGTGTGTTTGGTTGTGAAGCATGGGCTCACATTCCGGATGAAAAACAGAAAGCATTGCAGCCTAAAAGTGAAAAGTGCATATTTGTTGGATATTCTGAAGATGTAAAAGGTTATAGACTTCTTCAGCCACATTCTTTTGATATAATTATTATAAGAGATGTTAAATTTGATGAAAATCTCTTTGCCTACGAGCCTAACTTGGCGGGTGTGCCATCTTTGGCCTGCGAGCCTAATTCGGCGATTGTTCCTTCTTCTTCTTCTTCTTCCAGCTTCCTTGACAGGTTTCCAGTTACTCCAGTTTCAGATGATGACAGTGAGGATGAAAATCAACCTCCGCCTGCTCATGTTCGGAAGTCTACTGCAGGTTATGTTTTTAGTCTGGGATCTAGACCTGTCACTTGGGCTTGTAAGAAACAACAAGCTCTTGCTCTTTCTTCAGTAGAAGCAGAATATCAAGCCGTAGATAATGCCAGTCAGGAAGCTTTATGGCTTCGACAGATCCTTTCATAGTTTGGATTCGAGCAGTAGCAGCCTACTCCACTTTGGTGCGACAATCAAAGTGCCATCAAACTTGCCAAAGATCCAGTTCTACATCAGCGTAGCAAACACATTGAGCTACACATGCACTTCATCAGAAATCTTGTTCATGATCGTGTTATTGAAGTGCTCTATTGTCCTACAGATGATCAAGTTGCAGACATCTTCACCAACTCTCTTACAGAAGCAAACTTTTCTAAACTTCGGTCTATGTTAGGAGTTCAAGAATGTGTCCTTAAGGGGGGATAGGCTCTAATGCCTCCTTCCTTCTCCTAATAGTGTCACTTTTTTAAATCCTTCAATCCTATCCCAAGTTGTTTTTAAGGGGGGATGTTAGGATATTTAGACACTTAGGAGTTAGTTAAGATCAACTTGTGTAATATATATGTCAAGTAAAAGTGTGTTTCATTAGTATGCATTTGTAAATATTCTAATCCGACGGTCACGATATGTTCTAGACATAGAGTGATCCGACGGTTCAACTTCTCTTAGATCA
This sequence comes from Pseudotsuga menziesii, assembly GCA_001517045.1. Classification (NCBI taxonomy): domain Eukaryota; kingdom Viridiplantae; phylum Streptophyta; class Pinopsida; order Pinales; family Pinaceae; genus Pseudotsuga; species Pseudotsuga menziesii. Next base: position 54,420 of record LPNX010902823.1, on the reverse strand, counting down.
TACCTACCATTGATCCGTGGCTTAACACCCGATTGGTCTATGATCTCTATTTAAAGAGCATAGAGGGTCCTTGGCTAGTTGAGCAATTATGAGAAGCTCATGTAACTTTCTTTCTTTTGCATAATAAATTGCTCCAAGTAGCTATTTGGCTGGGGCCGTGGACTGTTTCCCTCTCGAGGGTTTTAACATGTGACAAACATTGGTGTATTGATCTATGATCTGTTTGTGTGAAGCGACTATTCTTGGTGTTCGGTCCTTTGGGAGTACCTTGTGTACCCTAACATGGTATCAGAGCTTTTATGAAGAGCCGCTTTCGATTTTGATCAAGATCTAGAACCGGTGTTGCCGAAACTTTGAAAGGTTTCTGGTTATAGTTTTTCTGTGCATTTGTGGCTTGTGGGAGCTATTCATTGCGTCCGAAGCACCGTTTCCATTGGGAAATAGTTTTCGTTTCACCGAAAACTGTTTCCGTTTGCTCCAGAAACACCCATTTCGACAAATCCGAAGGTATAATGTTAAAATGACGGATTTGTTTTATTTTTTTATAAATCTCTCATATTTTATCAGTTTATTCTTAGATATTTTATTTTTTAGTCTCGGACTGTTGTTTTCCCTGACCACGTATGCTCTTTGTCGTGCACCTTGCGGGATCGCAACGAATCCGAAACAGTAAGGAAAATTTTTTTTCTTGTCTTCTCGGCTACGTATGCTATTTGCCGTGCAGCTTGTGCGATCACGAAAAATCAAAAACAGTGAGAAAACTTGAAAACGTAGACTTTCCGGGTGAGCTAACCAAGATCTAACCCCATTGTGTGGAAAAAGTTTTTTTGTTTTTTGTTTTTTGTTTTTTTTGTGATTTGCAAGAAAAGAAAACAAGCGCGGAAAATAAGAGAGAAGAGTAGAATAAAAATAAAAATAAAAAAAGCCCCCTTTCTCTTTCCATACTTTTACATACCTTTTAAACTTAGCTCACTTGGTCCAAAGTTGCTTTACACCTTGATAAGTCTTGAGTTCAAGTCTCATCAAGCTACTTTTAGTGCATGCAATTTTTATTTTCAAGTTACTTTATTGTAAAAGTGCATCTCACATTAATAAAATAAAATAAAAGTGAGTCACTTAAGTCTTTTAATTTATTGTCGCAATATTTAAAAGTACATTATTGTAAAAGTGAACCTCACTTATTCTACAAAAGTGATTCACTTCAAAGCAACTTTATTGTAAAGTGATTGTCAAAGGTTGATCTTTGGAAGAGGGGGGTTCTTTCTTTAGTTGGTCAAGTTAATATCTGCCACGTCACTATTGGGGACATCTTCAACATTTCCTTTGATCAAGCATAACTTCATCATCCGAAATCAGTTTTAAGTGCCTTTTTTCTTAAAACCACATATTTTTTCGAGCTCTTTGCATCCAGACAGTTAGTTTATGTTCTTTCAACCAGTATTTTACAGTATGGCCACCCCCTATGATATTATACTTACAATTTCTAACTATTTGTATTGGAAATCTCGTATGGAGGATGTTCTGCGAAGTAAGGGACTTTTCAAGGTAACCTCAGGGAAAGAAACAGAACCCACTGATGATGATAAGAAAATTAAATGGGAAAATAGATGTGATGAACCTCGTGGATTGATTGGGATGGCAATCTCTATTGATTTGCGATTCCACATATCTGACATTGATGAACCTGATAAAGCTTGGGAAAAGTTGGAATCTGTGTTTGGTAAACACAATGAAATTCAGGGTCATCAACTTGAGAATGAGTTGATTTCCTTGAATCCCAGTGATTTTTCATGCATTCAAGACTATTTATCTAAGTATAAAACTCTTAGACTATTATGTGCAGAATGCAAGATTAAGAAAGAAGACAAACAATGTATTTATCATATTCTTTCCAAACTTGGACCTGCATATTCGGTTTTTGTATCTACATTCTACTCCATGAAAGAATCCTTGCCAGCAGCTAGCTATCAAGAGCCTAGCCTTGAATCCTTTTGTGATTCCTTAATTAGAGAGAAAGATAATCTCATTCATCTTGGAATAATTAACAATGCAGATACATCTGGGAAAGTCTTATTGTCCCAACAGAAAGAAAAGTCCAAGCCTCCCAAGAAACAGAATTCTCGCAATAATAAGCCAAACAACAAGGGTCCCAAACCCTCTAAGTCAGCTCTTCCTTTAAAAAATGACAAAGGATCCAAGCAAAAAGGAAAGAAGACTGAGCGTCATTGCAATTTTTGTGGGAAAGATAATCATGATGAATCTAAATGTTTTAAGAAGATGGAAGCCTTGGAAGCAGCAATGAAGAAGCACCACATCAGTCCAGATTCGTCTTCAGAATATAACACTCATGGACATGCACTTTGTGCTTCTAGTTACTCTTATACTGCATCTCCTTCTTCTACCTCAAATGAATGGCTCATTGATTCTGGAGCATCTTATCATATGGCCAAGGATAAAGCCATATTTTCTACTATGCATGAATGTAACACCAAACAAATATTTGTTGGTGATGACAGATCTCTAAGTGTTGTAGGATCTGGAACAGTTCCAGTAGAGAATGGACATTTCAGTGATGTATTATCTGTTCCAAAAATTTCCTGCAATTTGTTATCAGTATATCAAATTACTCATTCAAGTGAAGGTAAAACTGTGGCGTTTACACCTCACCAAGTTGTGATCAAGGATTTTAAAAATACTCAAAATATCCTTGCTACTGGAACTGCTAATGATATTACCAGGTTGTACAAATTTAACAACTTTGGGTCATCACCTTTTCCTTCAGTTTTTGTTGCTCATAGTGATAACTTGAGCAAACTTTGGCATGAGCGATTTGGTGACTTGTCTTCCGCTGGTATCTTGCAAGGATGGTGTTTGTTCCAGTTGTGTACTCGAAAAACATCATCGGGACAGTCTTGACAAATGTGCCTCTTAGCACGCCTCGGTTCCCTTAGAGCTTGTGCATAGTGACTTGTGTGGTCCTCTTCCATCTGCTTCCTTTTCTGGTTTCAAATATTTCTTAACTTTCATTGATGACTACTCCAGATGCACTTGGGTTTAATTCCTAAAACTTAAGAGTGAATTATTTAACATGTTCTTGGCCTATAAGGCCCTTGTTGAAAAACAATCTGGTCATCAAATTATTAAGTTAAGATCTGACAATGGAGGAGAATATGTTAACAACAATTTCACTACTTTTTGCACTGAACAAGGAATCCAACAATAGCACACTGTTCCATATACACCACAACAAAATGGTGTATCTGAAAGGAAGAACCGCACTTTAAAAGAAATGGCTAATTGTATGATCCAATCTAAGGGACTAAGTCTTCAATATTGGGCTAAGGCCATAAATTGTGCAAATTACATAGTTAATCGCACACCCACTAAATTTTTGCAAGATATAACACCGAAAGAAGCAAGGAGTAAAATTAAACCAGATGTAAGTCACTTTCATGTGTTTGGTTGTGAAGCATGGGCTCACATTCCGGATGAAAAACAGAAAGCATTGCATCCTAAAAGTGAAAAGTGCATATTTGTTGGATATTATGAAGATGTAAAAAGTTATAGACTTCTTCAGCCACATTCTCATGATATAATCATTAGAAAAGATGTTAAATTTGATGAAAATCTCTTGGCCTACGAGCCTAACTTGGTGGGGTGTGCCATCTTTGGCCTGCGAGCCTGATTCGGCAATTGTTCCTTCTTCTTCTTCTTCTTCTAGCTTCCTTGATAGGTTTCCAATGCCAGTTTCTGATGATGACAGTGAGGATGAAAATCCACCTCCGCCTGCTCATGTTCCTCCAATTGCACCAGCACCAATACTTCCTCGATGGGTCCGTTCAACATGTGAAGCAGCTGGTGATCTTGCCAGTGATCCTAGAGATCAACGTCGAACACGTTCTCTGTTTCAGCGAGCCTCTTCTCTTTTAGCTCAAGTTTCTGAGAATCATGATCCAGAAACTTTTGCAGAAGCTTCAGGAAATCCAGATTGGGATGCGGCTATGGATGAAGAATATCGTTCCTTAATGGCGAACGATACTTGGGAACTTGTTCCTCTTCCAAAAGGAAGAAAACTTGTCAGATGTAAATGGGTCTATAGAACTAAGTATGCATCAGATGGAAGTGATGAAAGACTTAACGCAAGGTTAGTTTCCAAAGGTTTTTCCCAAGTTGAAGGGATTGACTACAATGAAACCTTTGCCCCTGTAGCGAAAATGAACTCCATCCACCTTGTTCTTTCCCTTGCAACCTTACATAACTGGGAAGTCCATCACATGGATGTTAAGTCTGCCTTCTTACATGGTGATTTACATGAGGAAATTTACATGGAACAACCTTCTGGATATGTTCAGAATAACTCTAGCCTTGTCTGTCTCCTTAATAAATCCTTATATGGCCTTAAGCAAGCTCCTAGAGCTTGGTATGCCAAAATGGATAGCTTTCTCCTTGACACTGTTTTTTCTAGATGTCATTCTGACCCCAATGTCTATACCAAGAAAGTAGGAAACCATCTCATCATACTTGTTCTTTATGTTGATGATCTTATCCTTACTGGTAGTGACCCTAACCTTATAACTCATGTGAAATCCATTCTTAAGCAAAATTTTGAAATGTCAGACTTAGGACATTTGCATTATTTTCTTGGTCTCCAAGTCTTGCAAACCAAAGAAAGAATCTTTCTTTCCCAGTCTAAGTATGCTTGTGACCTTCTTCGTCGCTTCCACCTGGAAGATTGTAAACCAGCTCCTTCTCCCTTCCAGTCTGGAGTCAAACTTTCTACCACTTGTACTTCCCCTAAAGTAGATGCCACCTTATCTCGTCAGCTTGTTGGTAGTCTTTTATACTTGACTCATTCCCGTCCTGAGCTTTCCTTTGTCATTCGTCGTGTTTCCCGTTACATGCAAACTCCTCATGAAAGTCACTGGAAAGCAGCAAAAAGAATACTTCGATATATTCGAGGTACAATTCAGTTTGGGATTCATTACAGTACAGGGGGGGAACCTTTGTTGGTTGGTTTCACTGATTCAGATTGGGCCGGTGATCTTGATGATCGGAAGTCTACTGCAGGTTATGTTTTCAGTCTGGGATCTAGACCTGTCACTTGGGCTTGTAAGAAACAACAAGCTCTTGCTCTTTCTTCAGCAGAAGCAGAATATCGAGCCGCAGTTCATGCCAGTCAGGAAACTGTATGGCTTTGACAAATCCTTTCAGAGTTTGGATTCGAGCAGCAGCAGCCTACTCCACTTTGGTGTGACAATCAAAGTGCCATCAAACTTGCCAAAGATCCAGTTCTACATCTGCGTAGCAAACACATTGAGCTACACATGCACTTAATCAGAAATCGTGTTCATGATCGTGTTATTGAAGTGCTCTATTGTCCTACAGATGATCAAGTTGCAGACATCTTCACCAACTCTCTTACAGAAGTGAAGTTTTCTAAACTTCGGTCTATGTTAGGAGTTCAGGAATGTGTCCTTAAGGGGGGATAGGCTCTAATGCCTCCTTCCTTCTCCTAATAGTGTCACTTTTGTAAATCCTTCAATCCTATCCCAAGTTGTTCTTAAGGGGGGATGTTAGGATATTTAGACACTTAGGAGTTAGTTAAGATCAACTTGTGTAATATATCCGTTAGGTAAAAGTGTGTTTCTTTATTATGCATTAGTATGCATTTGTAAATATTCTAATCTGACGGTCACGATATGTTCTAGACATAGAGTGATCCGACGGTTCAACTTCTCTTAGATCATACCTACCATTGATCCGTGGCTTAACACCCGATTGGTCTATGATCTCTATTTAAAGAGCATAGAGGGTCCTTGGCTAGTTGATCGATTATGAGAAGCTCATGTAACTTTCTTTCTTTTGCATAATAAATTGTTCCAAGTAGCTATTTGGCTGGGGCCGTGGACTGTTTCCCTCTCGAGGGTTTTAACCACGTGACAAACATTCGTGTATTGATCTATGATCTGTTTGTGTGAAGTGGCTATTCTTGGTGTTCGGTCCTTTGGCAGTACCCTGTGTACCCTAACATGAAATCTAAAACATATTAGTGAAAAATGGTTGTGGGGGACAACCATTGGGTGGTGATTTTGTGGGTTATGATTGTAGCCAGTGTCTTTTCTTTTTCTTTGGTTGTGGTGTGGTTGTAGGTTACAGACTACATATGTTTCTTGATATGTGTTTTCCTTATTTTTTATCTTCACTAAAATCACACACCAAACAACACCACAAACTAATTAAATCTACAAACAATTAACGACACAATACTTGACAATTATAAACTATCTTTTTAATAATACTTATGAAGTATAAGAATTTAATATAGGACTTTATTCGAACTATGATAATCGATTAATTATTCATGCACTGAATGCAATTATGAACTTAAATTTAATGTTGATAGAGTTTATTAAGTGTTGACTAACCAAGGGCGACGAATTATTTAATTAAGTAATGCAAACTTAGTAATGTTTATTAAAGTTATAACTTTAATTAATTATTTAATGGTTAGTTGTCGCTACCTTATTCTAATGTCCTTAAACCAAAATTCTGAACTTTTTTCTTTTTCATAAAGGTCGGGACATTACATAAATGATGTTCATGCGTGAGGTGTAGAGATTAGTGTTATTGATCTTGTTGGGACTTGGAGGATAATCCACGGTGGCTATTGACATCCTCCCTTTCCATCTTTGTTAGGAGTTGTCCCTTGGTTGAAATGTAGTATAAATAGTATGGTGAGGAAGATAAGAGCAAGTATCTTATCCACAAGAGGACAAATAGGGGAGGCAATATGGGCAAGAGAGTGCTCTAATATTTGACAGTGGATTTATTGTTGGCTTGAATTGCTATATATTTAGTTTTAATTTGAGAGTTTAATTGTGCAAGGTGTTCATAATTGGTGTTTCCAATAAATTTTTCTCCAAAATTAAAGTTGGAACGACTCATTTAATTGGAAAATAGATAAACACATCCCTATACATGGATTGATGTACAACAATTCCCAATTTTTATTTTTCCTCTTTATCAATGATCATAAGAAATTGTTGGAGTTAAAGAGAAAGTTTGAATTCAAAGAATTGATTTGCATCATGACATGTATGGGTGGTGCTATGACATAATTTACTATGCATCAATAACTAATATAGGTAAAACTTGACAAGCTGTTTGAATTACCTTTTTTATCGCCTCCACATTTACGAACTCAACAAATTTCATCCAATAAATGACATGCTCAAAGGAAGTTCGGTATTTTTATTTGATGGTTAAAGCAAGGGCTCCCATTTTTCTTCCATGAAAATTATACGTGAAATAATTATATCTGTGGAATCATCTTCTTTGGAGGACCTCAAAGTTTGCTAGTATTTCCTTGCAAGTTTGATTGCTACTTCATTTTCTTCAGTACCAAAGTTTGCAAAGAAAACCTTATTAGAAAATGGCGATTCAACAAGGCACTTTGCAAGCTTCACCTGATGCACAAGCTTACTTAAACTGGGTGACAAGCCCCTGAGGGGTACCTTCTCAAAATTATACTTATAGATATGGAAGGTACAAATAGACAAAAGGATTGCAGGATTGCATAAGTGTTGAAATAGTTTTCTTGATTAACCATTAGCTAAAATTTTACTAACTCTGCTATATATACATAGGCTTTGTAGTGATAACACGGGTTTGATTTCTCTTATGAGATTATCCACCCATCCTGTATCACGTGCCAGAGAGGTTCAATTTCTTGCCTTCGGTGATATGGGTAAGGCTCCTTATGATGTGTATGATGAGCATTACATCCAGGTAAAAAAATTTGATATAGCTGGATAACTTTAATTTATGATACCCAAAAATTCAAGTGAAAATTATAAACTTTATTAAACATGAAGGAGGTTAAACAAAAATATAAATGAAATCCTTCAGGTGGTAATTAATGAATTCATAGTTAAATATGAACCTTGAAGGGAGTTTTATAAGAACACTTTGCTTCTTTCCATAATTAAAGTATGGAGTATAAGTTTTTAGAATTGTAAGATGAAAATATAGAGCAGTAATATGAGAATAAATTTATTTTGCAACCATGGTCCCTCGAATTTATAGAGGCCATGACAAAAGAAGTGTCAACGGGTCAGGTCAATTATGTTTTTCATATTGCAGATATTAGCTATTCCATGATTTTTCTCGTTGAGTGGGACTTCTTCCTTACAATGATCACTCAGATCACTTCACGACTATCTTACATAAAATATATTGGTAACCATGAACGATAAATTGTAACTTAAACATGTACACCCTCGAACGATAAATTGTAACTTAAACATGTACACCCTTTCTTATCATATTCAACACTAATCATATCTTCTTTTATGTGTTATTCAAAAACATATATTGGAAATGACTGGAATAGTGCATAGATTATCCCCACATTGAATCAAGGTATGGGACTAGATATTATGGTGGAGAATGCGGTGTCCCTATGAAATATATTTTATGATTCCCACAACTGTAGAGGACAAGACATGGTATTCTATCAATCAAGGACCAGTGCACTTCACTGTAATTTCGACCAAGAATAAATGGATAGAAAATAGTGAGCATGTACTAAATATAAATCCTTTCATTTCATTTCTCAAACCCTCTTATCAAAATCTCCCAAAATTTATGTTGGTTCCAAGCGTAATATGAATGGATCAAGCAGGACTTGACTTCTGTGGACCGAAAAAAAACACCTTGGCTTCTTTTTATAAGGTAAGATCAAAATGCACCATATATTTTTGAACATTGTCTAGATTCTTTGCAATTGTAATTATCTTTATAATTGGAATTGAAATTGCAAGCAAAAAAGAGGTATTCTACAGGATGTGTAAACCTCAATGTGAAAATCAAAATTTCTGCTTATTTAATAAAATGAATTTAGCCATTCTTACAATTTTACTTTTGGATTCCTACATCCATCAGCCTATATCATAGTATGTAGCGTCCCCATACCCCATAATGCGAATAAATTAAAATTTTTACTTCAAGAACCCTTGTTCTCCTTTCGAAACACAGGGCATGGACGTTAACACACTCTTCCACATTCATTCGATGGCTTAGAAAGCACCATAATGTCCTTTCCTCCCTTCATAGATCCCTTCTGCAATTGGACACACCATTTCCACACTGAACATGTTATTTCATACTCCTCCCTCTACACTTCTGCTTTCTACCTTCTGCATGCGGAGTTTGGGAATCGGAAATAACATGTGCGATGGAGAGGTTCAATCATTATTTTGCCTTCCTCAATTTCTCTCTCTTCCTTTTGCTCAAAACTCGAGAATCAGAACTTTAACATTTGATGAAAAGGTTCAATCATTATTTTGCTTTCCGCACTTCTGCTTTTCGCATTTTGTTCGGAACTTGAAAATCGGAAATTTAACATTTAACAGAAAGGTTCAACCATTATTCTGCCTTCCGCACTTTTTCTTCCTTCCTTCCACTCAGAACTCGAGAATCGAAACTTTAACATTCGACGGAAAGGTTCATCCATTTCTCCGCCTTCTCCACTTCTTGCTTTCACCTTCCACTCGGAACTCGAGAATCAAAACCTTAACCTTCAACGAATAGGTTCAACCATTTCTTCACCTTCTAGACTTTTTCTTTCTGCCTTCCACAGGAAGATACCAGGAATCAGAAAACCATCCTTCTTCCTTGTTTCAACTTCTCTTTTTCATTTTCTGCCTTATGGATTTCCCAGGTGTATTTCAAGGGGCGGAAACGCTAAATCACAGGAATTCTGATCCTACCACCAAGATTTTAGCCTCCAAGGACTTAAGCAAAATTCATTGCAATACACAAGTAACCTCTACATAATCATCAACAAGCATTCAACATGAGCATAGAAATTCATCATATTCATAAGCATTCTATATAACCAATATAGTCATTCATAAGCAATTACATTGCATAAACAAGAACAACAAGAATACTTATCTTGGATGATGGTGTTGTCTTGCAACTAACTATGTGGATGCAACGTTCCACCCAACCGTAGGCCAGTGTGTTCCTTAATCTCTCAACACCACTGCCACCCTTGATCTGGGAATTATTTCCACAAGGAACTAGGTAACAACAGACTTACACACAGCAAGATCATATCACACATAGTCAATCCAACCTCTATTTAGGTTTATCATAGTGTTCATCTAAGCCAACACTCAGTTGGGTTTATCAGGATGTAGGCTTACAAGTGAAACAATGTTGGGCTTATCAAGCTTACTCAGCAGAGCCAACATATAGTTGGGTTTATCAAAATATTCACAATCAAGCCAACTTTCACAATAAGGATCATCCAAGCCACATATGGGTTTATCATGCACTCAACCAAGCCATCATTCACAGTGGGTTTCTCAGGCTATCCAGCCAAGTCTTACACATGGCCAAAACACAATAAGACATAGCCAAGCCAATACAGAACTGGGTTTATCAGGATGCTAAGGCAATGAAAAGGTAGAATGACTAAGGTAGTGGCTCATTCAAGAGCTAAGGACACCTCCATAAGGTCTATCTAGCCTGGGATCCACATTACCTACACACCCAACATAAGGAAGCATCCCCTTCTCTTTTCCATAGTCCTTCGGGCTATGCCTTCCCTTCCAATGCTCTTAAGGGAATGCAGTAAAGATTTACCATTCCCTTTTACTTTTTCATGAGGTTCCTCTCTGCACTAGGTTTATCAAGCCCATTCCTCTTCTCTTCCCCTCCTCGGTCTTGCATATAGTTCAGACCCAAACCAAGGTGTAAAATCACAACAAAACCATAGGGGAAACATAGAAACACAGGCTTTAACATTGTGGAACAAATCACCACTCTGTAACATAGAGAAACATGGTTGCAGACCACTCTGCAACACAATGTAAATGGACTAAACAACTTTGAACAGTGTACCACACTGCACAGCCCCAAAGAAAGAGTTTCTTCATGACTTATGAGAGTGAACAACAATGCACAATCGATCCCCTCAAATGGTATAATGGAATGGAATGACTACAACGTTTAGATGAAGAATGGGTTGACAGACTGGGAACACATTTTCTGGTTTTACTTTCTTCAAAAGCAAGAACGCATCCTCTGCAGAATGCAGGCTTGTTCATTCATGAGATAGACTACCATGCCTTGCTCTACCCAAGGCATTAACTTCCTCAACCAATTTCCTGCAATAAAATTGAATGCGCAAGCACAGGGACAAACCAGGGTAGATGGTTTTAAGAACATGCAACTTCTGAGTAGATCTACAGTTGATATCACCCAACAAACAAATCGACGATGTACAATGATTTCTCTAAGTGAACTAACACGAACAAAGAAAAGTTTGGCGGGTACGATACTTTATGAAATCCGCTTTAGTTTATTTGAGTTCCACCGCTAATCTAGATCCAACAGTTGCTAGTTCATTTTGTTGGATAACTAGTAGTTTTTTAACATCAACTAGTGGGCGCGAAATTTCTTATCCAAAAGGATTTAATCTACCTCACGTTTGTTGGGTGACTTAGACAACAAATAAACAAAGGTTTTTATATTATTAAACAGGGTTTTGTGAGGATTGAATAAGGGCATCTACTGGTTTAACTCTCTCTTTGTTCCTTTGTGAAATCATGCCTCCATCTCTTTTCACGTTGTGATTCCATAGCTAGATTTGGTGTTTTATTAAATAGTGCATTTACATGATATTCAAAATTCTCTGTCCTTAACTTAGCCTCAAAACCATAGGTATCAACCTTGATCACTTATCAACAAAACATCAATCAATGGCAAGGCCTTGGCCTTGAGCTCCTTGCCATTATTCAAATACAATCCATACATCATGTACAATCTTAATATCATGGGGTTAAAACTAGGGTGTTACATTCCCCTCCCCCTTACAACAACACTGTCCTCGATGCTTCACAAAATTGAACAAAATGATACACTGGAACCATCTCAGTGTTCTACAAAATTGAACAAAAATGGATGTTCCAATCACATGGCATCCTCCAGCTCCCACATAGCCTCTTCAGGACTGTAGTGCTCCCATTGCACCTTTACCTATCCTATGGCTTGATTCCAGAGCATGGCAACCTTCCTTTCAAGGATGCACAATAGCTCAGTTTGTAACTCTCCCTCGGGCTCCACCTAGATCACATCCTAATCAATCACATGGTTAGGGTCATGTACATATTTCTGAAGCAAAGAAACATGAAAAACATTATGAGCTCTAGTGCTAGCAAGAAATGCAAGTCTACATGTAATTGATCCTATTCTTTCAAGCAGTTGAAATTGCCCACAGTATCTAGGTAATAACTTGGCACAACTTCCAAACTTCAAGGAACTCTTCTTTTCCCTGACTCTGAAGTAAACATGATCCCCAACACTGAAATCTATGTGCACTCTATACTTCTCTAGATAGCTATTATGTCTATCCTGGGATGCTTTCATATTCTTCCTGATCTTTGCAACCTCTTACTCCATTTCCTTGAGCGATTATGGACCAACCACAATCATGTTCACTGGATTATCACATGTCACTGGTGTCCTACACCCTCTCCCATACAAAGATTCATATGTACGCATCCTCAAGGATGCTTGTTGTCCATTATTATATGAAAATTCCACCAAGTGTAAATAATCCTCCCACTTGGTTGGTTTTTCCATCACATACTTGCGAACCATGTCTTCAAGCACCTGATTCACTCTCTATGTTTGTCCATCAGTTTGAGGATGGTAGGCAGTGATGAAATTCAACTATGTACCCAAATCTGCAAACAAACCCTTCCAAAAATTGGAAGTGAACTTAGAGTCCATGTCAGAGACCATTTCCTTAGGCAATCCATGCAATTTAAAAATATCCTTCTTGAATATTTTGCAATGGCATCAGTCTTATAAGTGGACTTGACTAGTATAAAATGTGTTTCCTTTGTCAACTTTTCTACCACAACCATGATTGAATCATGTTGACTCCAAGCCATTGCCAATCCTGTAATAAAATCCATGGAAACAACTTCCCATTTCCATTATGGGACTGGAAAAGGCTACAACAAACCTGTTGGGTGTTGATGCTCAACCTTCACCTGCTACCATTTCATGCACCTTGAAATACACTCAGCGATGTCCTTCTTCATTCCTGGAAAAAAATACTTCTTTCTGGCTATAGGAATTGTCTTCTAATATCCGAGGTGACCAGAATATGGAGCTTGATGGATCTCATCCATAACAACTCTCCTCAAATCTGCTACATTTGGAATATAAATTATGTTTTTATAAGTAAGAATTCCATTTTCTTCCAATTTATATCCCTCATACCTCTTCTCAAGACTTTGTTGTTGCAATTTGTCCTTTATCTGCACATACATTTCATCTTTAGCAGTATGATTAACAATCTGCTATCTCAAATATGTCAGGAAAATGCTAAGAGTTGCCACATGCATTTCATGCACCTTCTTACTGAGTGCATCAACCACTTTGTTTTCTTTACCTTTTATGTGTTTTATTTCAAAATCAAACTCACATAAAAATTCCAGCCATCTAGCTTTCCTAGCATTTAGAGTTGGCTAATCAAACAAATATTTTAGACCACAGTGGTATGTCCTTAACTCAAACTTTCTTCCCATTAAGTAATGCCTCCACATATTGAGAGCATGTACTATGGTTGCAAGTTCTAAATCATGAGTGTCATAGTTCTTCTCATGATCCTTCAACTTTCTTGACTTGTAGCATACCACGTGGTTGTCTTGCATAAGAACTCCTCCAATCCCTTGACCACATGCATCAGTGCACACCAAAAAATGTTTTCTGGGTCTGCAATTTTCAAAACTTGTGCACTTGTGAGAATATTCTTCAACTGTTGGAAGCTTTATTCACACCTTGGGGTCCATTCAAACTTTATCCCCTTATTTTGCAAAGAAGTGATTGAATGTGAAACATTGGAGAATCCCTCAATGAATCTCCTGTAGTATCCTGCAAGTCCCATAAAAGATCTTACATCTGTCACATTTCTTGGGGTTGGCCAATCCATAATGGCCTCAATATTTTTAGGGTCCACAGATATACCCTCATCTGACATAATGTGACCTAAATAATGAATTCTATCTCACTACTACATTTCAATCCAAAATCCAACGGAAAAATCTGACGACGCGTGGATTTCTCTTTTTAAACTTACCAAAAATCACAAGGATACATTTTTTTTTTTGTAAATGTGGCCACAAGCGTCGGTGAAGCGACGGCTATTCTCATAACCTTCGGTTAAGCGATGGCGCGTTAGTAAGCATCGCTTAAGCGACGGAGCCTTCAATTGGTCAACTATTTAACATGGAAAGCACCGTCGCATGTTGGTCAAAAACTTATGAGAAGAGGTGAGGGATTTGGTAGTGCTCATGAATAGCATGTAGCATGCAATGTTGTAGTTAATATAATTCCTTACCATGTTGTAGTTGTAGTTGTTTTCATCACTCATCACACTATAGTATTTGTTCATGCCTTCCCATAACATTGGGTTGGGCTAGATTACACAGTATGTCATGGAATCTCTACTCATTTATTCCTTGCCAAATATTTTTCCTTTTACATGATTTAGGATTTGGTTTTCCGATCACCTTGAACCGATAGCACTCCATCCTAATATTTCTCCCCTTCACGAGGTGTTTTGTTGACTAATGTGTGCTAGTGTTGGAAGGAATCTATAAAAAGAGCCTACTCCCTTCACATTTGTAGGACTGAATCATGAACTGAAACACATGGCGATGGGTTGGGAATGACCGTCGACACTTCTTGAAATCCAAATACACTATCACTCCATCTATGGATATAATAAATGTTGATAGGATTCCAAGATAATGCGAGAGATGTATCATCCATAGGATTTTTTGCCTTGGGACAGAGGTAAATGAAATCTTCATGTAGGACATGGATTATACCATGATTTTCAATGTTTAATTCTTGAATACCCTAGTAATCTCGTTAGGTGTTATTTCATGTTTTTCAATTGTTATATTCCTTTCCCCTTTAATAATAGAAAATAAAGCATTATCCTACTCCTTTTTTATTGGTGATATAATATAATTTCATATAATTATCTTCATGGACACCTCCATGCATCCAAATTTGTGCAAACCTAGCAAGACAAGTCAATCTCTCAAGTGCCTCAAGATGTAGCTAATTTGGAGCAAGGAGATAACACAATATATTCAATGATCCTCATCTAGCTATCAATGTGAAATGAAAGAGAGGCATGCTATGAATTATTAAAGAAATGCACTTGAATTTGAAAAATGAAAGGGTTTCTTACAATGGATATTCTACCTACATTTATATTGTTGAAAAGGCCTTTTGGCACTAACAAGGTATTTGGGTTTCAATTATTATATGGACACATAATTTGAAGTCTAGATGGAAAAGGAAAATGATCATTAACATAAAAAATGCTTAAAAATCCTTTAACAATATGTAGGAATACTATTTAAATTACAATTATTTTATGCTGAAAGTATTTGAATTTCAATCAATAAATTCACTTCAACATTCCAGGTTCTTAATACGAAAACACCAATTCTATTGCATGGTGCCATGCATGCCTCATGGAAAAGGGTTGGCGATGATAACGATGATGATAATGACTATGACCTAGTCAAGATTGTTTCACCATGGATCCTTGAACATGAATGTCCCTCCACTTTCTATTAATAAATCCAATACTTAATCTTATAAATAATGGGGGTTTAATATTAAATATGACAATATACCCACCAAAGACCATGTTACAAATCCTTTTGAGTACCATGTTACAATATGTTTATCTTGTTCAGTGTCTAGATGTATATGTTAAAATTCTACACAATCTCACTATGTATTTCAATACTTGTCCTAACATGAATAAAAACTCCATGCTTGCACTCATAGAACACCAACTGAAAGGTGTGGCCTAAGCCTAGTGCTAGTCTTAATCTAACTCTTTGAAGGTCTACATTGAACTCAATCAAGACCACTCTAATAGTTCCACTTCTATGTTTATTACTACTCTTGACACCTTTTCTTAATCCCTTAGATGGAATTTTACCCTTTGTGGTATCTACATAATTTGAAGTGCTACTAGTCACAACTTCATTGAGCTTTAGGTCAAACTGTCCAACAATATATTGTTATTTCACCAAGCTTTGAACATCTCTTATAGAACAAGGAACCTAAAGAGGTATTCATTCTCGATTTTAATTATGGTTTATTATTATTTTTAGACATGAAGTGACATTATTTAAGAGAACCACTCTAGGCCAACACTTTCTTCTCACCTTAGTTGAGCATTATGTTTTCCCTTTGGATATATGATCACATGTTGAAATACCTTATGCATTTAAAGTCGTTTATCTTTCCAATGACACCTCTTTGTATCCCTCACTATTGTTAATGACCCAAGAGGCTACTCAATTCTATCATGACCTTTTATTTACCCATATTTTCTATGTCAAAGATTAATTGACCACTCCCATCCTCAATAATGTCATTCAAAAGAACCTCATCTCCCATGACATTGTATCCTATATCCATCTCCTCACCACAACCCATCCCTATTCTTATCACTTGAGGTAGAGGTAGGTACGAAAAGAAGAGCCTCATTTGTTAGGGAATCAATTTTGCACCATTACCCTTTTCCATTGGCTATTTTCAAAACATGATGTCTCTCCCTTCAATAATTTTAATTTTCTATTAAGAATATTGTATCAAAATTAACCTAATGTGTTTTATGAACCACACTATAATATTTATAAGCATTTTAAAAATGGCAAAACCCATTGCATTTTATATAGGCATTTATATTGTCCATCACATCAATTTGAATAAATGTCTTCCCCTTCATGTGTTTGGTGATGGTGAGCACAACATTTTTGTTTAAAATATTTTGTCATATTTGTGGGCATGCGTTCCATTTGGGTTGACACTTGCATCCTCTGCCACTGTTGGTGTCTAGGCACCCTCGACTCCTCCGAAAAGATCAAGGTCGAGTCCAATGGACCCCTTATCCATTAATATGGACATTGTCTCTTTGCCGGGATGGCCTCATGTGGCATCCATTGTGTAACCCCAAAAAATACCCACGAAAATAAACTGCACCCAACCCTCGATCCAAAGACTATAAATATCTTGGCTGCAATATCTACGGGTTAACTTCTTTCCAAATTCAAACATTCATCCAGGTTGCTTTTCAGCTGCCAAATCGAGCTGTATTTTCACTACATAGTCCCTTTGTCCTCTGCAATGATATTTTCCTGGGTGTGGGTACAGGTTTGGTTAGAAACAGTTTCCCAAGAGCACACAGGAAAGAAGAAGAGCAGCTACAGATCGCGGAATCACTGGTGGAGGCGGAGGATTTGGGGTAAGTTTGAAGACATTGAATCTACAAGTTTTTGCTGGATCATTTTCCCTTTAAGGTATGGCTGGAAAACACTCTGTAGGATTTATAGTTTGCACACCATATGTTTGATGAAATTCCTGAGAGAGCAAACCCTCACTGTTGTTTATTGATACTATCGGTACTCTTTGAATCTTTGTTGTTTATATAAAAATAATGTATTGTCTTATTTTTAAGGGGCGGTCCTTTGTTTCTCTGGATGATGATGTATGTAAATATGTAGGAGTGGTCACGCACTTAGCCAGATCACATTGTTTCGGCCTCTTTCGAAGCCTCCAAATTGAAGTTCTGCGCTAACTAATGTTGATGTTTTGTATAGAAGCATAAATTCAACGCACTTGGCTCTGTGTGAAACCCATTTCCTGTAGGAAAAGTGATTTGCTTTAACTCGTATATTGAATCAAAAGATATTAAAGGGCTTCCAAATAGCCACATTTATCATGAATGGGTTCAATTGGGTGTATATAAGTATTGAATGGAATCTTTTTTGAAATATTAGATGAGGCTCAAATGGGTTTGAAACTGGATATTTTCTCCTTAGTATGACCTTGTTTACCCATCATGGCCGTGGAGTCTGTAAATGATTTTTGTTTTCCTTTTCACACGGCCCGTTTGAATTAGTGAACAACAGACAGTGATACCTGCCACTGAACTGCAATGTCAAATCCATTTTGTAGCCACAGGTTAAAGACATGAACACATTATCAAGGAGAGTTGAATTTGATTTCTTTTAAAATTTTAGTTTGGTTGCTGTGTTTGAAGCAGGGTCTTACTTTTAAACATCTATATTTAGTCACTAGTCGAAGCCTGATCCCAAAGGAGGGCCCATTTGTGTGATGGATTTTGAACTGGCGATGCTTTGAACTAAAACAAAACTCCATGTTTTCTAGGCACCTGTGTTAGCACCATCACTTGGGAGGCCCTTACTTTCTGCTAACAAAATTTTGAATATCACGGTCATTCTGTTTATCCAGTATGTTCCATCAGATTGACATAAATTATACCTTGAGCCTTCCATTTCCTCAAACTGAATGTTTGGGCATTAACATATGGATAATGAAATCGACCAAGCACCAAGGGTGTCAGAAATCTATAGAATACATGATAACCAAGAGTTTGTATACTAAAGAAAAAGAAATTGTTGATTATTTGTTGCATCACTTCAGAGGTAATCTAGCTAGAGCCAGCTGATCAACTCTGCAAGGACAACATCAAAAGTGGAAAAATAGAGATCTTGCTATGTTTAAAGTTTTAAACTTTAACTTGAACATTTGTTTCACTTTATTTTTCATGATTCATGGTGTAGACGTTAGGAAATGAACGGCCATGATGTGAGATATTCAATCCATAGGCTGATGTTGGGAACTAGAAACATGACATGACCTAGGATTGTTTAGATGTTGTAGAAGATCAAAGTGAATATCGGAATAAATTACTTAACTTTCAAATTCTGGGCTTTATATGTCTAAAGCATTGCAAATCACTGGAAGAATTGGTTATCTTGGTTGGTTCAAGCCTCAAGGACTCCCCACCACTATATTGATGCAAATACAAAAGCTGGACGTTAAACCTATTGACAACCATTATAGTCTAAATGTTACAATTCTGAGTTTTATTTTCTGATGTAAAGATTGTATGCAATCCAGTCCCATTTGGATGTGGTGTAGAATCTACTGTGTCAACCTTTTGTTCAAACCTAATTAATGATCGAGTCATGATTTAGTAGTTGATAAAACATTCTTCAACTGTCCATATAGCGAA
>LPNX010902823.1:4409-29579 GCA_001517045.1 Pseudotsuga menziesii | reverse complement strand
AACAAGTACTCACAGTTTCATGGATCTTGTTCAGACGGTCGGTTTTAGTGAGGGAGGCTGCAGATGCAGGAGGTGCACATGAAGATATCACCCCGGCTGGATTTAATGTTAGGACCTTAGTACATGACTATGGTGGAGGTGCATTTACTGTCTCAGGAGATGTAGTTGTCTTCTCCAACTTCAAGGATCAAAGACTCTATAAGAAGTCTATCAAAGGAGGCACGTTTTCTTGATTCTTTGACCTTTAATATTAGCATATCTGTGTTATATTTTTGCTTTGCAGATCAGTAAGGTAGATAGTTTTTTAGGTACGATTATAAGTATCTGGTCTGAATTAACTTCTCCAAATGCATCTCTTATTACCAAGAATGGAAAGTAAGAGGCAGAAAAATAATTTTTTCTATATAATCCCATAATGGTTAGGTTTTACCTTTTATAATTGGCTCTTAACCATGTAAGGAGTACTTAGAAAAAAAAATTATTTATCCTTAATGAAACAGTGTATGGTCATTGGTAAATGTGTTACCTATATTATTGCAAAGGCATCAGAATAATCCACATTGAATTTTTTACCTGTATTTTGTATGCTTTTCATGACTTTGTTGGGATTGTTCCTGGAATCATTCTACAACAAATTCCACCCATTGTTAACCTAGAGCTTGTTTGTCAGTCAATTGAAAACATGTGATTTTAAGGTATTTCTATAGTTATAACTAAATAGCAAGGGGAGCATAGCATATAAGTTGGAACGTATGAAAATAAAACTTGAAAGGAGGACTACCTTCAAATTCCATAACTCTTTAGCTTTTTTTGTGGAATTTATTTGTAATAGACATCACACAGCCGACTGTGTTCTTGTGTTTTGAAAATGCCACATATATTACATTATAAATCAAGTTACATGTACATCAAAATTGTTACATCTAGGAGCCAAAAATAGGCCTGACAAGAGCTCCCTGTCTACATAAGTAAGGAGATCTAGCAATTGGCTTTGGTTCTGAATTGAATATTATCTACATCTTTCCTAAAAATGGTGATCCTGGCTGATAGCTCGATAGCCATATCTGATCTAAATATAGAAACTAGCCATATCTGATCTAAATATAGAAACTTCTTTCAAATTGAATAAGTGTTAATCCCATGAAAAGTTGCCTGACAGAGTTGTTTCCAAAAGAAAGAATTTCCTGTCTGGTGAATCACATTCCATATAGTCCTCATTTTCCTGCCAAATCATCCATTTTCTCCCAAACACACCCTTACAATGTAGAGGAGAAATAAAGGGAACATCAGTGAAGCACGACTCGTTGGAGACTCGCGGGTACTCATGAGTCTGCCTGAGTCAACACCCAAAACAAGTAATCGCCAGATACTCATTGGAAAACTCGTCCAGCTCAGTACACTCGTCAAACTCACCGAGTCTCACTTAGGCTCACCATAAACTCGCTTGGACTCGAAAAGACTCGCCAAGAAAAAAGACCACATGGCTAAGTCACACGACTGGGCAAAGTTTAACCTACATGTTTCGGATGGATTTTGAGGGTTCGCTGAAGAAATTCCAATCGTGTTCAAATGCAGAGTGTCATAGACAACACCTCCATCTCGAGTCTGTCTCGAGTCTTTCCCGAGTCGACGAGTCATATGCCAGCCGAGTCTGAGTCGTGCAACATTGGGGAATTACATTATACTCAACAGCAAACCAAGCCCAGAATGCTTTGACAACTTTATGATTCTAGAATACATACTTAACTGTTTCAGGGTTGTGACAAACAACACAACAGTCAGTTGTTAGTGCAATGAGATGCAATTGATTCTTTATTGCTAAACAGTTATGGACATTGGAGAACCAACCATCCAAGTACTTGAGTCTTAAAAGAATAATGGGACTTCCAAATATTGTGAGTGACGTGACACCTTGATTTGTGATTGTGAACATTCCACTTCCTGTTAAGATGATCAACTAGTAAACAAGTTGGCTGGCACTTGTAATAAAGTTCCTTGGTTTGGTAGTCCATAAATGGATTCCCATAAGACCATTTCCAATCCCCTTCCAAATGGGTCCACTAATATCCAAACTCAGCTTGAACAGACAATCTTCTGGAATTGAAAAAGCAAGTATGTCCCATTTTGTTTCCATTATTGAGTTCCATTGACCTTTCTTTGGTCATTACTGGAAATTAATAAAATTAATTTCATTTGTTTTTCAATTGTAAATCAAGATGCATTTAGGGATCTCTATATGGATTAGGTAGATGCAATGAAGCAATACTTTCATGATGAGGTTGTGACATGAGTCTCCTCTAGTGTGAGCTGAATGAAAGGTTCATGACGAGGTTGTGACACGTCAAGGCATTTGTATTTTTTTTTAAAACGCTTATAGCCATCGGTCAAGCGACGGCCTGTAAGTGATTTTTTTTTTTTTAATTTTAAACCCATCGCTTAACCGACATCTCTGTTTTCATACTCCATCGGTTAAGCGACGGCATGGAGGTGATTTTTTTTTTAAATTTCAATACCGTCGCTTAACCGACGTTTCAGTTTTCATACTCCGTCGGTTAATAGACGGGTTTCTTTGGTGAACCGTCGCTAGACCGTCGCTTAACCGTGGCTAGTCCATCACTTAACCGTCGCTAGAACATGGCTTAACCATCGCTAGACCATCGCTTAACCGATGCTTATGTTTAAATTTTAATATGAACTAGATGTCAAATAACCGACAATTTACATTTAACCGACCGACGGTAAACTAATCTGTCGCTTAACCGACGATTTACATTTAACCGACGGTAAACTGATCTCTCGCTTAACCGACGGATTGGAAAGATGTCGGATAACCGACGAAAATACACTGAATCTTAAAAAAATTCATAGTGTCGTACATGCGACAGGGAGGTGTCGAAAATCCGACAATACGGTCGTCGGATTTTTGGTCAAAATGTAGTAGTGTCTTTATAGAAGTCACACTTTCTCAACTTTGCATACAACTTATGATCCCTTAGCAATTGCAAGGTCAAACTCAAATGTTCTTCATGCTCTTCCTCATTCTTAGAATACATAAGAATGTCATCAAGGAAAACAAGAACAAACTTGTCCAAATACCTGCTGAAGACACTATTCATAAGGAACATAAATATAGCCGGTGCATTTGTGAGACCAAATGGTACCACTAAAAGGGTATTTATTCTTCACAGTGAGCTTGTTCAGCTATCT
Organism: Pseudotsuga menziesii; assembly: GCA_001517045.1. Classification (NCBI taxonomy): domain Eukaryota; kingdom Viridiplantae; phylum Streptophyta; class Pinopsida; order Pinales; family Pinaceae; genus Pseudotsuga; species Pseudotsuga menziesii. Next base: position 26,372 of record LPNX010902823.1, on the reverse strand, counting down.
GTAATCAATACACATCCTGAGTGTACCATATTTCTTTTTCACAAATAGAACTAGTGCTCCCCAAGGAGACACACTTGGCTTGATATACATATTCTCCAACAACTCTTGCAGCTACATCTTCATCTCTATCATTTCTGGTGTACTCATCATGTAGGGTGTCTTGGACACTGGTGCTACTCCTGGCACAAGTTCAATTGTAAAATCAATTTCCCTCTTTGGAGGAATCCCTGGAACTTCATCAGGAAAAACATCCGTGAATTCTTGCATCACATGAAAGTCCTCCAACCTAGGATTGTCATTCTCTGTTGCCTCCAACACATGGGCTGCATACAACTAGAAACCTTTCCTACAGAACTTCTTCAGTTTCATTGTTGAAATATTCCTAAAAAATTTCACCTTTGGAATTCCTCTTACAACCCTTAAGTTTCATTCTTCATCTATGCACTCAAAATTCTTATTGTAACAATCAAGCTTTACTCAGTGTGATTCCAACCAATCCATTCCAATGACAACATCATAGGAACCAAGTGGCAAAACATTCATATCTGCATAAGTGACCAATCCATCCATAACCAATGAACACTTTTCTACCACTTCACTAACCTTTCTCTTAGTCCTAGTGGCTAGCTTAACTAACCATGATTCAATATGTTTTAACTTCTTGAAAGCACAAATATCAACTACTTTAGGAGTAATATAACTGTGAGTAGATCCAAGGTCAACTAAAATAGAAACATATTGCTCAGCAATTTTACCTACAACTTCAGTCACCGTTGATTGATGATCTTCCTGGTGGTCCTCTAGTGCTGCATAAATCCTAGGGACAATCCTTGCAACTTGACCTACAGTTTCAACTTCTTGAATTTTATGATCTTGCCTTACAAAACCATCCTCAAGTGGGAAATTCTTGCCCATGTGGGGTCCTCCACATTTCCAACATTGGAGTGGTTATATGTTCTGTTGTGGATCTCTTGGATTTACTCCCATTTCTCTAGTTGGCTTACTCATAGCTTGGGATGGTTGATTTTGTTGATTTTTGGAGTTAGAAGGTTTGAAACCTTTCTTCCTTTGGTCAGACTTCTCATTTCTCTTGTCCTTCAAAGCCTTATGGTAATCAGGTTTTCCCTTTCTTTTCTCATAGAAATAATTGGATTTCCTTATAGCCTCTTCCATATTTCTAGATTCATAAAACTCAATTCTATATTTATAAGACTGATGTATCCCACTCAGAAAACATTGGGTTTTTACTTTATCATCTTTGATGTACTTGACATACCTTAAAAGTTCCAAGAACTTGTTTGCATATTCTTCCATGGTCTGCTATCCCAATTTCAACTCATGTAATTTTTTCATCTTGTCATCATAATACCCGTCAGAGAGGTATTTCTGCTTGAAATATTTCTTGAATTGTTTCCAAACAATTTTCTTATCCTTGATCTTCTTTACCTTCCTGATCTTCTCCCACCAAATGGAGGCTCTTCCATTTAGGTTGAAAAATGCTACCCTTTCCTTCATATTTCCTGAATAGTCTTAGACTTGGAAATATTTACTCATCCCAAGAATCCAAGCTTCGGTTTCTTGTCCAGTATTTACCTCGCCGTCAAAGGTAGGATGCCTTTCCCTTTTAAATGCATCATGTGAACTGTTTCTATAATGCCTCTTTCTCTTTTCTCTGTGAGATGAAGAGCTCAAACCCCCAGTAGATCCTTCAGAGTTAGATGACCCACTAGAATATATCTTTCTCCTTATGGAACTTCTCTTACTACCTTCTAGTTTTTCTGTACAACACCCAGAGCTCATCCTCCTTTGGATGTCTATCAAACTCTGTAGCATGGATGCATTCAGTTTATGTTGCTCTTCCTTAGATTTAATTAGTCTTCTCATGGTGGCTGCAATATCTGGAGGAGTATCTTGAAATATCCTTCCATTAGACTTTGTATCAGCATTTGCAACTCAGATGTTTTCCCCTATAGTGTCTTCCTCGTGCTCATAGGGATTTAGTGCATCATACATGTAATAGGTTCTCATGGCTGAGCCAAAACCCACTTTTTCAATCTGCACTATGACTCTGCAAAATGTGGTAACAACATCATTTGTTAGTTGCATAATAATTTTAGAACTAAAACCCATTTACTTACTATCACCTAGCCCATCTAGGCCAAATTATATAACCATAAGCTATGTTAACCATTCAACTTGGCCCATTTAGGCCCTAGTGCTACAACCAACAACTATGATACCACAATGTCAAATCCCCATACCCCATAATGCGGATAAATTAAAATTTTTACTTCAAGAACCCTTGTTCTCCTTTCGAAACATGGGGCATGGATGTTAACACATTCTTCCACATTCATTCTCAGGATTAGAAAGAACTAAAACAATATTTATTCCCTTCACATATCCCTTCTGCAACCGAAAACACCATTTCCTCACTGAACCTCTTCTTCCCCACTCCTCCCTCCCCACTTCTGCTTTTCCCCTTCCGCATGTGGAGTTCGGGAATCGGAAGCACCATGTGCACCGGAGAGGTTCAATCATTATTCCTCCTTCTGCACTTCCTCTTAGAACTCGAAAATCGAAACTTTAACATTCGATGGAAAGGTTCAACCATTATTCTTCCTTTTGCACTTTCGCTTTCCGCTTTCTAACTACCGCACTTCCGCTTTTTTCCTTTCGATCGGAATTCGAGAATCAGAACTTTAACCTTCAACAGAGAGGTTCAACCATCTGTCTGCCTTCTGCACTTCTTCTTTCTTCCTTCCATAGGTGTATCTCAAGAATAGAAAAACCATCCTTCTACCTTGTTTCAACTTCTCTTTTCTGCTTTCCACCTTCTTCATTTCCCATGTGGATTGCAAGGGGTGGAAACGCTCAATCACAAGCATTCTGATCCTGCCACTAGGATTTTAGCCTCCAAGGACATAAGCAAAATGCGTTGCAAAAACACCAGGCACATATAGGAGTAAAATGCAGGGAAACATACACAAGTAACCTTTACATAATCATCAATAAGCATTCAACATGAACATAGCAATTCATCATATTCATAAGCATTCTATATAACCAATATAGTTATTCATAAGAAATTACATTGCATAAATAAGAACAACAAGAATACTTATCTTGGATGATGGTGTTGTCCTGCAACTAGATATGTTGCTGCAACGTTCCACACAATCATAGGCCAGTGTGTTTCTTAATCTCTCAACACCACTGCCACCCTTGAGCTGGGCATGATTTCCACAAGGAACTAGGGAACAACAAACTTACACACAGGCACATCATATCACACACAAACAAGCCAACCTCTAGTTGGATTTATCAGACTTTCCAGCCAAGCCAACACTCAGTTGGGTTTATCAAGATGCAGTATTAGAATCCAAACAATGCTGGGTTTATCAGGATTACTCAACCAAGCCAACATATAGTTGGGTTTATCAGACTTTTCATAGTCAATCCAACTTTCACAATAAGGACCAACCAAGACACAGATGGGTTTATAAGGCACTCATCCAAGCCATCATTCAAAGTGGGTTTCTCAAGCTATCCATCCAAGGATTACACATGGAGAAAACACAACAAGACACAACCAATCCCATATACAATTGGGTTTATCAGGATGCTAAGGAAGTGGAAAGGTAGAATGACTAAGCTAGTGGCTCATTCAAGAGTCAAGGACACCTCCACAAGGTCTATTTGGTCTAGGATCCACATTACCTGCATACCCAACACAAGGAAGCATCCCCTTCTCTCCTCCACAATCCCTCGGGCTATGCCTTCCCTTCCAGTGCTCTTCAGGGCATGCAATGAAGATTTAGCAGCCACTCTTACCTTTTCATGAGGTTCCTCTCTGCACTAGGTTTATAAGGCCCATTTCTCTTCTCTTCCATTCCTCAGTATTGCATACAGTTCAAACCCAAACCAGGGTGTAAAATCACAACTATACCACGGGGGAAACATAGAAACACATTATTTAACACTGTAAAACAAACCACCACTCTGTAACACAGAGAAATAAGGTTGCAGACCACTCTGTAGCACAATGTAAATGGACTGAACAACTCTGAATAGTGAACCACATTGCACATCCCCGAACAGAGAGTTTCTATGGGACCTAGGAGAGTGAAAAAAAATGCACAATCGATCCCCTCGAATGGTAGAATGGAATGGAATGACTACAACGTTCATATGAAGACTCTGTTGACAAATGGGCATGCATTTTATGGTTTTACTTTCTTCAAAAGCAAGAACACAACCTCTGTAAACTGTAGGATTGTTCAGTCATGAGATCGACTTCCATGCCATGCTCTTCCCAAGGCATTAACTACCTCAACCAATTTCCTGCAAGAAAATTGAATGCACAAGCACAGGGACTAACCAGGGTAGCCGGTTTTAAAAACAGACAACTTCTAAGCATATCTACGGTTGAGATTGTCCAACAAATAGATCGATGGTGCATAGCGATTTCGTTGAGTGAACTAGCGTAGACAAAGAAAACTTTAGCGGGCGCTATACTTTATGAAATCTGCTTTAGTTTATTTGAGTTCCACTATTGATCTAGATCCAATAGTTGCTAGTTCATTTTGCTAGATAACTAGCAGTTGTTTAACATCAACTAGAAGGGTGTAAAATTTCTTATCCAAAAGGATTTAATCCGTCTTGCATCCGCTGGAGACTTGGACAACAAATCGGTGAAGTTTTTTATGCTGATTAAACAGGTTTTTGTGAGGATTGAACTTGCAATCACTCACCTGAAATATGTTAGTTTAACTCCCTCTCTATTCCTTTGTGAAATCATGCCCCCATCTCTTTTCACGTTGGAGTTCCATAGCTAGCTATGACATTTTATTAAATTGTGCATTTACATGATATTCAAAATGTTTTGTGCTTAACTTAGCATCAAAACCATAGGTATCAACCTTGATCACCTATCCACAAAACATCAATCAATGGAAGGGCCTTGGCCTTGAGCTCCTTTCCATGATTCAAATACAATACATAAATCATGTACGATCTTAATATCATGGTGGTAAAACCGGGGTGTTACATAGTTCTTCCATCCTATCAGGCAATCCTCATATTCTTATTGGCACGCTAGGATCTCCTTCACTCTCGTGATTGGGTCTCTTCTAAATGATAAAAATTATCCCTTAAGACTCTTAAGTGAAGGTTCCATACATATAACATCAATTACTAATTGGCATTAATCTTCAATGCAATCTTATAAAATTAAACGATTTTTGGGAAATTTAATCCTTGTAATTTTTAATTTTTGTCATTAATTTATGGTCCACAAATGAATTAATACAATCCATTTAATGATTTAAAAATAAATAATTATATTGAAGATATTTGACAGTGCATTTATTGTTGGTTAGAATTGATATATGTTTAGTTTCAATTTGAGAGTTTAATTGTGCAAGTTGTTCATAATTATTGGTGTCATTAGAGTTTTCTCCAAGAATTAAAACTACAACAACTCATTAACATGTAAAACATATACCTGGGGAGGTAGTTGTGGGTGGTATTATCTACGATCCTGGAGGAAATATAGTTTTGACATACACCTGGGGTCTAGGTCACATAACCAATGATGAATCAGAGTGTCATGTGCTTCTCTTTGGGCTAGATTTGGTTAGGCAAAATAAGATCACAAAATTCACAGTCATGGGAAATTCAAAACAAGTCATTACAAAAATTATCTCAGGATACATGGCAAGGCGTAGTTAAAATCAAAAGAATCTATGAGCGAGTCCGACAAATCTCTGCAAATATACAAATCACCTTTTATCATGTCCTCAAAAGCAACAACTCTGAAGCGGACAATGTAGCTAACTAAGGATATAAGCTAAATTTTGGTTTATCAATTATTAAGGGTCAAATTAAAAACTTTATTTATGTCCCCTAGACATCTAACCACTTTCCCAAAGAAGGGTGTCCATCCTTCTCATCCTCCCCGCTTTTTGCATCTCTCTCGTTCTCCGAGCATAAATTCTAGGACAAGAATCTTTCCCCTTGGTTGTTTGATGAGAAGATTTGCATGAGCCATGGAAGGTGTCAACATGAAGACTCGTCTCGAACCTTTTTCTCCCTATTGTGAATATAAAGGACCATCTAAATTTAATATTCCTGTAGAGACGACCCAGGCACAGATCTCACACGGCCTTCTTTGCATTGATGAAAACGAAAGGAGACCTAGCACCTTGCTGGCTCAACCTGCTCCCTCAGTACACACAGTTTTGTTCCTCTCTCGGGTTCCATTGGCAAAAAATGAAAGGGATGTCACCTTGAATGATTTACAGGAAACCCTACATGACATAAAGCAGCATATGCATTAGATTTACAACATAATGAATAAGGGTGTCAAGGAAGGTAGCGCAACCACAAAGGAGGTGAAATGGATGGCGAACCAAATGGGATGTCGGGATACTAGAATTGAACACAACCATAGGGACTTACATGAGCTCATGGGAATTGTTGACAACATCAAGGAAGAGGTGCAAAAAATGGTTAATATGAACCAGTGCAGACATTTCCAAAACTCTCTGGCAAGAGACCACCCAATGGAGGAGACTTCATTAGTGCAACCAATTGAAGAACCAGGTGAAATGCAGCAGAAGTAACTATAGTCTGGATGATTTTTTATGTCTTTCTGTATTTTTCTTTTAGGTAAGATCATGTGTATATACCCTAAGAAGGGAGTTAGTTGTCTTTTTTGGCACAGAAGAAACTTTTTTCTCATTATATCTAGCATAGACAGTTCAGTTTTTGTGTGGATAAACTATTTGAAATGTAGGCTCTGCCCCTTTTTGTAAGCATGGTTGTGAACAACCTTTTTATTAAAAGACAATACATTCTCTTGTTTCTATTAAAAAAAAACATCGCAAACATATACACACATCTCTCTACATGGATTCATGTGGAACAATAGGCTCAATTTTTATTTATCCTCTGTATTAGCAGTCGCAATAAATTGTTGGAGTTAAATATAGAGTTGGAATTCAGAGAATTAATGTACAACATGACAATTATGGGTGGTGATATGACATAATTTACTATTCCTTAATAATAATAGATAATATAGGTAAAACTCGACAAGGTGTTTCATCACCAACCCCAAAACATCCATCACCAACAATTCCATTTACACCATTGCTTGTGCAAGAACTTCCATCTCCACCTCAAGCTCTTCCACCTCTAATACACATCCCTATGCATGGATTCATGTGGAACAATTCTTTATTTTTATTTTTCCTCGGTATCTGCGACTGTAATAAATTGTTGGAGTTAAAGAGAAAGTTGGAATTCAAATAATTGATGTACAATATGATAGGTATGGGTGGTGATATGACATAATTTACTATCCCATAATAGATAATATAGCTAAAACTCGACAAGGTGTAATAAAAATTGGCAAATCCAATCTATCAATAAAACATGACTGTAATTTATGAAGGGAAGATAAAAGAAACTTAAAACTAAGGTAACATATTTTGAAACTTGTCAGTATTTCAAATCCTTTGCAAAGGATGTGTTAGTTGAAAGCCATAAGATTTAATGCTTTTCTGTATTTCTAAGGATGCATAGCTCAAATCCATAAAGTTTGATGCTTTAAAAAGAGACTCATTCTTCTTGTAAGAGAGGAAATAAATCCAAATTAATCAAGCTAAATTTCATTAGAGAGAAGTGAAGCTTAGGTAAGGTCTTTGTTTACTAACTTACTCTGTTAAAGAATTAGTTTACTTACTATAGGATGAAACACTCAAAATACTTATTAGAGGATAACCATTTCTTCACCTCAACTACATTAAGAGGAATATCGTCTATCTACTTAGAGTAGAACAATGTTGCTACCACACTACTTACCATCAATGTAATTGAAATTCAGTCGCATAAACCCTTTCTCTCCAAAAATGCAAGATGGAGCTTGTAATCAAAACTTCCAGGCTTCATGTTATGAATCCTTGCTCATCCTTGTTAGAATAATCAACCCATAGTTAGCTACCTTAGACATTAATTAATCAATTTTTGTCTTATTTGCCTAGTTTCCATATTCCACCTTATGCAAGTTGTCATCTACACATCCATAGTGGTCAAACTTGCTAATTTTGAGTCATGGAGTGCTTGGGAAACCTCCTAGAATCAAATATGCTTTATTCTTGGCCTCCCTAGAGTATGTCTTCTTTTTCTGCTTTATTGCCTGCTTTTTCAGTGTTTTAAGGCAAATGGGAAAGCTTGACTAGGTGAAGTTAACTTGTTTTTTGTCCTCCACATCCTCCACTCTTTTCTCCTATGAAAATCATGTATGAGTTGTCCTTCCATCCACTATTATCTTGCCTAATTGATTTTGCCAATTCGTGAGCTCCTAGATAGTTTTGGAAACTGCTTTATGCACCTGTGGGGGATTTGCTTAGATTTAGTAAGCCTGCTTTTGACTAGATTTGAATGGTATCTTCATGCATTCGAATCCCTCATGTAATTATTTATTATGGAAGCCTATGAATTCACAGGGTTGGCTATTATACACTTATTCAATACAGTTTAGTGTTCAACTCCATATTCAATCTCTTTTGTGAGTAATTTTGCATGTGTAATTGGCAATTCTTGTGAGTGTAATTGTTCTAACACTGGGTTGAATTTCCACATGGTATCAGAGCCTTTGTAGATCGATTTATCTCCTTCCAATTTATTTTGCAGGTTTGACATCATTGACTGGGAGCATTCTACTGACTGACGGGACAATTTCTGAGCTATGGATCAATCTCAGAAGATCATCTTGCTCCATTTAACTTCTTTGAATGGAAAGAAAAGATGGAGATACTATTGAGAGTGAAAGGCCTCTACAGAGTGACTATGGCGACAGAAGCAGAGCCCAATGCAGCTGCAGAGAAGATAAAATGGCACAACAGGAGGGATGAGGCCTATGGTCTCCTATGTCTGAGTATATCTAGAGACCTCCTTTTCCATCTTGATGGATTGACATCACCGAATTAATTATGGGAGAAGATTGTTGATATTTTTGGAAAGACAAATGAGATGAGCGGACATCAAATTGAAAATGAATTGATTTCCTGAGTCCCAATAGCTTTGAACCCCTGCAACTCTATTTTTCCAAGTTCAAAGCACTTGTTTTGCAGCTAAAACAATGTGGGATCAAAACGAAGGATGATCAGCTGGTCTTGGCCATACTCTTGAAGCTTGGCCCTGACTATTCAGTGTTTTTTTTGACCTTCTATGCCACAAAGTTGACAGCTCGAGCCTGGAAGATGCCTAGCCTTGCATATTTCATGGAATCTCTCACACAAGAACAAGATAAATTGGTGATGATGGGCACCATCAAACCATCCAAACACCAAGCTCTGTTTGCTGGAGATTCGAGGGTGGATTCAAAAAGAAAAAAAGAAAGCTAAAAATCCACCTGAGCAAAAGAGAGACAAGAACAAGTCTCTGGAGGAGCCTCAAGGTTCCAAGAAGAACTACCAGAAGAAGAAGAACAAAGGAGAAATGAACAAGTGCGCATACTGCAATAAGGGAAATCATTCTGAGAGATCCTGCATGAAGAAGCAAATAGACATGCTGACCCAACTCCTGGAGAAGAATGGCATCTCCCTTCCAGACAGCTCAAAGAAGAGGGAAGGAGGATCAAGTTCAGAAGACACAGAGAGAGTTCATGCATTGGTTGCTGGCACATCAAGCTCACCTAGTTTCATCATTGATTATGTAGCTTCAAGATATATGGTTTTGACAAAGGAGGCATTCACCTCACTTGACATGTCGAAAGGTCTACCAATAGTTCTAGGAGATGACTCTCTCACTGAAATTTTGGGCAAAGGGAGGATTGATCTTGACCATGGTAAGTTCAACAATGTGTTGTATGTTCCAGGTCTTTCCTCTAACCTCTTATAAATTTATCAGATGACCCACACAGGGTCTCCAAAGAAGGTCATATTCTCCCCTGATGAAGTTGAGATCACAGAGATCTCAAGTGGTAAAGTCATTGCAAAATGAGTTGCAAATCATACTTCGAAGGTATACATGTTCTCACACTTCCTACCCTACTCAAACCCCTCTGCTCTTCTGATTCATGCTAATGAGGCAAGCAAGCTTTAGCATGAAATATTTGGCCACCTAAATTACAAGTATCTTTCAGATCTTAGTGAAAAAGAAATGGTCATAGGGTTACCCAAGATAAAAAAAAATTCCAAAGGAGTCTGTCAAGGTTGCATCCTAGGAAAACACCCAGAGCATAAATTTGAGAGAGCTAGTCATGAGAGAACCTCTACACCTCTTGAGTTGATCCACAGTGATGTTGCTGGCCCATTCCCTCATATGTCCATGAGTCAGGCCAAATATGCATTGAATTTCATAGATGACATTTCCAGGTATTGCTGGGTTTACTTCCTGAAACACAAGTCTGAATTTTTTGGCCTCTTCAAAGTCTTTAAGGCTTTGGTTGAAAACCAATCTGGGAGGAAACTCAAGGTCCTCATATATAAAAATGGTGGTGAGTATGTCAAGTCTGAGTTTATTCAATATTGTGTAGATGCAGGTATTCAGATGCAGCATTATATCCCTTACACACCACAGCAGAATGGTGTTGCAGAGAGGAAGAACAGATCACTGAAAGAGATGGCAACCTGCATGATGGAGGCTAAGACTTTGCCACCAAAGTACTGGGCCGAAGATATAAACTATGCAGCCTATATCCAGAATAGGGTGCCTCATAAATAGCTTGAAGCTATGACTCCTTTTGAAGCATGGAGTGGGCACAAGCCAGATGTGACCCATTTCAGGATTTTTGGCTCAAGGGCTTGGGCTAGAATTCCAACAGAAAAGAGGAAGGCTTTGCAGCCCCAAAGCCAAGAGTGTCTATTTGTTGGGTACTCTGAAGATTCAAAAGGGTACAAGCTGATCAATTTTAGCACAAACAAAGCCTTCATTGAAAGGTGTGTTCAGTTTCAAGAAGAGCCCCTAGCAGTAGTGGAAGTTGGAGAATCCTCTTCACCACCAGAACCTCTGAATGTAAGTGAAGAGATAGTTGAACATGCTGATTCTGATATGTATAATAGTGATGATTTTATTGCATATCCTAACATCCCTACAAGGCCAAAATGGGCAGCCAATACCATTCATGCAGCTGGAGAACTAGATGGAAATCCTAATGACCCTAGGAGGACTAGATCTCAATTTGAGAGTGCTCTATGCATGAAAGATCCTATGTTTGCGAAGAAATTCTATCTGATGGTTGAATCATATCCTCAGACATATGAATATGCAATAGAATATCCAAGATGGAAAGCAGCCATGAAGGAAGAGTTCAGCTCACTCTAGAATAGCAACACTTGGGAGTTGGTTGATCTTCCCCCAAGGAGGAAGCTAGTTCAGTGTAAGTGGGTGTACAAGACCAAATTTGCTGCTGATGGTTCACCTCTGAATTACAAGGCTAGATTTGTAGCCAAGGGCTACTCACAGGTTCATGGCATAGAATACAATGAGACCTTTGCACCAGTGGCAAAGATGGACTCCATCAGGCTAGCCTTAGCCATTGCATCTTCAAAGCAATGGGAAGTACATCACATGGATGTGAAGTGAATGGAGATCTCACTGAAGAGATATACATGCAGCAGCCTCAAGGATTTTATACTAACCCATCTCTTGTGTGCAGGCTAAAGAAGTCATTGTATGGGCTTAAGCAAGCCCCCAGGGCTTGGTATGCCAAGATTGATAGCTTTCTGCTATCACAGAAATTTTGTTCGATGAAAATCAGATCCAAATGTCTATTTGAAGCTGATTAATGGTTCATCAATGATCATTTTTTTATATGTTGATGACCTTCTCATTACAGGAAGCTCAAAGGATGAAATTGCTTCCTTGAAGGGTGCAATGAACCAAGCCTTCTCCATGACAGATTTGGGGCTATTGAGCCAATTCTTGGGGCTCGAGATTGCTCAAACCAAAGCTGGAATCAAGGTGCACCAGTCCAACTATGCCTTGGATTTTCTGAACAAATTCAAAATGAAGGATTGCAAGCCAAGCAAGACTCCTTTCCTTTCAAGAGTGAAGCTTGAAGAAGTTGATTCTTCACCTATGGTAAACAATACACTATATAGGAAATTGATTGGATGTTTGTTGTATCTTACACATACTAGACCTAATATTTCTTATGCAATAAGTGTGGCTTCTAGATACATGGATCAGCCTCATGATATCCATTGGAAAGCAGCCAAAAGGATCCTTAACTTTGTTCAGGGAACAAGGACACATGGGATCTTCTATAAAGCAAAATATGATCTTGATTTGATTGGGTTTACTGACAGTGATTGGGCAGGTGACAGCATAGATCGAAAGTCAACATCAGGATATGTGTTCATGCTTGCAGAGGGGCCAATCAGCTGGTCAAGCAAGAAACAGAGTGCCATTGCACTCTCATCTACAGAAGCAGAGTACAGAGGAGTTGTAAATGCAGCAACTCAATGTTTATGGTTGCAGGGGTTACTTGGAGAGTGTGGTTTCAAATCAGAATAATCAACTACTATCTACTGTGATAATCAGAGTACCATTCGAATCTGCAATGATCCAGTTCAGAAGCAGAGAACCAAACACATTGAGATCCATATGCACTACATCAAACAGCTTGTGCATGATGGCACCATTCACCTACTCTTATGTTCATCTTCAGAACAAGTAGTTGATATATTCACCAAATCATTTTGTGAGAAGAAATTCAAAAATATCAAATCACTGCTGGGGATTGTTGATCATGTTGTGAAGCATGAGTGATGACAAGATTTCCAAATTTTGTTTTACAGTCCATGTTTAAGGGAGGATTTTCCCACTAGGTTTTTGCCTCTTTCCTTGGTTAAATGGACATGTAGTATGTAAAGGGTGACTAAGCCTTGTTGCTAGGCCCTATAATTTTTTGATATTTTACTCATAATTCAGGCTTAAGGGGGGGTTTTAGAATAATCAACCCATAGTTAGCTACCTTAGACATTAATTAATCCGTTTTTGTCTTATTTGCCTAGTTTCCATATTCCACCTTATGCAAGTTTTCATCTACACATCCATAGTGGTCAAACTTGCTAATTTTGAGTCATGGAGCACTTGGGAAACCTCCTAAAATCAAATCTACTTTATTCCTGGCCTCCCTAGCGCATGTCTGCTTTTTCTGCTTTATTGTCTGCTTTTTCAGTGTTTTAAGGCAAATGGGAAAGCTTGACTAGGTGAAGTTAACTTGTTTTTTGTCCTCCACATCCTCCAATATTTTCTCCTATGAAAAGCATGTATGAGTTGTCCTTCCATCCACTATTATCTTGCCTAATTGATTTTTCCAATTCATGAGCTCCTAGACAGTTTTGGAAACTGCTTTATGTACCTATGGGGGATTTGCTTAGATTTAGTAATCCTGCTTTCGACTAGATGCGAATGGCATCTTCATGCATTCGAATACCTCATGTAATTATTTATTGTGGCAGCCTATGAATTCACAGGGTTGGCTATTGTACACTTATTCAATACAGTTTAGTGTTCAACTCCATATTCAGTCTCTTTTGTGAGTAATTTTGCATGTGTAATTGGAAATTGTTGTGAGTGTAATTGTTCTAACACTGGGTTCAATTTCCACAATCCTCCTGCAATATCAAGGATAATGACAGAGGGAACATGCTTAATGTAGACGAAAATACTGAAAATCATAAGAAATAAAATTTAGAAAATACATAAAACCCTAAATGGATGCACCTAACCAACTAATGCATGGAAGGACGACCAATCACCAAGATAGAAAGAAAACGTGTTAGCAAAACGAACACAGACAAAAACCCTGACAAATTTGTCTAGCAAAATCAACATGGAAAAAATCTTGACGAATTTGTCGTGAAGGCATGTGGCAACCGTTCCATTCGTCTAAGCGAAGAGGAATATTTTGAGACTTCGTCTCCATTGTTTACACGTTTTACCTCCATCATCATCATGCTTGTTTTACTACTCACATAACTATAGTAGTAAGAAATATTTCACTACATAGAAGTACCCCACTCAACACAATGAGACTATAATCCATGCCATGTTTATTGGATTTTTTGAATCCAAACAAAGACAACTTCACTTGGTACAAGTTTTGAGAAACTTAGAGTATCAAATGGCCTCGGTAAAAAAAATATCCACTACAATAAGATATCCTACAACATCATTTAGGGCTCTTCCCAAGGGATTGGGAAACAAGATGCAAGAAGATGTGATGAGGTTCTCATGACACATAATACCCTCATAAGTCTAAAACAAAATCCTAACATTTATAAGGTCTGACAATCAAGACACTTCCATTATCAATGTAGTCTACCCAAAAAAATGTCATTAAAATGTGTCTCTAGTGTGCTTGCCAAACCTTTCACCCATAATACTTGCAACTTAGTTTGACATGCATGCTTAGTTTATACAACCTTTTCTTCTCAACTATAGTATAAACAAGGCTATAGATAATTTACTTAAATTAGATATGGATGGGTATAATCCTATTTCTTACATTGAGAGATAACTAAAGAGAGAGTAATACGAAACTTAGAGCATCCACATGGATGTTGACTTAAGACTTCATAGAAACTCTCTTAGGACAACCCCTAGGACAATGGATTTATCCACAATAATTGCAATTTAGTTCGACATACATGCTTATTTTATACAACCATTTCATGGAAACTATGGTATCAACAAGGCTATAGCTAATTTACCTAAATAAGATATGGATGGGTATAATCCTATTTATTACATTGAGAGATAACTAAAGAGAGAGTAATAAGAACCTTAGAAATTCCACATGGACGTTGAATTAATATTTCATGTGAACTCTCTTAGGACAATTTCGATGATAGTGGATTTATTGCTGGTTTGAATTGTTATGTGTTTAGCGTCAATTTGAGAGTTTCATTGTGTAAGTTGTTCATAATTGTTGTTGCCAACACAGTTTTCTCCAACAATTAAAACTAGAAAAACTCATTAACATAGCAAACAGATACACGCATCCCTCTGCATGGATTAGTGTGTAACCATTCTCATATTTTACTTTTCATCTTTGTATTTATTGCAAATTGTTCCACCTGAATGCTACTTAATATTTCATGTGAACTCTCTTAGAACAATTCCTATGACAATGGATTTATTGATGGTTTGAATTGCTATGTGTTTAGTGTCAATTTTAGAGTTTCACTATGAAAGTTGTTCATAATTGTTATTTACAACATAGTTTTCTCTAGAAATTAAAACTAGAAAAACTCATTAACATAGAAAACTAATACACGCATCCCTTTACATGGATTCATGTGGAACAATTCTCATTGTTTTCCTCTTTGAATTTATTACAAACTGTTCCACATCAATGCTTTAACTCATGTTCAGGGGTTTCTAAATGCATTTCAATTTGAGTGAAGCTCCTTTCTCTCCAATTGAAGTTTTACACTAAGAGGACATCAAAGGAAACCAAGAACTGCTTCGAGAAAACCCTAAATGTTGACTTTTGACTTCATGCAACCTCTCTTAGGAAATTTCATAGGATAATGGATTTAATACTGGTTTGAATTGCTATATGGTTAGTATCAATTTGAGAATTTCATTGTTTGTCCAATTGATCAAAATTTCAGGTTTTCTTTCACCCTGTTGTATTGTCTTAGAAAAAAGTTGTGATAGCAAAATATTTAATTATTCTTTCAATGCATTTGAATTCAAAAAATTTCCACAATGGGAAATTTATTCCTTGGAATTTTTGTTGGTTATGGAGCTTGATCTTCTTGATTCAGAGATGTTGTTTCAATTGTGTTTGGATCCCAACACCTGATGGGGATCTGTTGGGGAGGCTTTCCCTCCCACTATAGTCGTCATGGGGGTCCGGAAGGGCAGTGACTGGTTTGGGAACCCCCCTTGGTGGGGGTTTGGGGGTAGTGCCTCCATAGAGAAAATTTAGGAAAAAATGCCTTGTAAAATGTTGTAATTTCAAATTCATGACTTGGTCGATAATGGGTGATTTATGGGCCTATGGTATTTGGGAAACCCGTGGTATTTTCCCATGGTATTCCCTTTATAAAAGGGAGTAATTGTAATACGGATATGTATGGTATTGTATTGTATCATTTTAAACCAGCATAAATCCAAATCCTAGGCTGTAGCAAGCGCCGAGAGGGATCAAATCTTTGGATGTTCAAACCTCTTCTTAAGTATTGCACTCAACTATCAACTTTGGTGTGATTCGGACCAAAATCCATGCATCTTTTTATTTAAGGTTGACATATAATATTTTTATTATTAATATTTAATACTATCTATGTGTGACATATAATATTTTTTATTATTTTTTATTTTGTTAGGAAAGAACATTACAGCATCTCCCCCATACATGGTTTTAAAACCATGTGCAAGGACCTCATAAAAACATGGGTTGTTAAGGAGGCCTTGCACATGGTCTTAAAATCATTTGCAAGGACCTCCTAAACCATGTACAATAAAACCATGGGTCCATCTTAGCTATGGCTCTACCAAGTATGTTAACTATGGGTCCATGCACAATAAAACTATGTACAATAGGATTTGACCCGTCTAATGACAATAGCTTTTTTTTTAATGGATTGTCATGTTATTAATTGTGTCCAGGTATTTAACATGTTTTTCGCCTATTATTTTTTGTTTTATTGGATCAAAATTGGGTTGAAATAGGTAATACAATTTTTTTTTATATAAAAATAGAATTTAAATAATAGAAAAATGATTTATCAAAAAATTTATAGTTGAATTTTAATTTTATTAAAGTTGAATATATAATTCACTTTTTTTTATAAAATTAAAATTTAAATAAACACGATTCTATGAAAAAGTTAAAAGTTGAATTTTAAAAAAATGGAAGAGCAATTTTATAAAAAAAAATAATAGTTGATAACAAAAACGATATTAAAAAATCCAATCCAGATAATCAAATGTTTAACCAACTCCAATCAAACCATTTTGTAAAAATGCCTTCATTATTGTTGATACATCATTCTCACACATTTCATTCAATGCAAATACGTTGAATCTGTTGGAATATAATGCTTGATTCTGGAAATAAAGTAATCAGTGTAAAATACTATCACGAAGACTGCAAAAGGAGAAACGAACTAAAAGAAATAATGAAAATTTTCATTTCCCCTGTTATGACATGTTAATCCTTCGATTCCATATCGGAAGTTCCAGAATTTTATAGTAGCATTACATAAAAAACTATAGCACATAATATATTGCCTTTGGCTTCATAGATTCAAAGTCTGAAGTCTTGAATGTGGCAGCTCTAGATTCAAGTTGAAACGTTATTGGCTGGTTGATCACCAAGTCGAAGTGGATGAGTCGTTGAACATGAATGGACCAAATCTCTACGAGGAAACGTTGTTGGCTGGATAAATTAGATGGAGGTTAATTACAAAATTAATTTGATCCCCATCGATCACGTTCAGGCCTGTGTTGTGGTTCCTCAGGATCCAATCACCTGTTCCCTTGCACTTTGTGAGGATGATCATTTGGAATCTAGATCATCTCACCGACTCTGTGAGGAGTTTCATAACTTTCTTGATATCCAGAAAGTGGGGAGCCATTGCAATTTGTGATACTGTTATATCATCAACATGGAGGAAGGAGACATCCCATGGGTGGATATAAAATTTCCTTAGTTAATCTCAACTCTGATTTGATCTCTCTTTTGATCAATTGTGAATCAATTGTGTGCTTCATCTTTCACTATTTGTGATAACAGCAGAAACGGGCTTCGATAATCCCAATTATAATGGCAATGCCCAAGAAATATGATAACAGTAGAAACCGGCTTTGATAATCCCAGTTATAATGGCAATGCCCAAGGATAGTAGTCTGTACGGATTTTGGTACATTATGGTAATTGTGTTGTGGATGACAACATTCTCGTGGAGCGCAGCAGCGCAGTGGGAGAATCTCGGGAGATGGAAGCTTCTTGTACAGAACAGTGGAGATGGTTTTAAGATTGAAACACTTCGTCTACGAAATATTCAAGTGAGGTGGGAAGAAGGGTAACATGTTTCTCCCTGTTGCTTGATAGAAGATTCTGATCACTAAACGGTAGCAGTTTAAGGAATCCGTTGCTAGTTATTGGACTAATCTTGCAGTAGAATAATTGATGATAATTCTGTGGCTGTGAGAAATGGTAGTATATATTAAATTTATAGTCAACATTACATTATATAATGCTACATAACATTACAATATCTCCCTCATATTGGTTTTAATTTTAAATTTTTATTATTATAGCCGACATAACGTTACATAACGTTACAACGTTATGTAACATTACAAGATCACCCCCATACTGGGCTGTAGAGTGCCTCTCGATGCAACAATATTTGTGATTGTGTGAGAGCGACTATGAGAGAGTGAAGAGGAAGTGCAGCGGGGTTGTTGTAGGTTGTATCCCTTCATTTTGTTGGATGGTATAATAATAAAGAACTGACAATTTCTATGTAGAAGTATCCCATCTTGGGTGAACCACATTATATCTGTGTCTCTCTTGTAATGTGTTTAATATTTGCATCTCTTTTAATTATTTAATTGTATAGTTTGTATTTCTTTGCGATAATGTTTTTCTAACATTTGGTGTCATAGCCAAAAGGTCTATTTGGTTGGTAAATTCACAGGAAATAAGGGTTCCAGTTCGAGTGGGAGCAATGGAAGAAGAAGGAAAGTTTAGGGTCAATAAATTTAATGGCCAAAACTACCAGTTATGGAAGATGCAAATGGAGGACTATCTGTACCAGAAGGATCTATACCTACCGTTGGGAGGAAAAACAAAACAACCGATGACTATGAAGGATGAAGAAAGGGAGGTTCTTAACAGAAAGGAACTGGTAACAATATAGTTGTTCTTGGCTTCGTCTGTGGCTTTCAATATCTAAAAAGAAAACACAACATAGGGTGTTATGAGCGCATTGGCTAAGCTCTATGAAAAACCCTGAGCTTCCAGAAAGGTATTTTTAATGAAGTGTTTATTTAATATGAATATGCCAGAAGGTGCATCTGTTGTTGACTATTTAAATGAATATAATATACTTACTAATCAGCTAAGTTCTGTAAAAGTGAACTTTGATTATGAGTTTAGGGCTCTTCTAATCTTGTCCTTGTTGCCAAAAATCTGGAATAGCTTGGTGATGGGTGTAATTAACTCTATCCCTAGTTCAAACACTCTTAAAATTGATGATGTTGTTGGTGTTATTCTTAGCGAGGAAATGTGAAGAAAAAGCATATGTGAGACATCAGGTAATGCATTAACCATGGAAAATAGGGGGAGACAAAAGAAGAGATGAAGGAGCCCATGTAATCACAACAAGTCTAGAAAGGGAAAATCCAAGTCCATATTTGGAAATATAGAGGGTTGGAACTGTGGTATGAGGGGACATTTGAAGAAAGATTGCAGAGCTCCAAAGAAGAAAGGAGACGGGAAACAAGAGACTACTCAAGAAGCAAATGTAGTAGGTGATGTGTTGCAAGATGCGTTGATTCTTGCATTAGATAATACTAGTGATTACTAGGTAGTAGATTAAGGGGATTCATGACATGCTACACCCCATAGGAAATACTTTCGTGATTATGTTCCAGCTAATTTTGGACATGTTTTATTGGGAGATTATGAACCATGTAAAATTGTTGGAATGGGTAAGGTACATATTAAGTTAAATAATGGAAATGAATGGCTACTAAAATATGTAATGCATATTCCTTCTATGAAAATAAATTTGATCTCAATAGGGCAGTTGGGAGATATCGTCTATTTGTCTACGTTTTGGAAAAACTGGTGGAAGATCACTAAAGGAGCACAAGTAATAGAAAAATAAGATAGGATAGGTACGTTGTATTTATGTCCTCATAATACTAGTTATTATATTTCTGTAGATTCCATAGAAACAAGTGCAACGTTGTGGCATCATAGGCTTGGACACATGAGTGAGAAGAGGATGCAGAATCTCCACTCAACGAAATTACTTCCGGATATGAAGGAGGTAATTTTGGAATTATGTGAGAACTATGTTTATGGAAAATAGAAGATAGTTAGATTTCTCAGGGTTGGGAAACAAAATAAGAGTGAAATGTTAGAGCTTGTGCATACAAATGTATGGGGGCCGGCTCAGGTACAATCTCTTGGTGGATCTTATTATTATGTTACTTTTATTGATGATGCAACTAGAAAAACTTGGGTCTATTGCATTAGATAGAAATCTGAAGTGTTTTCTACTTTTAAGAAGTGGAAAGCTTTTGTTGAGAATGAGACGGGAAAAATTTTGAAATGTCTCAGATCTGATAATGGAGGTGAATACTACAGCAAGGATTTTGAAAGTAATTGTTCATACAATGAGATTCACAGAGAGAAGATAGTCCTTAGAATACCACAAGAAAATGGTGTGTCAGAAAGGATGAACAAAATGATCATGGAGTGTGCAAGGTGTATGATATTGCATGCAGGGTTTCCCTTACAGTTTTGGGCTAATGTTGTAGATACTGTTTTTTATTTAATAAACATAGGGCCTTCAAGCTCTTTGGATGGTGGAATTCCATAGGAGGATGAACAGGTAAAATGCTAAACTACTCATTTATGAGAACTTTTGGTTGTGAAAATACATTTTTCCATATTGATAAAGAAAAAAGAACAAAGCTTGAGGTTAAATACAAGAAATGTACCTTTATTGGATACGGGGTTGATGATTTTGGATATCGCTTATGGGATTATGAAAATAACAAAATAATTAGAAGTAGAGATATAGTAGTCAATGAAAAGGTTATGTGCAAAGATCAGTTGCAGGGAAAGAAAGAGGAAAAAGAAAAAAAACATAGTACACAATGCTTGGTTAAATCAAAGAAAATGAAGTTCCAAAGGAACCAAAAAATCAAGAGCAGAAAAAGGTACCTCAAACTCCTACAAATGTAAGAAGATCTACGAGGTTAAGTAGACCCCCTCAATGATTCTCTCATTCGTTGTATTATTTATTGATGACTGATTCTGGTGAAACAGAATGTTATGAAGAGGCAATGCAGGTAGAAACTAGAAAGAAGTGGGAGCAAGGCATGAATGAGGAGATTGACTCATTGGTAAGAAACCAGACTTGGGATTTGGCTGAGTTTCTTGCAAGAAAAAGAGCATTGCAAAATAAAAGGGTTTATAGGTTGAAGGAAGAAGATGGAGGCGAGAAGCGATACAAGGATAGACTTGTTGTAAAGGGGTTTGCACAAAAGAAAGGTGTAGAGTTTGATGAAATGTGTTCTCTTGTTGTTAAAATGACTTCAACTAGCATTATTTTAAGTCTGGTGGCTATCGAAGATTTGCATCTTGAACAATTAGATGTAAAAACAACCTTTCTCCATGGGGATTTGGAGGAAGAGATTTATATGCAATAGCCACAAGGGTATGAGTTCAAAGGGAAGGATAATTTGGTTTGTGGGTTGAATATGAGCTTGTATGGACTGAAACAAGGTTTGAGGCAGTGGTATTTAAAATTTGATCAATTTATGAAAGAACAAGGTTATAGTAGATGTCATTCTGACCACTGTGTTTATTTCAAGAGGCTATACAATGGAAGATATGTTATCTTGTTATTGTATGTGGATGACTTACTTGTTGCATGCTCTAACATGCATGATATAAATGTGCTCAAAAGGAAACTAGATAAATCATTTGCGATGAAGGATTTGGGTGCTACAAAGAAAATCCTTGGTATGAGAATAACAAGAGACGGGAAAAATTGCAAATTGACATTGTCTCAAGTTGAGTACATAGAAAAGGTGTTGGATAGGTTTAGAATGTGAGATCTCGATCGTGATATTGAGTTGGTACGGTGCTTATTCTTGTTGCTTCTATCATTTCTTTTTTATCTTTATTGCAATAGGGAGAGGCCTACAAATGATTCAGAGCACTACTGCACTATTTTAGGT
>LPNX010902822.1:958880-986502 GCA_001517045.1 Pseudotsuga menziesii | reverse complement strand
ATATATGATCATTTTTATATACTGGATCAGATATCCAAAGGCCATTTTTAATATTAGGATCGAAGTCCTATAAATACCGCACATTATTAATTTGCCAATTTTTTTTTTTAAATATGCTGAATTTATTAGATAACCACTCTTGCCAAAACTTGGGGCAAATGATATGACATTTTTTGCCCTGATTGGTTCAAGTTGGGGTATTAATAGTGGTAAATAAACGACAGCTCTTTGTCTATTGTATCAATTTGAAGCAGCCAAGGAAGTAAGATCTGTATACCTACAATATCAGGCCCAAAGGTCAAAAACCATTTTTGTAGATAAATCTTGCATCCTTGGAGGTTGTTGTAGTTGATTTAATATTATTGAAGATCTCAGTGGGGATCAAAACCATTTTTGTAGATTAATGTTGCATTCTCGGAGGTTGCTGTAGTTGTTCTAATATTATTACAGACTCAGTGAGGAGTCAAAACATTCACTGAATCAAGCTTACTACTGAAATGAGCTAACCATACTCAGTAAACAGTGGGGAGGGTTTCCAAGATTTGATAATTATTCAGTTAGTATAAACGAAGATGGCAATTCCATACCAGAAACTTGATGAGTCCATACTAGAAACTTCCATAGTCTAAAAAAAAATTTCTGTTTTGGTAAAAAATTTAGCACTTTTTTAGCTTTTTCTATTTGTATTAGTTTCATTTTAGAATTTTTGCAAGTTTTCTTAAATCCAAATGATATTTCTGATCTTCAAATTTGTTGGGTTGATCCTGTGTTCAAATAATGTGACTTTGATTTTTGTTACAGGTAAAAAGAATGGTCGGTGAGGGATAGGGTTGATAGGCCTAGAAGCTCAGGGGAAATTAGCATCAAAATAGATTTTAATAGCCATGTCTCAGAATGATCCCTGGAAAACTCTTGTTTGGCATCATATTCAGATGGTGATGCACATTACAGGAATAAAAGGCTGGTAAATGCCATATTGATGTTGGTAAATGCCTTTGTCCCAAATGGCTGTTGGTAAATGCCTTTGTCCCAATGGCTGCATGATGCTGATCTAATCATGTTAGCATTGTCTACTCATGAGGTGCACTTCTCAATTTTGAGAGAGGTTAGTGCTCCTGATTTATAGAGAACATAGTGTAATAGAACTATTGGTATTCTTCACTGTTGTGTAGTAGTTCAATCTCATGATTATTTGCTTAGAATCAAGATCAAGGTCCTTATTTTCATTTGATATGGGTCATGATGCATTGACATGCACAAGTAGCCACTAGGTTTTGCTTTTAAGGATTTAATGAGTACATTTTTATCGCTATCTGATTTTTTTATTGCACTTTTGTGCATTACATATTGTAACATCCACCCATTCTCTTAGATCACGTTGCCTTGAAGCGACAATGGTTCATACATTGTCAAACTCTTAGAAATAATTATTGCATCTTTGTATTGGGAAGAGGTTCTGGTATTCCTATCTTCGAACTTATGGGAATTACTTTCAAATTTATATCACTCTTATTGATCTCTAGATATGTTTTATACGTTGATGACCTTCACCAAACCCAATAAACATCTGAACGTTAACCCAATAAACTCCTGAACTGTTATACTCATCTATGTTCAAATTTCAATACTTAACCCCATTTCTAGGCTTTACTCTTGAGTGTTATGAGGAGACAAATACCAAAAACCATTGAGGGTAGGAGTCATTCTTAGAAATGCTACACATGCACCATATCCAAGCATGGTCAGTGACAAAATCATCCCCACAAAATCAGAGACTCTCTTTTAGTAGTTTGTCCTTTACGAAAAACAGAAATTAACGCTCATCCTTTGTTCAAGATGAAATTTTTAAATTTCCCGATAGGTTTGTATGACTGAAATGCATTCAGATCGCATTGTCTTCTCTTTTACTATAGTCTTTAAAAATAGTGAGAGGAATATGATAACATTGCCTATTTCCTTATATATGTAATTGTGTAGATTGTGGTTACGCCTGGACAACAAGACAAATGCTTCCTTTGTGGTTAGGTTGGTCATTTTGCAAATGCATGTGAAGGACATCCAAAAAGAAAGCAAGGATATTTTGACGAGAAAGGTGGTGAACTGGATGTTAACCCTAAAAATCCTTATCAGGTAAGTCGGATATATGTATAATTTTTTATGTTAGGATTTTGGTTATGCATGTTTGGAGGTTTTTTCTTTTTGTTAATGTTGTATGGTTTCCTTAATACTAATAACGGTCCCATTTAGGTCATGATAATTAAAGCAAGTTTCAAGATTATTATAGATCATGTGGATGTTTTACTATTAGCAATATATTAGGTGAGACTAACATAAAATTCTTGTTGGTTTTTCTTAAACTTTACGCTCATTTCCTTTATATCCAAATGAGGGCATAAAATATTCTCTACATGATGAAATGATTGTTACTGTATTTGTTTTATGGGAATGACCCATCTCTTGAAGGATACAACCTAGAAAAGTTCCTAGAAAATGACAAGAAATGGACACCAACAAACCATTCCTAGGGAATTCTTGGAATGGTCAGTATTTTATAAATGGTACTAGTATTTTCTATAAACTTTATTTTTTATCCCTTTGATCCCTTCATCATAATGAGTACCATTATCCACTCGGTGTAGTTCAGCCACATTACTTTTTGTACTCGCCATTTTTTATGTTCAGGAAGATATTGTAGATTCTTAGTGTATGTTGTTTCCACTAAAAATTCCTTCCATAATACCTTCAACCCCCACCCCCCAACATATTTAGTGAGTGGTCTATTCCTGTTGTGCCTTACAAATCTTTAAAGACATTGGAATTAAGTTTCCTTATAGCACTCATGCTATTTCCCAGATGCATTTCTACAGTTAATTCTCAATTCTCATGCTTTTAAATGCTTGAATCGACAATTCACAATTCATTGCAATGATATAAAATCTATTTCAAGGCACACTCTCTTTGTATTTACTCTTGTTTCCCCACTCTGTTATAATTGATCTTATGCAGGTAACTATGTTGGTACATAAGTTATAACTTATATTGTGTGTAATCACATGCAGCTAGGACCAACAGTAGAATTGTCTGTCTACTAGAATAAGGTGCAAGATATGACATGTTTGTAACTAGGTTGTCATAATTTGGCTGCTAGCTAGACTGGTGGAACATTTCTTTTTTCTCTGGTCATGTGCATGCACTAATGTGTATTGCTAATCACATGGCTTATCAGGTCCTGA
Source organism: Pseudotsuga menziesii (assembly GCA_001517045.1). Classification (NCBI taxonomy): domain Eukaryota; kingdom Viridiplantae; phylum Streptophyta; class Pinopsida; order Pinales; family Pinaceae; genus Pseudotsuga; species Pseudotsuga menziesii. The sequence continues at coordinate 983,269 of LPNX010902822.1, read as the reverse complement.
TATAAGCAGAATGCCCAAGCTACATGATTTTAGGTAACCAAATTGGTACTATTACATTGTCATCTTCTGATACATGCAACACTGTTGATGTTGATGAGTGTCCTTTCTAGTATTACAAAAGCCTCTTTCTTTGTTTCCTTGTTCGACCATTAGATACTCAAAGTTGTGTATTGATCCTTTTTACCATTATAGAGGATTCTGTAAGTTAGATTCTCAAATTCTTATAGGGTTCTAGCTCAATGGAAGAGCGCCTGCCTTATAAGCAGGAGGTTGGTGGTTCGATTCCTCCATGCCCTAAAGATATTATAATATTGGTTAAATACTAAAAACGACTAAATTAGTGACCAAAACATGACAGACGCGAAACTAGGCATTAAAAAGGATGCAACACATGGCACTAATGATGAAGCCAAACATGGCGTTGATATGGTAGCAAAATAATACATTACTTTGGATGCAAAACATGGTGCTACATAGGAAGCAAAATATGGTGCAACAATAGAAGAAATATTTGGCGTCATTTGGTAGCAAAACATGATGCAAAAAAGGAAGCAAAAATTGGTGCAAATTTGGAAGTGAAAATTGGCACATATTTGGAAGTAAAACATGGTGCAAAATGGGATCCTAAAGTGGTAGAAAAAATGGATGCTAATTTGGATGCTAACATGGTTCTATTAAGGATGCAAATATGGCACTAACGAGGGTGTCATTTAAGAAGCAAAAGCAGACACTCGCTAGGAAGCAAAGAAGGACATTATTTAGGAAGCAAAGCTCGATGTTGTTTAGGAAGAAAAGTTGGGCGCTATTCTGGAAGCAAACCTTGACGTTGTTTAGGAAGCAAAGTTGGACGCTATTCTAGAAGCAAAAAAAGAGACACTATTTTGGACGTCATAAAGGATGCTATTTAGGAATAAAAAAATGACTTTTTTTGGGATGCTTTAAGTTTTTTCCATGATGCGTCCCATTTAGCGTCTAGTTTGACCACTCAATGTAAAAAAAAATTACACTAAAAAGTGACACTAAATGGGACGCTAATTCCAATATTTGTTGTAGTGTATGCTAGTTGAGATAATAATTCTCGATCTAGAAACTGGTGACAAAACATTCTACTTGTAAAGAACCTGTAAAAGAAGAATCACTTTACTACATTAGCTAAAAATCTAAGTAAGCCTTGATCTCAACTGAAGTTCCTTCCTACTTTCATAAAACAGTAAAACAAACATAGCACTAGTAATTAAACAGATGTTTCATTTCATGTTGTCCAAATCTTAACCTGCTAAATCAAATCCTTAACAATGAATTATGAAAACAAACAAATAAGTATGCAGAACTAGAGATTAACAAAAGAATCCGTTCTAGTTTAAAATTGTTTAAAGTAACCATTAGCAGTTAATTGTTCGTAGGTAGTGATGACTACAAACATTTTATGTTATATGAAAAATTTAAAATTTTTACGAATTTTTGGACTATTACATGTGGTATCAGAGCACACGTTCAGAAAATAGGCCTGAATGAGGCTCAACCTACATAGATAAACAATAGATTTAATGCATGCATATTGATTATTATTTTTCTTTTTGAAATGTTATTTCCAGAAATTTTTTCTGAGCTAAATTACAGGTATGGAAAGACTCGAGGAATATGCAAATGAAGAATCCGCTTTTAATGAACGAAGTAATTCTAAAAGAGAACCAGTTCAGGAAGAAATAACTAATAACTCTTCTGAATTATTACAAACGGTTAAAGAATTAAGAACTGAGATGGAAACAGTAAAAAATAAAATGAAATAATTCTAAGAGCTCAAGAGGAGCTGAATTAGATCTTGATGGAAAAATTTCAAAATGAAGAAAAAGATAAACAAATAGGATCTGAAGATATGTCCTACCAACACAAAAGCAAAAAGTCTAAAGAGTCTAAAATCGAAAGTAGTTCATCTTATGAGATTTATGGTGATCCACATAAGAAGAATTATCAGTATACTAGTGATAGTAGCGAAGATAATCACCATCCAAGAAAAAGAAAATTTAAGCCTTATGAAGAAATTTCAGGAGAATTTAAGAAAATAAAACCACCAACCTTTAATGGTGAAACTGAGAAAGGAGAAGAGGTCGAATCATGGTTGTCTGGGATGAAGATATATTTTCAAATTTACAATTACTCTAATAAGCTAAAAGCAAGAATGGTCATTTACAACCTAACTGGGAAGGAAGACATTTGGTGGCAGGACCTAAAATGAGCAAAAGGTATTAGGGAAAAGAACATTAACTAGAGTACCTTTAAGAAATATTTTAAAAATAAGTTCTTGTCTAAACAATACTATGAAGAGCGAGCTAAGGAATTTTATGAACTGGATTTGGGAACAATGAACATGAAAGAATTAAACAGTAAATTCTTAAGTCTGCTACGTTATGTGCCTTACATTGTGGATGAAAAGCCTAAGGTACAATGGTTTCTAAGTTGTTTACCTTTTCATATAAAAGATAGAATTGAATACGACAATCCAAAAACCTTAGAGGAGGCTATGAGAAAGGAGAATTTTTGTTATGACCAGAATCAGAAAAAGGAAAGTATGTCAAACTAGAATGCTAAAAGATCTAATAATTTTGAACAGAGGAAGAAAGTTTTTCTACCTAACCGTAGTTTTAGGGATAATAACACATGAAATTTTCCTAATAAAAATGTCCAAGGGAATAAAGGTAATTCATAGTTAAATACAAATTCCCTAGAAATAAAGAACCTGTTAATAACACGTTAATAATCACAGTAATTACACCAAGAATAATGAACGAAAAGAACCAGTAAAATGTTGGGAATATAATGGTCCTCACTATGCATCAGTTTTCCCCAACCGGAAGAAGACTGTCAGCAACATACATACGGTGCAGGAGGATATGACTATTGGTGATCTAGAAAGGACAATTCCTAGGATTAATGCAGCACTGAAAAACAGGAAGACGGATTATCAAACTTCCATGGTGGAAGTGGAAGGTAAGCTGAATCAAACACCTATATCTATTTTAATTGACCCAGGGGGCTAGCTTAAGTTATATTTCTCTTTATTTAGTAGAAAAATGCAAGTTATCAGTAGAAAAATTTGCAAATTCATGGTTAGTTCAGCTAGCTATTGGCGCAAAAAGAAAAGTGATTAGTTTTTTAAAAGATTGTATTGTAAATATGGATCAATTTGAGACCTTTGTGAAGCTTAATGTAATACCTTTAGGTTCTTATGATATGTTAATTGGTATGGACTAGTTAGAACATCATAGAGTAGTTCTGAACTATTTCGATAAGAAATTTACTTACGTAAATAATGAAGGAGAAACAGTAAACGTAAGAGGAATCCCTAGGAAAACAACTATCAGACAGATATCTGCTTTGCAATTAAAGAGAGTTGTTCAGAAGGGTTGTAAAGACTTTGCTGTAACTATAATTAACGAAGAACATACTAATAATGAAGATAAGTTAAGACTTGAATATATTCCAATCTTGAGGGGATATTCAGATGTATTTCCAGAAGAAATTCTAGGACTGCCTCCGAGGAGGGAGTTAGACTTCATCTATTCTAAGTTGAGTTGATACTACTGCATGCAAAACTGATTGATTGCTAAACACTCAGGAGAGTTGTAGAGGATTATTAAACTACATCTCTCACCTAGTACTTCTACCAGGTGGACCAGGAGACAAGCTCGGGGGTCCTGAGATTTGCAGTTCAGCTTTTCTCCAGGAGTTAGTTGGGAGGAACAGGTTCCTTAAGTTGTTGTCACCTCTTCTACATTTCGAGGTTCTACATGATTTATTTAGCTTTCTAATTGTTTGTTTACATCTAGAAGGATTGAGTTTAAGTAATATTATGTTATGCTTTTGTTCTGTTGTTGCTAGGGTTAGTTAAAATAAATACTTTTACTATGAAAAGATAGTTAAATGCTAGATTAGATAGATTAGGGTAAATGATTAGAATAATTTTCATTTTTACTGATCGATAAAAAAATACCTAACTGTATTTTTCCACACCTTTTTAAAGGTAGTACTCTAGTACAGTAGGTTAGCTTAACTTCAGATAAAGAATCGAATGAAGTATGCATGAATGTGTTTTATTACCTTCTACAGGTTTCATAAGAGTTATTCATATGTATGTTTTTCCTTTCTATCTTAGATGTTTTTACTTAGACAGAGTACTTTGAATAACATAAACAAATATGTCTTAGGAAATATTTAAAAGTATAAATTTACTTAGTCTGTGTATTTGTTTACACAGTAGATAGACTACTTACTATAAGTCTAATATTATAATAATTAATAGACATTATAAAAACATAAATTAAATAAGCAGGATTAAATTAAAGAGACAGTAAGTAAGGCTAGGAATTTACTGTGATAATTTCATCTAAGTAAAATGAAACTAGAATAATATTATAATCAATTACTAACTATGTATTTAAACTAAGAGAAATTACGGTTTTAAAAATAAAACCTATTTTAAAGGAATTGTAAAATATAATTAACATTATAACCTCTTTTACTAGCAGAGGGGTTATGCAGTTTCACCCATAAAACAAATTAAACCTTACTTCATTTATATAACCATAAGCATCGAATAGGTGAATATATAAAATTTAATGCATTATCCACAAGAACAGTATTAAAACTATATGATAAATATAAACTGAGAGAAAATAAGTAAGAGACCTTTCAAATAATCTAACCCGGGAAATACAGTAAAGTCTTAGGTTATTTATTCAACTTTTCTTCTATCTATTTGCTGACTAATTTCTTACTGACAGTAAAAATCCAGTTTTGTCATAGAAATCAACTGTCTAAACTTTTTATTTATCTCATAATCAAAATTAAATAGCTAGGAATAAACACACGATAAACTTCATAAAATATATTCTTTAAATATATATTCAATAAAACAAATATCAACTTACAGTAACAATAACTCCGTCTAAGTTAAATTTAAAAGAGCTGAAAAAAAAAACTATTACAGATAAACATTACAGCTTGCCATTTTTCTCTTAAAACTACAGTATAAATAATTTATTAAGTCACGGCTGTGAAAGCCCCAAATTTTTCCAACACAAAATAGCCACTAGGGATTCGAATAATTCTTAAACAACACATCACAGTATCAACCACATGGCCTTCCAAAACGAACAAAACATAGTGTAACCAAGACCGAGCAGAACCCAATAACCAAGTGGGTAGTATCAATAAACACACCATACAACTAGTGCAAGAGAAAACCTCAAGTGAGATCGAGGCTTACTAGGATGAATTCCATTGTGAAATCCCTGTTGGTGGTGTCCATCAGCACAGAGCCATCATCTATAGAGCTTGCATAATAAAAAACCCCAAATTTTAAATACATATAATTAACAAAATAACAATCACATATTGGTGCAGAAGAGTTATAAACAATTTATTTTCCTTACCAAAGAGAGAATGCATAGTTGTATTGGTGTTGTGAATAAACCCTAGCCACCATTAAGAGTACAATGAGCTTCAAGGAAGCACTGTCAGAAAAAAACACAATGCACAGTGTTCAAGTTCGAAATCCAATTCCACGACGAGGTAGAGTCAAGCCATACCAGAAAATGAGCAGTAAGACAGAAAACCCGATACTCTCTAATAACAATCTTTTCAACAGTTGAGAACCATGCTCACTCTATCAAGTCCACTCTCACCGCACCGATGATTGGATGGTGGCACTTGCAGAGTCAAGGCAATGACATTGGAGTGGTGTTTATAGAGCTAGGGTAATGGCGATGGAGAGTTCTCACTCAGATCAAGAATAGTGGCTGCATGAACCTCTTTACGCAGAAGAAAAATGACATTTGGCTAGGAGTCTTACACACATTTGAGTTACAGTAAGGCCATGCGGCCATGAGTCTGCAGCTCATCCACTTCGCAGCAGAGATAAAAGATTAGGGAAAATGTGTTTTTAGAGTTTTAGAATAGTCTTATATTGCTTCCAAAGTCAACCAAAAACCTAACCATCAAGTAACAACCATGTGGCATTGAAATTATTTGCAAAGAGTGGGTTTTATATTATAGTTCGAAACCTCTTTGGAGATGCCTGCATAAAATAGCATTTTATAATGAAAACTATGGTTAAAAACCTTTGTCTTAACTCACAATTTTGTGGCTTTGTAATTGTGCTTTTTAAGACCCTAAAGAACCATATAGGAAGGTAATAGTTACACACACTAGGGTCTTAACTCATATCTTATAACCTTTGAAAATGGGTAAACACTTGTGTAATGAATCATTCAACTTGATATGCATATTAAACAACAACTTGGGAGAAACCATAGCATGATAAAATACCTTGTAAAAAGGCTTAATATTTAATGTTTGTGTGCTTTTAAACCTAAGTTGATGATTAGTTTGGTTTTTGTCAATCTAGGTATTAAACTTAGATCCATATATCACCTTGTGAGATGAATATCATATAAAAGGTAAGTTAGCTAGAATATTTTGTAGACAGTAACCTTTTATTTCTTTATCTAAATGGTAGTAATGCTATTGTTTTAAAATATAAAATTTTTACTATTCCATTTTCATTTGGTAAGTACTAGAATAGTTAGAAAAACTATCGTATGCACTAGGTTTAATTTCTATGTGTGAATCTCAGTCGATGTATTTAATGAATATACCTAGATCATAGGTTTTCCTTAGTGTATTTAACTCGTTTATTGTTTCAAACAAATATTCTTGAGTTACCTTAGCATCAAGTAAATAAACACAAAGAAATATGCTATATAATTACCTTTCACTAGAGTTACACAAAAAGAAAATTTAATAATAGGTTGATGACAGTTGAATGAATAAGTTATAGTTATAGCAAAATGAAAGCAATATGGACTATGTTTAGTTTACTAAACACTTATGTTTAGCAAGAAATATTTAAAACATAAATTTACAGATCAACAATACCTCATCCATTTTGATAAAAGCTGTAAAGTAAATAAAATTACTAGCATTATATTTTATGCTAGTTGAGATAATAATTCTCGATCTGGAAACTGGTGAGAAAACGTCTTACTTGTAAAAGAAGCATCACTTCACTGCATTAGCTAAAAATCTAAGTAAGCCTCAATCTCAACTGAAGTTCCTTCCCGCTTTCATAAAACAGTAAAACCAACTTAGCACTGGTAATTAAACAGATGTTTCATTTCTTGTTGTTCAAAATCTTAACCTACTAAATCAAATCCTTAACAATGAATTATGAAAACAAACAAATAAGTATGCAGAACTAGAGATTAATAAAAGAATCAATTCTAGTTTAAAACTGTTTAAAGTAACCGTTAGTAGTTAAATGTTCCTAGGTAGTGACGACTACAAACATTTTATGTTATATGAAGAAATTTAAATTTTTACGAAGTTTTGGAGTATTACAGTTCAAGTGGATGCCAACTATCTAAGCTACTGTGTAGGAAATTAATCAAATATTGATTAATTATTTTATGAGTGGGTTTATGATATTCCAACACCCCACTTTAAGTCTGAATTTATGATGAAATCTATGAACTAATCAGAAATATATATGCATATAGGGCCCAACAACAAGGCTATGGTCACCCTTTTACAATTTATCTTGTGCAAAGAAATGAGGAAAGAGGCAAAACCACAAGGGGAAAATTTTCCCTCAAGAAAGGACATGAAAAGCAATACCAAAAAATGTTGAATTTCTGGTGTTGTTGCTACTCCAAACTAAATGCTGATGTCTGGAGGAATCTTCTTCTTGGGAGGAAGATAAATCTTCTTACCTGGATCAAAAACATAAATAGTTGCAATATGGATACTATGATGATGTAGAACAACTGATACCAAACATTGTGAACAAAATACTGAAGCATCTTGAGACTTGTAATCAGCTCCAAGATGTTGAGATGACTTGAAATTTGAACCAGTAGAGATGAAATCAGCTCCAAATAGGTGAAATAACTATCCAAGCGAATATGTAATGTCTTCATCTTCATTTGCATAGAGAGGATGTGTGCAATTGATCATGTAGGAACATAGAGAAGGCATAGGATCAAAGAGTGTGAATTCATGGGATCCATGGGTTGATCTAGATTCCAAAGAATCCAAGAGATCACATATAAGCACATCAATAGACTAATGGGAATATACTGGTAAAGAATCCTCTATGGTAGAAGTATGAGAGGAGGAAAACGAGCGATGTTCACAATCATCAAGGAGGCTCTGAGAATGAGTTCCAAGAACAAAGGAGGAGCTTCTGAAATGCATGGGATCAAGTATGGTATGTGGAAATACACAAAAAATACTTGACTTGGCTAAGCAAACATCCTAGAATTCACTAGGTTGCGCACCATCAAGGAGAGAGGTATGCACAAGGTGTGAAAGGTTTGGCATAGGAATCTCAGAATCCATGATAGAAGACACAGAGAACATTGAATGTGTGAGTGAATCATCAATAGAAATAACAACTCCATTAGTCACTTATTTTTCATCAATAGCATCATAAGAAGATGAATCAAGATCTTCTATTTCAAGAGACATAGAAAAAGATGACTCTTCAATATTTGCTTCTTGATTGAGAGAGGAAGCATTCGAATCAAAGAGAGTAGTAGAAACAAGAATTGTATGAGAAACTTCTTCATCATGTTCAACTTCATCAGAGACTGTAGAGGCCAAGACATATTGAGAGAGAGAGAAATCATTGAGGAGCTAGAGGCACTCTCCACATAGCTAGAAGGATCCTCATTGTGCTTTCCCAAAACTCTATCCAATGTTGTCCATATATCCTTTGGGTATTCAATAGAATCAATAAGATAATGCATGCTTGGAGAGATAAATAGACAAATAGCTCCAATTGCTCTATCACAATCATTCAACCAGTCACTTGGCTCTTCATAAGACTCTTCACCATCTCTAATAGATATCTCATAGAGAACATGTCTCTTTAGAGATGAAATCATCTTCAATTTCCACTCTGAACAACTTGTGAATGGAGAAAGAGGAGGAACTGATACTCTTGAATCCATTTGAAGTTGTACCTGCAAAATAAACCTGCAAATCTGAAAAGGAGGATTAATTAATGAACTCTCAAAGATCTGATATCATGTAGAGCTTTGATATCCTAAGCTCTAATACCATGTCTAAATTCTAAAGCCTTGATGGCATAAGGAATTTCATAAACAAGCTAAGGATCTAGGCACACAATTAACCTCACATAGAATTGTAGAGAATTAGCATAAGGAGAGAAGAAGAAGAATTAATGAACACGCATTAATGAATTATCTATAAATGATAATTGATATTATTACATAGGTATTACATCCTTATAAAGGAAAATAGAGTTTCTAGAAGACAACTTAAGCTAGCTCATAAAGCAGGCTTACTAATTATGATAAACCCCATAGTTGGCTAAAGCACTTTCCTAATCTATCAAGGAACTCACGAATTAGAAATAGCACGTGTGAGTGATGATGAGTGAAGGAAAGAATTGCTAATCTTGGAATATGGAGAGAAAATAATGGAGGATGGGTTGGAAACAAAAGCTGCTAGTTTCCTAGTTGACTAGCTTTACCTTATCCACAGAAAAATAGGATAAAAAAGAATAAAGCAGATTCTACTGTAAAGAATTGTTACTAATTCTGGATGGCCATAAAGTGGTCAAGATCAACCCAGAATCAGAAGTAAATCATTCATGGGGTATAGATGGCAAGTGTTTACTTTAAGGTGCAAGTGGATGCGAACTATCTAATCTAGTGGGTAGGAAATTAATTAAATAATGATTAATTATTTTATGAGTGGGTTTATGATATTCCAAAAATATTGGGGGTTGGGTGTTTAGAGAGAGAGAGAGTAGAAAACATGAAAGAGTGTGAAGTATTCAAACAATAGATGCATAATTTGACCCATATCTACAATGAATTTTTGGATGCTCATAACAGAGAGAGAGAGAGAGAGAGAGAGAGAGAGTAGGGGTTAGGGGTTTAGAGAGAGAGAGAGAGAGAGAGAGATCGGGTGGTGGTCATTAGTGGTAGGAGTAGGTGAGAGAATAGGAGAGTGAGAATAAGGAGGTGTAAGAGGGATATATATATATATAGAGAGAGAGAGAGAGAGAGAGAGAGAGAGAGAGAGAGAGGGAGAGCGAGAGAGAGAGAGAGAGAGAGAGAGAGAGAGAGAAATGGATGGGGAGGTAGTTAGTGGAAGGGGAGAGAGAGAGATATTATCAATCATGAAAGAGTGTGAAGTCTTTAAGGAAAAGATGCATAATATAACCAATATCTAATATGAAGTTTTAAATGCCGTGAAAATAGGAAGATATATATATATATATATATATAGAGAGAGAGAGAGAGAGAGATTGAGTGGTGGTGGTTAGTGGTAAGAGACTAGGAGAGGGAGAATGAGGGGGTGAAATAGGGATATAGAGAGAGAAAGGGATGCGAAGGTGGTTAGTGGAAGGGGAGATAGATAAATAATAAGAGAGAGAGAGATAGTAGAAAACATGAAAGAGTGTGAAGTCTTGAAGGAAAATATGCAGAAGTTAACCAATATCTACTATGAAGTTTCAAATTCTTAAAGAGAGAGAGAGAGAGAGAGAGAGAGAGAGAGAGAGAGAGAGAGAGAGATTGGGTGGTGGTGGTTAGTGGTAGGATTAGGTGAGAGACTAAGAGAGGGTGAATGAGGGCATGGAAGAAGGATATAAATAGAGAGAAAGGGATGGGTAGGTGGTTAGTGGAATGAGAGAGATACAAATGACATGAGAGAGAGAGAGAGAGAAAGAGAGAGAGAGAGAGAGAGAGTAAGAAACATGAAAAGGTGTGAAGTCTTGAAGGAAAAGATGCATAATTTGACCAATATATATATGTTTATAAATTTTTGGATGCCCTGAAGAGAGAGATACATATATATAGAGAGAGAGATTAGTGATTAGGGGTTTAGAGAGAGAGAGATAAGGGGTTAGTGGTTTAGAGAGAAACATTGGGTGGTAGTGGTTAGTGGTAGGAGTAGGTGAGGGAATAGGAAAGGTTGAATTAGGGGGTGGAAATTAAATATATATAGAAAGAAAAAGGGAATGGTAGAGGTGGTTAGTGGAAGCGGAGAGAGAAAAATGATGTGAGAGAGAGTGAGCTAGAGTAGAAAATGTGAAAGAATGTGAAGTATTGAAGGAAAATATGGAAAAGATTACCAATATCTACCATGAAGCTTTGGATACCCCTAAGCACGCACGAGAGACAAAGTATGAAGTTGTGAAGAAAAATATGCAGAACATGAAAAATATATACTATGAAGTTTTGGAAGCCTCGAAGACACACACATGCACGCACATGCACACAGAGAGAGAGAGAGATAAATGGATATTACATGGGGAGGTGGTTAGTGGTAGGGTTATTAATATGGTTGTTGTGGTAGGGGAGGTGGTTATTTGGATGGCCATGGACTAGATGTCATACAACCACATTTGACTCTATATACATGATTTAGATTATATTAGGCATTTTATAAAATTACACTTCATAATTATTACTTTCAAGCTATTTTGATTGTAAGGTATCAATAACACATGTGCATTATAATGCATATGCATTCTCTATGCCTATAAATCGCGTATGTGATATAGTGCATATGTGTTATAATGCATATGTATTTTTTATGTTTCCAAAACACATATGATATAATGTATCTATGTTATAAAACACATATACGTTATATCACATATGTGCTTCATAACATATATACATTATTTAAATTTAAAATTTTGGTGGGAGTGTCTGGTTCAGAATTATGTTCAGACTAACGTACCTATTGGTTGAGACAGAAAAACAAGCCTACTAGCATTCCTCCAAAAGTCTCTCTAGTAGATTGATTTCATCGACATTTTTTACTATGAAAATACAATAAATTTTTATAAAACTATACATATTTTTACAAGAGATTATGTAGATTCTACATATATAATTTTTCATAGAAATGTTTATTTTTCTATTTTCTATTAAATTTTGAAGTGAAATATGTCATGATTCTAAAATACAATGCTTTGTTGTTTATGCTATAAATTTTGACTTCTTTCACCATTTCTCAAAGAAATTATATGGTGCACTAGAAGAGAGAGAGATATATACATTCATACAAATAAAAATCAAATTTTATTAAATTATGCCCCTATAGTGTTGCACACACACACGTCCTTTTTTCAGGCTTTTCTGACTTCAATAAATCATATATAAAAATGAAAATGTCATTAATAATTTTGGAAAAGTAGTGTTGCACTAGAACGAGATTCCCTCTACATATGTATATGTTATATTGTGCTGAAAGTTTTAAAAAACCATTTTTAGAAAAATGGATTTTAGAAACACTACACAAAAATTCAAAAAAAAGATTAAATTTTTTTGAAATCTTATTCAATTTCCTATATTTTGTATTTTTACATCGTATTCAATTCGTTATGCAAGTGCTTCTAATTGCGTATTGAAGTCAACAGTTCCCTATTTTTTCAGATTTATGTTGCAACTAAAGTGTACTTAAAAGAGCCCATGATTGTGCATTAGCCTATATATATATTTTGCAAAGTGGCATTTTCATTGATCCTAAATGTTTTAGCCAAGACGACATCTTTATGCCAATCGTGCTTGAGCCCCAGGTGGTTTTGAATGGATTTTAATGCAATTTTAGGAAGTCTCTAGTCTCCCAAGTTATTTCATTTTTTCTTGTACATTAGGTACCTAGTCATAACTATGCTTTGAATAAAGGAAAGACCCACTTCTATGAGGAGAATACGACGGGATGCATTTCTTTTTATTTTAATATTATAATTTATAAAACAATTTTATCTAATTTGTTCAATATTTTTGTGAGATTCTCTATAGATGCTACAACCCCAAACTTTGCACCTGTACAAGGAGTGACAAAACTCTCAAAGAGGAGTTTCTTTGAGGGAAAATTTTAAGAACCCCCCCTAAATTTATATGCATATAATAATAAATGGGTGAATCCCCATGATATATAGGAGAGTGTGAAGGCTATTTTACCAATAATACAATATTTATTAAAAAAATTGGTGAATCTTTTACAAAATTCTAGAATATTGTAAAATTTGGGCGAATCTTTCACATAATTATAAAATCTTGTAAAATCATGGCGAATATTCACAAAATTATAAAACCTTGTATAAGTATTCATGATTTTTTCTCATAATTGTAAAATCACGGAAAATATTTCACAAAGTTATAAAACCTTGAAAAAGTCTTGGCGAGTCTTTCACATAATTATTTAAAACTTTAACAAATCTTTCACTCAAAGTTAAAATTTTGACAGTTGGGATTATGTACCCACTCATTATTGGTAATGCTTATGGAACATGTATGGTCATTTGTATATGTCATGAATATATTGTTTATGATGTGTTATGTTTGATTTTTAAAACTACTAGTTATTTTTTGGGGGAAAAGGTTTTGGAATTTTTTAATAATTTTCAAAATTTTAATATATTTTTTATGTCCCATAAGAATTTGAGGGAAACTTCTAGCTATCATGAAAACCATCACCCTATACCCCTCTTGCTCGGTCTCGTCATTCCAAAATTGTATCCAACATAGATAAACTAATAAACTATCACATGACATAAAAGGTGGGGGTTTGGGATAGTGGGCCAGCTCAAGTGGTTGAGTTTTTTGAGATTCCTTCAAAAGATATCAAGGTTGATTCCTTTGGGATTGCTTCCTTTGTTGTGTGCCTCAATATTTCTCCCTACTAGGTTGGGTTCCATAATCAACATAATAGATTTACAATGGGTTCCATCAATGAAATGTGGGAAAGTGCTCGGGGGTTTCCCCATGATTTTTTCCTTTAATAAAAGATAGGGGTTAAGACTTGAGACACATTGTAATGGTGAGAAATTAAATGTCTTAAACTTGATACTAGTAATTTGTGTACTTGGTCATCTCCTCCATGAGAGATGTGATACACATCTTTTCATTTAATTATTATGTAATTGACTACCTTTTTTCAATACTATGAAACATAGTATGCAATTATGTGTAAATTGTAGTAGTACATTTTTTAAATAGAAACATAATAGCTTAATTTAGGATAAATTCAAACAAAAATCACTAGAGTCATCAAAAGAAACATTGAAACTAGAAACATAGAAGAGTAAATCTACAATTATATTTCACAACAAATTACTCTCGCAAAATAAAAAATGTTGTCTGCTATGAAAAAAATAGCTTTCTGTTTTAGAATGGGAAGGAAAATTTTGTAGGGGAATTATTTATTACTTTAGATATCCATAATTTGCACTTTTTTTTTTAATTTTATGTTCTCATGTTTAAAAAACGTTTATTGGATGATATGTCAGCTTAACAGGTCATAATCAATTTTTTTGGAATTTCCAAACCAAAAACAAATCCTCGGTGGATCTTTCCAAATCAAGGTCTAGATCCAAACCATTGAAAAACAAAATATAGTCCCTCTATAGGTGTGGATAGTAACAAAAATAATATATCATTGAAACAACATGAGCATGATTTTAAAATTGAATTGGCATCCTCAAACAGAAACTATCATGTGCATGCAAAAGATTATATTAAGAAATTATACATATAATAAACTGACATTAAATTGAGGCTTGGGATTTTAAATTTCCCTTGATGTTAAACTTCCTAAAAGAATTCAAAACACGTGGTAGCTCCACGATTTTTCCCAAATATTGTTTTTGTTCCATTAACTATGCATAAATTTTTTCTTGCTTATCCAAGACTGTTACTTCAATAAAAGGAAGTAGAGTAATGAAATTGTAATTAGGAAATCTAATGAGATAGGAAATACATTGTCCCACAAAAAATGCACAAATTCCGCAATAGACAACTACAAATAATTTCATAAATATTGCATGCAATAAGACTTAGAAGGGTAGGCATGCTCTAGTTTAAAAGTTATTTTCCACACATACAATAACCACATTTTCAAATCTCCAAAGTCAATATGATTTAATATATTAGCCCCAATCCGATTGAAGCATAAAGGACTAAAGACATTGAATTGTTCTTTTTGTGAGAAAACAACATGAAAATTGAAAAATTATGTTTGTCGATCACAAAATCCTCAAAATGTTTCTATAAAATTGCATAATAAACCCTCCATTGAAATATGCATGATAGAAACACAAATATACATGTTCAAACATCTATCATCAAGAAACTATCGCACTGCAAAATCGACTATGAAAACTTTATAGATTATTTTCTCACAACATGAAAAAGATAACATGCTAGCCATAAACACACAATCACATTACAAAATCAATATAAAAAATCACACATGAGATACAAATGAGTTGCAAAATGTATACCAAAAATCAACATCATTATATGTCACACAACATATCATTCAAGGACATGATACTAAAAAATTGTATGGTTCAATTTGCAACTTTAAACACTGCATCATTTTGGGTATTGAAATTATCAAATGTTAACCCATACAATCCAAGAAAATTGGATTTTAATAATCCATTAATCATCTTCCAACTGCATTTATCATAAAAATTACTTAATTTTCATTGGAAACAATACTAATTTCTTGCATATAAGACATTCCATCTAGATTCACAATTAAAATTCTAATGCTAAGTGATTGTCAAGGTGAAGTCCATTTGAAGAAAATATTTTTACCTAATCATCCACGTAAGAATGAGAATGTTCAACAAAATGATTTTCCTAGCCAAGATCACTATTTAACAATATAATTTTCATAGTCAAGGTCAATAAAAACATGTTGCAGATGAAAGTATATAAAATTGTTCAACAAGAAGAAACAATGTGTCTATTCAGGAGTGTTCACACCATGCCAAGCACTGCACGACCCTATAAATTAACATGCTCTCAAATTTATCAACTATCACACTAAATTTCCCTCCACATTCTGAATCCTATTACAATATCACTTTATGCAGAAATAAAGAACTAGATAACCCAAGCATATCAGAAGGAGACAAGCATTTAATGAGTGTGTTTTAATTCATTCAATAACATAACTATGCTATAGACAGAATTTACACATACATATTAGATATTACTAATATATTAATAAATGAAGAGGTTCATAATTCAATTTTGGAATGATGGGATTCTAAAAATTAGACTAGATGTATGTCCTATGGTTATCATAAAAAAAAATCCTCTTTCATTAGCTCTAAGGATGATAATATAATATTATGTCCCATGTAATATTAGAAATCGGGTACTAGTATTGTTATTTAAGACATGCTTGTGAACTTTCACATAACTAGTGAGATCCAATATATCTTCCAGGCCCAAATAAGTTAAAAATTACTACATGCTCTTCCTTTAGTACTTGGAGCATGGAATTTTCATTAAACTATAAATTTTGAACAAATTAAATTGGGTTCGATGATGTGGTTACTCTAGATGATAATATCCTCAAATACAAAATGATGATGAATAACTTTATTCTATATCGATCCCTACTTGGTAGAAACAATTGTTTTCCATGTTCCTTATTAAACCCCATATTACATGGGTGTTCACTTGAGTGTTTATAAATTTTGAAACTTGGATTAGTTCAAATTCTTGTTGATAGTTTTGTTGATGCCCTTGTATGTGGATGAGATGGTCTTTCTTATTGAAACCTTGAAGGATGATCCTAGAACACGATGCATTTTTTATGTAGGACTTGTTTAGGAGAAACACTGTTTTGGATGATGCCATTCTTAATCTATATATGATCTTCACAAGAATCAAATAGAACACATATCTTAAAATGTCCATAGTGGAATTTTAGGTTATTGTTCTAGGGATACAAATGTTGGCCATTCTAGAAACTAATACAAGTTTGTCACTATTGTAAAAACTGAGTGTACTTTTAGAGGCTATTTCTAGAAAAAGGGTCTCATGTGGTCTAATTTAGTAGGCATAAGTCAAAAGAAGCACCCAAATTTTTAAGTGAGGGAAAATCCTCACAATTGATGGAAAATATGGGAACATCCTACTTTTTAATTAATGCTCATGCCTATTTTGGCTCCTTCTAACAATGATTCCAGAAAAGTATGTGGATTGAAATAGTAGTAAACATCATCATTTCAAATTATGACCATAGAAAAAGACAATAAGAGACACTATGGGTTGATTATGGGTTGACCTATGCATTGAGACAACTTTCTAAACAATAATAGATTTAAGTGTAGACATGTTTTGAGCAATATGTATGGTGTCTTTGTGTAGCAACAACCTTAAAAATACATTTTTGTGCCAAACATTTGCATAAGATACTCTTGTAGCATGCCTTTTGCATTGAGATAAGATTGAGGACCAAAATTAAAAATCAAGGCCATTCCATAATTCATATAGAAAACTATCCATAGAGGTGTCCTCTCTTTAATGTGCTTACATAGTATGTATTGAGGAAAATTCATGGTGGGACCCTATTTTATGGAGAGCGTCGACCCTAGAGACCAATAGTGACTTGAATTCTAACGTTATTATGTGATCAATGACTAGAGCTTATCAAGGAATTTATAAATATGGCTAGAATATTAGAGGCTACATGTAATGATATTTTAGTCATGAATCAAAAATAAAATTTCATTAGACGAATGTCGGTCTCATTTCCAATAGGTCTCCTATGATGAATGCATAGGAACATATTAAGCCAGTGCATAGACCATTTTTCTCTTTGATTAACAACTCAAATCTCATTTCCATTTCTAACTACCAACATGTCTTTTTCAAATAAAATATAAAATAAACATAGTAGATTCTAAAATTTGAATGGTGAAGATGCTTAATTCATGCGACCAAGTGAAAAAGGAAATACAATCATCTTTCCTCGAATGATCAAATATTTAAAAAGAACAATAATAATTATAAAAAACATTAAATGGTACAAAGTGATACAAAGGGATCAATTCACAATCAAGTATCATGGGAATAAAAAATCTAAGAAAAATAAATGCAATCCAAATTTAGGAAACAAACAAGCCATTTATGAAACTAATCAAGCTAGTACAAAGGCTCAAACTGCAGTCAAGTATCAAGGGAATACAAATAAATTTAACCAAAATAAACACAAACTTTCAAATTTGAAAAAATGCTTCAAATGCAAGAAACAACAAACCATTACTATTTCCATGATATCAAAGTTAAAAAGTTTTAACTTTTGAATGAGCCCATTCTTGCTAAGCGGAAGTATTGTTAAATTAATTATTTAACCTTTAATACTAGGACACTATCTATAAATAGAGAGGTCCCAACTTCATTTCTTGTCACATATAAGAAAAAGCAATGTGTTATTTAACTATCAAAACATCAAACTTCAAATAGATTGCATCAAGGAAATGAAGCTCCCTTATTATTATATTTAATACGAAGTATAAACTATAGAACCTATTTTTACCTGAAATGCAAGTTCAATTTTATATATGGTAATCCTTCTCCTATCAAGAATTGAACATTTTTCCAACCTACACCAAAACTAGAGGAACATCAAAGATAAAATAACAAGACTCACATGATCTATTAAATTGCATTCATTATTTATACACTACCAATGTATATTAATTTAGATTGCTTATATCTCATTGAAGCTCAAAAAATAATAATTGTAGTCTAGACCAAAATGTCTGGACTTTTCAGGAAGCAAGATGAGATGAGAGGTCTCCAATTGGAAGTTGATCTCCTTAATGTAAGCCCAAGTAACTTCAAATCTATCCAATAATTCTTCAATAAATTTAGGCCAATATTATTTCAACTCAAAATGTACAAAGTATACAAAAAGGATGGACACCTTATATTGCCAATACTATCAAAATTTAGTCTAGAGTATTTTTTTTTCCATATTCTATGAAAACATATTATCTATTAGTACTACATGGAAGATGCCTACATTAGATGTTTTTGTAGCCTCATTTATCCAAGAGAAAGATAAGCTTACTCTTATGGGTTCCTTCAGAAAAAGGTGCATGCCCTTGTTTCTAATTAGGGAAAAAAGAACATGAAAAAGAATAAGCCACAATCGAAAGGAAATAAGGAGGAAAATCCCATATGTGCATAAGACAAATCCTCCCCCCAAGCATTTTTCCTTGAGATGTTCCTACCTATGGAATTATGCCATAAAATATATCGAAGGGGGCATAAATGAAATAGTTGTTGAAGAGTTTTTGCTAACCCACAAGAGGAAAAGACAAGTGGTTGTAGTTGTTGAGTGAGAACTCAAGGTCCAGGAGGAATCTTCCACAAAATCAGGTCAGAACTCTTTGTTGAGTGCTAAAGAGAAGGAGGCTTATAAATGAAAAAGTCCTAGGAAAAATACTATATAATAGTATGTCCATTAGCAAGCAGGAGGCCGACATTGGATGGGGATTGAATATGATAATGCAAGAGATGGCACATTAAGTGGATTTTTGTCTTGTGGTTTAACGAATAGGTTCGGGGGTCTTGGATCAAGTGAATTGGATACTCTAGGAGTTGGTTGGGAGGAACATCTATCCATTTATGTTTTCCCAACAATGGTTCCAGGTTCTTATTTGATTGATTATTATTAAATCTAGTTACAATAAAATGCTTATCTTAACTTTGAATTGCAGCTATATTCTTTAGGCAGAATGTTTTATGCATCTTTATAGGACAAATATCTATTATGTGTATAAATAGAATGTAGATTTGTTACAATTTAGTACTCCTTCCTATTACGTTATCAATTCTAGATCTTTTTTTTTGTATTGTATTCATGTATGTAAAATACTAGATTTAATTATTAATCTATCTCAGATTGGGAATCCATACCCGAATCAAAGGTTTCTAGTAATATGTACTGTTATAATAATTAGTAAGTTTTTAGCACAACTACTTTAATTCTAGTTATTCTTGTTCTACTATGGATTTGAATCTCAACACTCATATCTTTTAATTATTTAAATGTCTGTAGATTAATCCTACTAAACTATTATCATAATGTATTTTAGGATAGATTTAGTTAAATTACGATCAAGGTAGATAGAGATAACCTTCTCTAGTTATTATAACAAAATTATAGATAGAGCATAAAAAAAAAGGATCAAATGTTACTGTCAATTATTCTCTGCATAAAACAAATAATAAAAAATGATGTAAAGTGTATGCTTCCCCTATCGGGTTAAGAGCCGCAAACCTTCTATAGAAATATTATTTTGTTAAATAAACCTCACATCATAGACCCCTGTATAAATCGATACTGTTCAGATCTGGATCAATGTGATCTAAATAAATATATACGGATACAGATACTTTATTTATGAAAATCATCAAAGTATATATGCAAACAATTCACAAATTATAGTAATTATAACATAGCTAATTGGAAATTAAATAATCATAAATACCCTATTTAATAATAAATTAACAGTAAAAAACTAGAATCCCAGCAACCCTTATTGGGATTTTGGTTCACATCCAACAGCAGGTTAAACTAATTAAACACTACAGTTTTTAAATCAAAACGCCCAACTTTTTGCAGCAACAAATCTTTCCAATTCCAAAGTATGGCAGTAAGCCCATCAAAGGATGGAAACCATTGCATAAGAAATCACAAGAATGTATTTATTTAACAACTCTACATACAACACATGAATCCAATCAAGTCTTTTACATGGCAATAATCCCATCATAGATGCAAGCCAATTATTATTAAATATAGTATACAAATCTAAAAGAATTGAAAACCAAATGCAAGCATTACATTCTACAAACATGTTGTAAATCTATGACAGATAAATCAAGAAAACTCCACATAAATCGCAAAGACCCTACGGTTTGTTTTAAGAGTTAAATCTTAACAATGTCAAGTATTAAACACGAATTCACGACCATGTGGTTGTAAGACCATTTCGATGGCACCCACATCGAGTATAAAAAAAATTCCATTAAAATTATTAAGTTACAGGTGGTGGTAATTCCATCCACGATGGCTTCCATAAAACCCTTTTTAACCTTAAGCAAGCTACCACACACATATCTAGAAACAAAAATGAATGTTGGAATAGAGAGGTCGTAAGCCCTCTTTTAGTTGGGGTTAAACCATAAAGTTTTATTTAAAAGAACTATAACTTATCTTGCGTGAAGCTTGAGCTTGAACTCCATCACTGCTACATTCCACAGTCAAGAAGCCACCTATAATAACAAAGTGAAACAGTTAGCACTAACGGTAAATAATTTAATGGTTTTTAACTTTTAAAATGGAGTAAGAGTTTTGTAGCTTACCTTGGCATTCTAAGACGCGGGCTTGGGAGGAGGTGAACTTGTCGGCTTCCTCGCTAGTTGTCTTAACCTGCAAACAAATAGCTTTAGTTAAAGAACCATTATAAGAAAATGAATAATGTAAACAAGTAATAAAACTTCGTAGTTCCTTACCTTGGACGAGTTGCAGAGAGCGCCAGGGTTCAGCTCCTACTGGATTCCCTTATCCCTCCTCTGCATGCACCAAAATAAAAACTGCAACAGTTTTTGCAATGAAATCAATTAAACCACTTAATAAAACCTTGCAGAGTTGAAATAGCAGTCCCTTACCTGTTAAAGGGAAGTTCATAGCTAGAGATGGTGGCGGGTCTATTGAAAGAGAAAACAACATGTTACAGGCGGCCACTGGAGCCTTGAAAACCATAGTTGCATCTTGGAAAGAATCCAGGCAGAAGGCCATTAAAAACCACGTGCAAGTTTTCGCACCAAGACCTTATTACAATCGCCATTAATAGAGCAGAGCTTCGGCTCTCATGAATTTACAGACCAAAAACCAAAACAATGAAGGGCTTGAACCAAAACTTAGACACATTAAACCCTATCAAAACTTTACAATCATGTTGTACAGGTGGATGATCGAGATGCACTCTCGGGCCAACAGTAAAATCCTGGTTGCACTGTCAACTCACATCCAGGGAAACACATTAAACCCACGCGTCAATCAACGTACCAATTATTTATAACCATCATAACTCACGGATGAATAACAATCATGGCATACAAACATTGTATTTCAGACCAAGGTTTAATCTATGGTACATACCCCATAGTTATTAACATATAAATTTATAAAAACAATTCCACCATAACCTACGGATCAATACTTTATGCTAACACCCAACCATAGTGCAAACCGTAACCATATTGTTATATATTATAAACTTATAATTCAAAAGTCACCAATCCAAGTAATATTAACATATGTCGGCAGAAGGTCCAAGGCTAGATTTTGTAACCTTCATTGCGTTTAAACATCGTGCTTAGTAACAAGGTTATACCTTGGGTCCCTTAAGCTTATTCTATTTTAGAAATATCGGGTCAAGGCTATACACATGGTGTCCATATTTTTATTTAAGTATATAGAACTATGATGATAGTAGTTATAAGGATCATAAAAGGAAAGAGAGTCACTTTATTTTATTTTTAATTTATTTTTATGCTTAAAAAGGTTTAAGAGAAGTATAATCACCTTATTGATGATGGGTTAAAATGCTAGGAAAGTTTTTATAAGTTTTGGATTTTTTCTCTAATGTGGTTGTATGCATGATATTCTTTCATCGAGAATGTTTTAGGAACTGTCCAAGGTTGTGCTTCATTGTAAAGCCAATGAGAGAGAGTTTGTTGTTCTTAATGATGATGATGGTGGTATTTGATGTCGAGTGAAACCAAAATTGGTAGATCTAACTTTAAGAGAGAAAACAAGGAAAAATTATTTGATTTGTTTTAAATTTTATTCCTATGTTCACAAAGCTTAAAGAGAAGCCTTGCTAGTTAGCTAAGAAAGTGGTTTTCACTATGAAGATAATGAGAGTTAATTCTAATCTAGACAATATTTTTTTTTTGAGGATAATATTAAAAAAAAAGAATTGATCCTCAAGATTAGGTTTATTCATGTCTTTATAATATCATTATTTTATTTTAACTTATAAATCTTCTTTGCACCACATTTAGTATTTTTAAAATTTTATCCATACTTAACAAAGCAGTAGTTTTGTGGATCCCACAATAATTTAACCAAGTCGTGGATCTTTAAGCTATGGAGCTTGAGGCATAGGTGGTTTTGGTTGGCATCTCCTATATTGTTTAATTTGTGCTTGTACATTAAATATGTAATCATAGACGCGCTTCCAATGGGGGAATCGCCACTTTTAAGAAGGATGAATATTATAAGACCTATTGCTCTTAATTTTATGATTATAAGTAATAAAAGAGGTTTGGATTTGTTTAATTCTTATTTTAAGAATATTTATATATAAAAATAAAGTGGAAATAAATGAATACTTAATTACACTTATAATAAAAAAATATTTTAATGTGAAATATCTATAAAATATACCACTTGAGGCTATATATTTCATTGTTAAGACATTTGTGTAGTGTTCCTTAAAGGAGTGTTTTAATGAAAGATAACTATCATTATTATTAAAAGAAAATATCTAAATATATAATATATGATAAAATATATATATTAAAAAATATTATGATATAAAACTTAATTTTGTAAAGATATTATTACAACTTTTATCTAAATATTTTAATATTTTCAAATGCAAACTTTTTAAATTTTATATATCTAAATATATTTACTTTCATAGTAAACTTTGAAAAACACCTATATCATTCATTCATATATAGATAAGTAGTATATTAAAAAATTTAAAAATATATATATTAATCTTTAAATTAGACATTATAATATAAATAAAATATTTAATCAAATTTAATATTTAAAATAAAATCAATATACTTATATTTGTTTATTTAAACAAAAAAGAGTTTTTCCATGAGAAAAGCGTTTCATCAACCAATATGGATATGGTGCGAGTTAACTCTTCCTACTAATCTCTACTCTGTTGATTACTTTACATTAAAAAACAGATAAGATATGGATTAATCTATGCTCTGCTGATTACTTTACATAAAAAAAAAGATAAGATATGGATAGGTGAGAGTGAACCCTCAAAAATAGTATTTAATGAGTTCTCTGACGTCTTTAATAGTGGAGTAAGGAAATTTGGGATCTTCAATTCTGAGTAAGAAACGTCTTTAATAGTGGAGTAATCTATCAACGCGTAGACAAGAAACCAGGATGACATAATGAATAAATACATATCAATCATAACGCATGTAACAAGAGCCACGAAGTGGCAATGTCCTCGACATTGCATTCGTGATAGCTAGTGGTTTGTAATTACCTCTGCAAAAAACTAAAACTCAATAAAATAGATTAAATTTAGTTATATCCTACTTAAAAACTCAATAAAAATAGAATACATGTTGTTATAGCCTACTTAGGCATCCTTTTGAGGATGGTAGAGATTTAACTACTTAGAAGACTCTAGACTCAAGTTCTATTTCAATGGATCCAAAGTGAGGATGAGCTTTACCGGCTTTGCGAGA
>LPNX010902822.1:938057-958613 GCA_001517045.1 Pseudotsuga menziesii | reverse complement strand
TTTGGGCTTGAAAAGTAACTTATCCTCTAAAGAAAGGGTAGAAAGGAAAAAGAAAGGCAATGAAAGTGAGGACACCACTCCATATACGATCTTTATAGGTAAAATTTTTGTTCATTATAAGAAGTGTCATATTAAAAATATGGCATTTTCCAAAAATAAATAAACACACTTAATGTACATAAAAATTTAGATAATTTAAATAATATAATAAGTTTAACATCAAAATAAATCTACAATTTTTTTTAATTTGGCATAAAATCAAGACAATAAATATATTTACAAAAATCAACAATAAACCTTATTAAAATTTCCAATTCATTCATCAAAATCATTTTATTTATTTTTTATAATGTTAGATATAACTCTCATTCACTTTATAAATGGATACCCAAAATCTCTTCACACTAATATTCACAATACCTTTTAACACTCATTTTCACTAACATTGCAAACATTTAAATTGATTTTTCAATAGGAGGCTATCATTACATTCCCTTTTTTTTAAATAGTAATTAATTTAAAAACTATTAATTAATTTTGTGTTTTGTGAGAGTAAAAGGAACAAAACAAATGAATTGTTCAATGAATCGAAAGATATTCTATAGCTATGCATATTGACCAAATATTCAATTGTGTGAATTTTTTTCTTTCTTTAATTCCCCTCCGGCCGTGAGGCATGGCATAGCATGGTTGTAAATGCAACGTTTTGCTTCTTAAAGCTAAAAGTTTTATTCATAATTATTTGAGGTCAAAAGGAAATTTGGTTCCCTTATCCTAAAAGGGACAATTTGTTTACAGAAAATAATAGAAACCAGTAAAAGAATATTTGGTTAGATTGTACAACTTTTCTGAAATAAAGTTATGAGAATTTTACACTTTCAAATACTTAATATTTAATAACGGTAGGTGAAAGAAAGAAGACACAAATTGCTTCACCACCACTAAAAAATAGACAGAAAATTCATTGAATAGAAACACATTCTACACATGAATCACAATATGTAAATGAAAACTGGCAATAGGCTATAAACAATTAGCATTTCACTATTTCTAGAATATACTAGTTAGTGATTCCATTATTACAAGAGTCTTCCATTCATTTACATACACAGAAATAGTAAATAGAATTACAAAGAACACAACTCAAGAAAAAACGATAAAAAATATTTATATCATATAGGAAAAAATCCATTCCATAGGATTTCCTTACAAAATGTATACAACCAAACTCAGAATGCTCTAATCGCTCTCTTCATCTATGTTTTACAAAATATAGAAGATGTAATACATCTCTTTGATCTAAAACCAAAGGGGAATCAAAATATTCCATCAACTAAACAAAGAAATCTTTGATCTAAAACCAAAGGGGAATCAAAATATTCCATCGACTAAACAAACAAATTTGTTAAGCATAGAACTAAAAACAAAATACATCTTGAATAGATGCAAAAGATATGGAACTTCAAGAATCAAACGCTCTCAAACATAGATTGGTGATTTATGAAATCTAGAAAAATCAGTCTCAAATAACCACATATGACACACAAAACGTTACTCATTTCTAGAAACTTATACATGTGTCACCTAAATAGACATGTTCCAAAAAAAACCATGTTTCATACTTTTACAATTCGTCTGCATTTGCTCAAAATTTGTGACATAAAAATGACCTATAAAACAGCCATTTCCAAAAATTATGCCCGCACCTTTAATACAGCGAGCGCTAAACCTTAAACCTTGAAATGGTCAAATATAAAGTCAAACTTTAAAACAATATTGTAAAATGGAAGTAATGCCTGCCAAAGGGCAATAGATCATCTAGAAAATAAATCTCAAAACACTACCAAAGCAAATATCATACCAGGATTCTTGCAGTAAGAGCTCGGGAAGGTCCTCTCTGAGAAAGAGTATTGAGTACCACCTCTGCAGCAGCATGTTCAGCCTGTCTCAATGTGTTGCAATAATTTGGGCTCTCAAAGACTTCTCCATTGAAATTAGCAGTAGATTTAAATCTGGGTGCATGATCAGGCCCCCCTCTAATACAAGAGTACGATGGCAGGTTGAAGCACCTCCTTTGAGCAAGCTCCTAGGGTTGATTCTTATATATCTCTGTCAATGACCTTCAAAACATACAACAATAAAAATTAATTCAGAGTCTTCCCCACCACCCAAAACCCATATACTTTTTAATACTTGACAAGGTTCCAGAGACTAGCCTTTTTTACTGACTTTCTAAGGGACCTTACCAAACAGACAAATATGAACCAATAACCTAATCAAGCCCACAGAAGTACAATGGCATCCAAAGTGCCAAGTTTAGAGGCAAATATTTTAATAGGATATGGATCCAAGATATATTCAGGCATTTGAAGATGGTAAAGGGAAGTCAACCTTAGACAAGTATTTCAATCCAAAAACAAATCCAGAAATCAGTGAGGACCAAACCAACCCAGTAAGACCTTTCAGTCGTGACAAAGAGATACATAATATGTTCTTCAAAGTTATGGCTGTCACGAGGTCGAAACCAACCAACAAGGTAAGGCCTTTGGGGACCAAGTCTCAAATTATATAAAAGCATACCCACAAAATACCCAAGTTCATTCAAGTCCCATGCAGCAGAAACCTCTGAGATAGATAGCCCTAAAACATTCTTGCAACATCCTATTTTCATTGAAACAAAATCATTCCAGAGCCAATGCTCAAATGGATAACTGTATATTCATAAGATACATAAATAGCCCTAACTGTATATTCACATGCCTGATAACATGCCAAAAGATAACTCGTGTCCATTAATCTAAACTTTAAAAAATTCATTCCCGCAACATCTTATTTTCATTGAAAAAATAATCAATCCTTGGAATGTATACAAAAATATAAATGTTGAGTATTTGGAGGTTATACCCAAGAAATTTGATGTAAGCTTTCCATTCTTGAAGCATCCAGTAGGTATCCCACCAGGAAAATCTCTGTCGTAAGGCTGGAAGTTGCACTTCCCTGGTGTATTGATGTTATTGTTGTTGCCAGTGTCAAGAGTAGAGTCTACTCACACAATTAAGAAACTGTGGTGTGCGTTGACCTTCAACCACCTCTGAACCCACTCAGAACTTGATTAGTTGTCAAATTAGGCAATGCTACATTTAAAACGAAATCAATACAATCAACAGACATGATATATGAGAATCATACATGATATATGAGAATCAAACAGCAAATAGTTACGACAAAACTAGAAAACTCATACAAGTCTGGAAAAATGAGTAGGTTGCATTGCGCAGAAGACAGCTGGCCTCGATACCTTGGCCTCCACGCCTGGAAAGACAAGTGACTACCAAAAAAAATCAAAGAGACCTTGGCTTTCATTGTATTATCAATTTGGATGACAATTTAATAATTGCTATCAATAAAAATCAAAGAGACCTTAGTTGTCATTACAGCTGCAGGGTAGCGTTTACCCATGAATTCACCTCCAAGTTGCCACAATGACGTTGGCAAGGCTTTTATTTTAGTTCTAGATAAATCCAACACCTTGAGGCAAGTGAAGTTGATAAGAAATTCCTCTGGAATCTCTTCTAATACTTTATTTCCTCTGAGGATTAGACTTACCAGTTTTGTGCATTTCAATCCTTTTTGTGGGAGACATCTAATATTATTATCATACAATGACATTCTTTTACAATTCTCCCTAACTTCCAAAGGAAATTGTTCATGCATTTGACCTGCCCTAAATAAGCAATTTTCCTCCTCTCCAATTTAGATTGCCATATCCCTGAGAACATCGTGAGCTTTTAAGAAAACTAGATTGCCATATCCTTGAGAACATTGTGAGCTTTTAAGAAAACTATTCCATGTGGAAAGCACTCTTCCTCAAACAAGCAATGACCTACATGCAATCTTATATAACTCTTCATTGTCTCCTCCAACATCACTAGGTTTTTTCTTTCAAGAATCCCTTCTGCAATCCACATTACAACCAACTTGTCCACTTTAATGTCTTTATCTTCAGGAAACATAGCACAATACAGAAAACAGTTCTTCAATCCAGCATCGGGCAAACGATCATAACTACATCTCAATATGTGATACAACTCGTATTCAATGCGAGGATGAGTTCTTGGAAAATTCGGATCCACTGTTTGCATCTGGCTTAAAGCAAGTGTCCACTGATCTACAGCCGTGATGCCAATCATTGTTGAGGCAATTACATTTATTGCCAAGGGCAAACCCTTACACTCGCCGGCTACTCTTCTAGCAATATGCTCTATACCGTTAGGAAGATGCCCGTCTTTGAAAGCTACATTGTGAAACAACTCCCATGCTTCCTCTGGAGATAGGGGTTGCAATTGTAAGGACTTTTATGTGTTCATTTGTCGAATCAGATCTCCATTGCAAGTAGAGAATATGACTCTACTTCCTTTGCCATTGCCAATTTCTACGCCTAATTGTTTCAGATTCAACGGATCCCACGTGTCATATAAAAACAAGAGAAATTTCCTAATCTTGAGATGTGCAGAGAATTTCATCTTCTTCAGATCAATATTAGAACCAAAAAAACTACTGTCTAAATTGATTTTCTAAGCAATACAATTCAGCAACTCTAAAATAGAAAATTGAGACACAATGACCCAAATGACAACATCAAAAATGTTCCTGACCTTAAAGTAGTTGTGGAATTTTTTGAGCAATGTGGTTTTTCCAATACCACCCATTCCCCAAACCCCAATTAAGCAAACTTGGGGAGTTTCCACGAGCCATCTTTTTAGCTGTATCTCTGCATCCTTATTTTTCTCACCGACAAAGCCGTAATCTGGTCCATCTTGAAGTAATAGCTCTGCATGATACGGTGCGGACAAGACAATCCCTCAAGCATTGTGAAAGACATAAATGTCGGCTTGAACCTCTCTAAAGAGCTCCTCAAAATTAGTATTCCATTGTCTGATTTGCCTGGCGAGTTTGGGCTTGCAACCGAGGCAATCAAGACAATGCTGCGGCTATAGCGAGCGATCGATCAGTTTTCTCACCTTTGCAACTTCATTTTCCATCCTTTGCAAGCAATTCTTTACCGTCATTGGAAGCGCCATTTGTTGATCTTGGAATTGATCTCGAATATCGAGTATGAGGCCCTTCATGCGATTTAACTGAGCCTCTAGAAGCTTTTTGTTTTCATCCAAATGAATTGCATCATCTGTTTGTTGAATAAGTGGATCAATAATCATGCTGGTTATCGTGCTTCTTATGGTGTTGCCTACAGTTCCAATCGCAAGATCCAAGGCGGCCATGGCTATTGCAAAGCACAAGATCATGTTGCTTATGGTGTTTCCTTCTTGTTAACAAAGTATCAGTAAATAAGTAGAATAGAGTATGAATATGAAGAGCAGTCAGCGAGCACAGATGAAAAACACTCGGGAAAATATATGATGTATATAAATTGGGAGAAGAAGAGGGGGTTAGTTCAGTGGATTGTTGGAGTATTGGATTGGATAGACGAAGAAGCAGATCAATAGAACGATGGTGAGGCCTATGCCATTCAATTATTCTATGAAAACATTCCATTACATCATTATTGTACCCACAACAAGTTTAAATTATCCTGTAGTTGCCTGAACTTTTACTTTTGCAATAACTTAAATAAATGAAAATTATAATTTTATAATAATTATATTTCCAAAATAGAAAAAAACAAATCATCAATATTTCAGTTAACTAGAGAACTTTGAGTCTGACAGATTCCTCCCTTTGAAACCTTTGCAAATTACAGCAGGGATATGTCCTTTCAAAGTTCTTGAGCTCCATTATTATTATGGAACTTGTCATTTCAAAGTTCGTAAGATCTATTATTATTATTCCTGGACAATTCATTGCACATTAGAACGTTACCTAATCACCACCTTAACATTGTGATCACCACCTTAACATTGTGTGCAGAGCCACAACCCAGAATGACTGCATAGTCAAGGATATCAGCAGTTAGACCATGTCAGAAGATAAATAAAAAGTTGTTTCCGCAATAAAAGGTTGTGGCATAAAAGCTTTATGCAAAGTAGAAAAAACTATAGCATAAAAAACTGAAATTTTAAGTGCACAAATTACTAAACATTGTAGTCTAGCGGGTTGACGATTTCGCCCAACGTTAGACTACTCTATCCACCTACCGTTAACTATCTCATCCTCCGGAGTCTGGCACATTCAACCCACTAGAATACTCTATCCGGAAATTTATCTTCTGGCAGGTGTCAATACCTTCAAATCCACCCCATTTACCAATGAATCTACCACTGATTCACCACGTCTGTGTTTTACGGTTGGCAACCTCCCATCATTATAGCAATGGGACAGTGTCTTTAATGAGGGTTCTGCGTGAAAAATTCAAATTCAAATGTTTGAAATGATACATTTACCTTCAACTCTGTTTAACTCTGTTTAAGAAAAAACCTATGTTGTTGTCATGGTTCTCTGGTATCATGGTTCTCTGGTATTTGTGTGTGCCATTGCCTAAAACCACTATTACCTCAGAGAGAACAGAAAGCAGCACGGAGGACTAGAACTAAAAATTTTGCTGACCAGAGGCCTAGAGCAATTCATAGTGATTCAGAGCGTTATCTGTTTGGATTAATCAATGGGAGAGAGGGCAGCAGTGAGCACAAGGTGGTTAGAAATTGCTAGGCCACGGAGATTTTGTTCACAGACTTGGCGGAATGGTTTGAGCGGAAGGAAGTTGGATACAAACGCATAGGAGCTGTTTACAAACTCGAGTTAATGGAGGATAAGAATGGAAAGAATACACTGGGAGGGCTTTAATTTTCTCATTGAATTCTAATCTTTTTTTTTATTTAGCCTTTTAAATCACAAGCAGATTTGTCAGTTTATGGACAAATCATGTAAAATATTCCTAATACAATTTCAATCTTGTTTAACAAACCTTTTCTCAGGTTTTATATCTTTTTCTTTTAAATCCTTAAATCTCTCTTATTTCGTAATACAATTGCCATACTCCTTAAATCTTTTATGCCGTAATACAATTGCAATCTTGTTTCACAAACTTTTTCTCAGGTTTTATATAAGTTTTCTTTTTCCTTAAATCTCTCTTGGTTTATGCCGTTTTGCCTCAGTAGAATCTTTGAAAGAGCAATTTTTTTTGGGAAAATGGTTAATCTCTAAAATAGATGTTAACTTGAGAACCTGGCAGAGGCACTGGCTAACATAATTGAAGAGGACTTATGTCCCATGCTTGGATTGTGAAAGCAATAATGAAATAATTTTAGCATTTCTTTACAAGCAGATGAATCAGAACACTAGATATGATAGTCTGTACAAAATATTTGACACTACTGGAGATTTGAATATGATAGTCTGTATCTCTAAATGAGACAGAATATTAAGATAGTCTGTTTCTCTAAATGAGACAGAATATTTGAAGCTAGATGATTTGAATTTTTGAAGTATCTCCGTCTTTGTAGGAGATTTTGCATTCATGAGTATAGATGTTTAACCTGGGGATTATTCATATCTTGTGTTAATCTATCTATGGTGTTTGCAGTTAATTTTATCTTTGTATCCAGAAATATTTTTAATAATTTATAAAGTCTTCTATATAGATTATGTTAAATAGATCTACATGTCGCCTGAATTTTGCTTATAAAAAGGATTGATAAATGAGTTGTGCAATTTCCATTGACTTATCTGCTGGGATCTATTATTGTGATACAAATTCGTGTTCTTTATTTATTCATTTCCATTGTTACCTGTATCTCATAAACATTGAACCTTCAATAATTCATAAACAGTGAACCTTAAATAATTAGCTTACACACTCTGTAGAATAATCTGCCTAAATAGATAGTCAAACTAGACTTCAAAATATTCTCAGATCTTGAGTATTTTTTTATTAAACTATTATGTAGCTAGTGATTCACCTAAGCTTTATATTTGTGATTCCTATGTATTTAAGAAATTTTGTAGCAATATATATGGAGAGAATACACGACGTCACATGAACAATATGGAGACAATCCATTAATCTCATGGAAAAAGCTAGAGATATTTGATTCTTAAATGGATATGGAGATTCTCACATGGATATTTACTTGGGAATCCAGGATTGGTACCAGTTGAAGGTAACATCAATTCATGTATATAGCTTCATAGCAAGGATAATTTCTCAAGATAAAATTTGAGTTTAATAAGTTTCTTTGAAAACTTAGTAGTAACCAACATTTAAAAAAATAGTATTTGAACATGAGAAGATTGTGAATTTAACTATGCTTCAAATATTGAATCCATCTCCATAGTATTATTTGAAGTGTGGATGAGCTCCTCGTTGCTCAGAGTGCACTCCTCTGCGATTGTATCCAGCTGCCTTCCACTCAAACCATTCCGTCGAGTCTCTGAACAAAATCTCCGCGACCGAGCAATTTCTAACCACCTTGTGCTCACTGCTGCCCTTGCTCCCATTGATTAATCCAAACAGATAATGCTCTGAATCACTACGAATTGCTTTGGGCCTTTGGTCAGCAAACTTTTTAGTTCTAGTCCTTCGTGGTGCTTTCTATTCTCACCGAGGTAGCAGTGGTTTTGGGCAATGGCACACACAAATACCAGAGAACCATGATACTAGAGAATCGTGACAACACCATAGGTTTTTTCGTAAACAGGGTTGAAGGTAAATGTATCATTTCAAACATTTGAATTTGAATTTTTCATGCATAACCCTCATTAAAGACACCGTCCCATCGCTATAATGATGGGAGGTTACCAACCGTAAAACACAGACGTGGTGAATCAGTGGTGGATTCACTGGTAAACGGCGTGGACTTGAAGGTACTTACACCTGCCGGAAAGAAG
This sequence comes from Pseudotsuga menziesii, assembly GCA_001517045.1. Lineage (NCBI taxonomy): Eukaryota > Viridiplantae > Streptophyta > Pinopsida > Pinales > Pinaceae > Pseudotsuga > Pseudotsuga menziesii. The sequence continues at coordinate 949,772 of LPNX010902822.1, read as the reverse complement.
ATAAATTTCTGGATGGAGTAGTCTAGACGGTCGAATGTGCCGGACTCTAGAGGACGAGATCATTAACGACGTAGTCTAACGCGGGGCAAAATCGTCGACCAGGGTCTTGGGGCACAAAGACCCAAGCAAACGTCACCTGAAAAAGACCAATAGAAATTAAGTTAAATCAATATTTAAATAATTCAAAAAATAAGATTTAATGAAACTATATTAAAAACATTTGAAAACTAAAAAATTTAAATATGTATGTTGAGTTAATTGACCTAAGCGTCATATATATTCCGTGTCAGGAACATAATAAAGGATCCAAAGTATTGCAAGTCCAAAAATACATAAATACTCCATCAAGAATGAGCAAATTCCAAGAGCAACTCAAGTGTAATAAAATAGGTAAGGAAAGTCCATACAAAAATAGAAAAGACTTGTAGCTAGATAAAACATAATATTATGGAATCTTCGTACAAAAGCAAAAGAAAAGTACCATTACAACAATACTCAAATCCGGAAACAGACAAACAAGAAAAAGGAAAAATTCCAAATTTAATTTGTACAGAAACACTAGACGTGCATTGAAAATATATTGTAAAATGCAAAATAAACAACATCCACTGCCTACCTTATGAAATATATTTCTACCATGTAAAACGACAATCTAGATTTAATTCATCAACCCTAACTTAACCTCCATTGCAATGAGAGAAGCATGAAATAACAAGTTGCTCCAAGGGCCTCTCAAGCTTAGTGTGACTTTCTCTTTCAACCCGCATATTTAATAAATCAAGAATTTGTTGCCTACCTCGTAACCATAATTCATTTTGATTTACAGATGCTTGCCAATTTTCCTCTGGCTTAACAGCTCCGGTTAACTAGGTGCGCTATGTACCACACCATATTTATATATAAATTCTTTAGATAACAAATCGGGCTCAAATGAGATAAATTAAGGAGCGAAAAATAGGGAACCTCCATTTTTAGGAATGGGCCAAAGATAGGTTTCAACACAACTTTGACTTTGAATATGGGTGAATGCAACCATAAAAATAACTTCATTTTAAACAAAATATACACGGTTAAATATAGAGGAAAAAATAACTGTTCAAGACATCCATTACTAAACATGGGCAAAGAGAGGTTTTAACATAACTTTGAATTTTAAGATTTTTTATTATTACTTGGTTAATAAATATTCGATGAATTTAAAAAAAAAAAAATTCATATTAATATTTTTTCATTAAATATTTATGATCTTTTTAACTTCGATCATAGGCTAAACTTCGCTTCTAAAATTTTCCTTCTTTTTTATCCCACATCATAAGATTTGTTATAAAGTTTACACTCTCCATTAATCAGTTTCTCTATTGGAACACCTTTTAGAAGAACAATATCATGAGCATAAAGAAAAAGAATAGTCACTATTCATTCTAAAGTGGAGCTTCCCTATTAAACAACCTTATAATTAATATCTTCCCTTCAATTCACTTAAAAAAAACTTTAAAATTAATATCTTTCCCTCAATATTCTTAAATTTTGGTGATGACATTCTCTTACAACATTATTGCAGGAAGGTCTCAACTAAAAGAAACTTTTAACCTTTTTTAAATCTTTACACAAATTATTTCTAAATACTATATCAAAATTTTTTACAAAATAAAAATAATTATAAAGATTATAAAAGGTTTTAAGAAGTTTTTACTTTAAATTTTTATAAAATAAAAGGTTTTTACTGTAAGTTTTTATTATATAAAGATTTTTTAGAGTTGCATTGTGTTGCAGAAGGATTTAAACAAAACTATATGTAAATCAAGTATTAAATGCTCAATAATCTATTTATAATTTCTTATAAATTATGAATGGTATGTTTTTTTGGTCAGGTCATGTTTGAGTGGAGGAAATCAAAACGATTTCAATTAATATAAATCTACATTGACACAAGTCAACTAAAATTTTAGTTCCACAATAACGATGTATTTTAAATGATAAAAATGAAGATATAATATATAGATCTATATCGATATTGGTGTTAATGTAATTAACATCACAAACATGTCATCGATTGCTCTTGATAACAACGGGACGATCAACGAAGATATTGAGAACATCCATTTTTTCTATAATTTCTGGTGTTGCATCGTGGAGCACTAAAACGTTTATTGTTTATTTATTTATTTTTGTTGTTAAATAAATACGTAAACTCTTTCCATAAAGGCAAAACTATTTGGAAAAAATATTTGTAAAGGATTAAATTAGTGTAATTGTACAGTAGACAAATTAAGAGTTTGATTTGCTTCAATAAATCATGAAAATAGTGTACTTGTGTAGTAGACACATTAATGATTTGATTCATTTTTGCTCTCATAAATCATGAAAATAGTGTACTCTTGCAGTAGACAGATTAATGATTTGATTTATTTCCGATAAATCATGAAAATAGTGTCATGATGAAATAGACTCATTTGTTTTTAAGGTCATTATTTGTTATATATTTGTTATATAAATATATATAGTTTTTTATAAATTATTTAAATTATTCATTATATAATTTTTTTTATGGAAGGTAAAGGGCATATGCAAGAAGCTGCTACCCAATTATGATGCAATGGGAGTGCGTGAGCAGAAAAAAATATGAACGCACATACATCCAAGCGTGCTCCTACTTTGGTAGTGACGAACCTCCACACCAGATTGCTAGAGTGGACAATAGGAGTACGCACACACCTCTAATGATGCGCACGAGTATGTGGACGCGCGCTCGTGTTTTGCACATTTGCGTGCAGGGATGCACGCATACCTGAGTTTGAAAAAAAAATCAAAATAGTGAACAATTTTGTTAATTCACAACAGACCTGCGAGTACGCAAGCCACCGAAAACGACATCCCAGGAGGCTAAAACAAGACCCGCAAATCCAAAAAGAAGTGGTCAAGCAGCCAAAAACGACACCTGCGACATTGGAGTAAGGTAGATGGAGCATAATTTGCATTTTTTTGTTTATTTTAATGTTTTTTTATTGTTTTTCAAATAAAATACAAGATTAAAAAAATTTGCAAATGAATTGAAATGAAAATAATTTGATATTGCAGATACAAATTACCTAAACATAATGGCAAATACAATTGAGCCATCCCAAGAAAGGGGTGAAACAAACCAATCAGAGGACCCAATAAACCCCAAATTAAACAAAGAAAACTCTGAATTAAACGAAGAAAACCCCAAAGATTAATTACACAGGGATTTAAACCAATTAAGAATACGGAGTGATGAACTAAAGAACACCATGGAACCCTCTCGGGTTTCCCTCGCCTCATCACTACAAAACATAATAGAATCCATCAACAATTCCCACAGTGAGATAACCAATTTGAGCCAATATAGGGCTCGAATGAGAGAACATTATGGCACTGGTATATCCAAAGAGGATATAAAAAAAATGAATATCACAAAATCCCAACTATGGAGAAAATTCAAAGATCCGAGAACAGGACAGCCTCCATATGTGAGGAAGAGACGAGTTTGCATGGACTTGTGTAATTACTAACCATGGATAGAAAACTAGAGGAAGAGATGGTTCATGGTTTTTGACAAGACTCCATGCAACAATGTCGAGCTCCCACAGTATTTTCTCAGGAAACTGTGGGCTGAGTTTGTGTTAGGGTTCCATTTGAACTACTTCGACATCACCGAGTTCCAGGGCGTCGGTTTTGGCTCAACCCAAAATTGACCTCATGCCCACCGGAACCCACTCAGAGGACCTCCTACACCTAGGCGAGAGCCAAACCCGGTTCCTCAACCCCCTGGGTTAGGTAGTGGGCTAGATGAGATCCATGACTCCATTAGACATGCCACACGACACCTTCTCAGGCATACCACATTTGTGGCTATGTCCTCACAGAGTGAGCAGGACCACCCCGAGAGACACACTTCTGCACGGTCTACTGGTGGTGGGCGAGGGAGAGCAGCTACAAGTGGTAGCTAGGATGATCCATCCAGTGCCACATCATTGTTCTCACTGTGAGCATCCATGCCATGTTCCCATGTAGGAGCATGCCATAGAGAGCTACCTACACTAGGTTAATCATTGTTTTATTTAATGTTCAAGTATTGATTATACGTTATGAAATCTCATAATTTTTAATAAATTTAACTTAGAATCAGATGTTGATGACTTGATTTGTTTTAATGTACAACTATTCAGTGATGAGTCTCCAACACCCGGGTGGGAGGATGTTGGTTCCTTCAACCTAAATGGAGCCATGTTAGCTGTAGAGGACATCGCGACACCACACACATACATAGTTTTCTTTAAGTAATTAAATGTAATGTTAGTAGTTAATCTTGTCGTCCAACGTAGTTAATATTTAGTAATTAAATCTAAATATTTTTGTTTTTGCATAGGTGTCCACAGGAGTGAGTGACCGGCCATCCCCACTGAGGATCGGCAGATCCCGTCCTGAGAAAGTATCGTATAATAAAGTACAAATTTAATTTCAGTTTTGATGGCTTCGCTTTGTATAGTTATATTTTTTATGTACTAATATACAAGGCCATGAATATGTATGCAGGTCTGAGTACATAGGCACGTCGATGTCACTATCTCTACATCGACTGCCTTTTCCCCACTATATATGTTAGGTGTAGCCCCTGGAATACATGTCCCTTTCCCTACATCCCTCCTAACCCCATTCCATCAATCCCTTTCCTCCCATCTTCCACCACACTTCCATCCAACTCACCCTTCTTCATCATAGCCTTCGATCACTCCCTCCTGCCCCACCCATCCACCCCCTCCCTTGCAATTTACCATATTTCCACCCCCCCTCTTTTGACCATGATACACCATCCATCCACATTCACCCATCCCTCCACCTCATCCCAGACCTCATCTCCCTCCTCCATATTCCCCCACCACCCTCGTTTCCTCTTCCAGGGTGGTTTGTTCCATTCTACAGCCAGTTGGGGTTTATCGTTGTACATCACTACTTCACCCACTCCAGTCCATGTCCTCTCTCATCATGCCCACTAGTTTTGTAGCCAACATCGATGTGGCTACATCCTCCACTATGCCATCCACCCTAGCATTAGAGCATATTGTCCATCCCACTTCTCCACCTACCACCCTCGAGGACTAGCAAACTGCTCCACCTGCCACTCTTGAGGACTATTCGATTGCTCCACCTGCCATCCCCCAGGACTAGCCTATTGTGTTCATGGTGAGATTGATTATTTTATGAAAATCTCGTGCAATATTAACAAAAATTAACATAGGCATTAAATTGTATGAGTTATCTTACTATTTAAATGTTGCAAGGTGGCATTGTCGAGGGACTTGGATCACGGAGGAGGGTAGCTCGCTCACCACTTACAGTGTCATCTGAGGTGAGATATTTAAGATTTGGAAAATATAATTTTTATTTTTAAATTGTGTTTTATACTTGTATAATTGCATGTAGGAGTTGACATTTGATTGTTGTCATTTCAGAGCCCAAGGGGAGGTGGTCGAAGCAACTAGAAGAACTGAGCTTCCTCTAGCTCGAAGAATAGGAAGATTTACTTTGGAGGTGCACCCGGGAGCTCTAGGGTGGGCAGGAGGATTGAGAGACCCTCCTATGTACAATATCCATGATGTGGTATTTTGGCACAAGTTGCCATATTTTGTATAGACATTGGGAACGATGTTCCATTTTTCACTACTATTGTATACGATTGGAAATTTATATATATTAATATATCATTTTTAACTTCTTTATATTACTTTGTCTTTTATTACAGATTTGCATACATTATGTTAAATGAAGTAGTATTTTACATTTGATGCGCTTGCAATACTTATTGTTGACAAAGCAATAAAGTCTGTATGTTCACAATAAAATGCATAAAACATTTAACACTGTAGGTTAGTTAACAAAAAAATACACAACTGCATAAACGTGTACAATAACAATGATAATTTTAAATACCAAATACTAATTAACATTTTAGGACAGTCATACTTGGATGAGAGTTATCATTGGTTTGACAGTCTTATTCATTGTCCAAATTGCAATAGAAATCACTTGCTTGCCTTTGGTATTTACATAGTAATTATTGTCTCATTTTGCAAGCTAGAAATTGATATTGCAATGATCTTCTCTTACCATTTGATTGACTGGAAATTTCATAGTATTTATGAGTTGAGAATCATATTGAACATGACTGTTGTTGGATTGCATTTGTTACATCTACTTGGCAAACATTGATTTTGATAAATTTGGCAATTCATATCATTTGAAGACGAAGTTGACATTGCTTACTCTCATTGAATACATACATATTTATTATGCTATTATTGAGCACTTGCGATTTTAATGACCTATTGTACCTGTTTCAATTTTAACAATTCAAGGGTTAGCATACATAACCTAGGGTTTAGAATCAATGATAAAACCCTAAACCTAGGAGGTAAACCCTAACACCAACCCTACCTAACCATCTCTTGTGGCCTATTATAAAGTACCTTTTTGTTTGTATATGAGCATGCCTAGGATTGTAGTCATATGTCACATATTCTTTATAGACTAATCAAATGAAATACTTCAAATCTTAAGCATGGATTACTTCACATAAGCTAGGGTTAGAGCTTCATGAGAACTCCTTTTATAAACCATATTGAAATAAGTAAAACATAGCTCATCTTCAACAACTCATACATTAAAAAATCATGAGAGAAAGAGGCTCTATAATAAGCTTATGCCCATAGTTGATAAGAATAAATTAACATTCAATAGATGAAGGAATACAGGAAAGGATGGGAAATGAATGCATAGAGAGTATCAACCCTATATTTAGACCATAGTTACCATTCAAGCATCATGGTGAAAAGAAGCTAAAAATTTATACATATGTTTTGGAATTACCTTGTCCATATCAATAGGCCTTCTACTTCATTTTCTAACCTTTACTAACCCTAGGACTGTCTATAAAACTAGACTGTAATACTACCTATTAGGCACCCTTAAGACACACCTAAACCATTCTATTCTAGCCTAACCCTTTCTAAAACCCTTTCCCTAGACTCCTACCTTTCCCTCTCTCTAAAGCAAGGCTTATTCCTTTAATTTTCACACTACTTAGAACCCCACAGCTCTCCCTAAATATATGAGTGTAATATCCATTTTGTACAGCCCTAGAACATCACTAACTCATCCTAAGCTACCCTAACTTCTCCCTTAGCCATAGCCCTAACTTCTTAGCATTCTAAGACCCTAACAGAAGGCTAACTTCGTCATTATTTTGTCCTTTAAATTCCTCTTGGCTTGCCTAATTCTTGACTGTAATATCATATTTAGGGCATCCCTAATAGCCTTCATACCCACTTGTCCTAGCCTAAGGTCACTTCGTTTCCTTCCTATCTTACCCACTCACTAATGCCCCACCTCAAATTTGTCCAAAACCCAATTTAAAGTGGCACAAAGACACCCTAGAGGGACTGTATCTAAATAATCATTCCCAACCATACTTAAACAAATTTGACAGTGGTATATAAAAATCCATTACTTGGAAAAATACAAGAAAAGGCCTTGAATTGCTTGCAAGTAGTTGTGTCATCAAAAGCCAAGTGAATATACTTGTTATCATTCCTACTTGACTGGAAATTACATCTTGGACTGTCATAAGACATTTTACTTGACTAGAAATTTGATTTTGTTTACGAGTCCCATTGGCTTGGAAACTTGGCACTTATAAATTTTTTTATCATTGATGTTTACTTGAAAGATTTTACCTTTTTCTTGACAAGCTAAAAAGTGAAATATAGGATTGTCATAATGCTAAATGCTTGGCTGGAAATACTTTTGTTTTGACAGTACCTTTCACTAATTCAAAGTGCCATTTCAACTCTTGTTTATCATTAGTACTTGCATTTGAGATAGTACACTCATTTTGACAAGCTGAAAACTAGTGTTTTGGACTGTCATAATCATTTGGACTTGGCTGGAAATCATTCTTAGTTTGACAGCCCTATCTTCATGAAAAGTGGATTGATTGGGGTCTATGTAAATGTATGTCGGCTGCAAAAGAGGTTGACTTTGTACGATATGATGATAATGTACCATCAACACCACTAACATGCTTCAACCACATGCATAATTAAAAGGAAAATTACATCCAATGTTGTTTATGAAACCCTAGCTATGTTGTAGTGCAGGTATATGTTCTACTAGTTTCGAGTTAAGTGAGACTAACAAATATAATGATATAAACATAATGAGTTCATAAACCCTAGTTTGTAGTTCTATGTCTAAATATGTGAACCCTATCTTTTAAGTTTTTGGTTTCTAGTTCAAGAAACCCTATATTTCTTGACATTTGTTCTTATAGATTAGGTATATGGTCTAGGTATTTGTGATCCTTATTTTTTAGGTGTGTGGTTTGTAGTTCATAAAACCCTAGTTTTTAGGTTTATGGTTTGTAATTCGTGAAACCCTAGTTTTTTTGCTATTTTCTCTTATAGCTTAGGTATATGGTCTAAGTGGTTCTACATAAGATAAACTAAAATAACAAAGAATATCTATGTATGGGAATTTCTTTCAATCCATGAAACCCTAATTGGCTATATACTTGTAACTCATGTATGAGTTTTTACTTCTAATTCATACAATTATGTGTTTCTACTTGCAATTCATGAAACTCTAGTTTATTTGTTGTAGTATAGGTACATAGATTCTAGGTATATGGTCTATTGGTTTCTACATAATGGCATTCTAGGAGACCAACGGAGTTGACGTTTCATCGATCCGACCTCCGGTTGCTGAGTTATGTCGAGTTGAAAGTCGCATGAAAATGGTGTTCAGGGACACTTGGTGACTCTCGGTCCGGGTTCAAAAAACAAAATGGAGCAGCAAGATTGCATGTTGTTGGCTCCGACAAGTGTGTATGTGAAAATATGATATGGGAACACTATCAAGACTGGCACGGTGGAGGGTTGTTGATTGCATGGGCAGACCCGGGTTTACTATACTCAATCAACAACACCCCTAACTCACTGGCCCTTTCGGCGACAGACCGCGAAGCGATCTGAAGTCTCACCCGAAGTGAATCTAATGGGTTGGCCAAGACTCAAGTGTCTTGGACCAGGTTCTGTGCATCCTACTTTTCTTCTCTTACACTTATGAGTCACATGGGCAACTATAGCCGCGCATCGCACATCCTCTTCTACTCGCAGCACCTTTAGCCTTGCAATTCTTCTCTACGCGCAAGTCGCGCGGTTTCTTCCCGCGTCGCACGACTTCCACTTACTCACAATATTCCCAACCTTATCGCATTTCTGTGCACCGCGGAACACCCAGCTTCGCCTCAACGCTAAGCCCTCGGCTCGCAGTACCGCACACCGCAGCTCCTCTGCCCTTGCGATATCGCCTCTCTGCAATATCTTACCACTACGACTTTGCACTCCTGGTGTTGATTGTGTCACGGTGCGAAACTCTACTTTTCAGAAGTTATATTGTGAGTAAATGGTCATCAACAACAGATGTAAAGGAGTCTTTAAAAAACTTACTAGAATACTTTAGCTTATCTCGGTCTTCCCGAATTACTGTGACCTGAACAATACATACATTCACTTACTGCAGCTAACATTATATGCATAATAACCAGTAACAATAAGCAAATACAGTCACATTCATACAACACATAACACACAGATTTAACGTGGTTCACCCCCAGGATGGGAGTTACGTCCACCAAACTGTGCTTCTATTATATATCTTGAGGGAAGTTAGCACAGTTTGTTGCCCTGCATATGCAGCGCGAGATCTCTTCTAGATCTCTGGTCTATCTCTATCTCTATATTGCCTTTCTTTCAATAGATCTTTCCCTCTCTTTCCTCTTTGTGGATGGTTACATACAGACTCAAATGACTCACAGACAAGCTAGGTGTCTGGATTGTTACAACACAGTCTGTCTGACTGACTCCTGAGTCTACTAAAAAATACTCTACTGACCAACTAACGACTCATCCTACGAGCCAACCAACTGGCTAACTAACTGATTAGCTAACCCTTTACAATACAAAATGCAAGCTTTTATAGGCGGCCCGAAGGTCTCGCCATTACAACACTGTGGGCCTGTCCCAACAGTAAACCCATACCCTAATTAGTGACAGTCGGTCCTCTCTGTCCTTGAGGTAGCCGCTTCCCATCACACCACAGCTCTCTGCAGTCTTCCATGCTTCCCGGCACTGACCATGGGTACTATGCACCGCTTCTCTGCTTTCTGTCCTTTGCCTTCAATGCTTGAGCCTCATTGCTCCTTCTTCTTTATGAGGGTCACTGAGCCCTCCTGTCTTCCGATGCTGCCTTCAATGCAGTGGTTAAGCTTTCTTCTCTCGGCCGCTCAGGTACCGTTGACTTCTTGACTTTTCTATCCCAAAAGTCATGGTTTCCGGCTCTGTTCTCCAGCTAGAAATGTGCTACGGTGTCATAGCTCTGCCTTGTCTTCTTTCCGCCAAAACTAGCAGCTTCTTCTGTAGCTGCGGGACCCTGCTCCAACAGTCCCCTAACACTTACTTGTGGCTCGCCCTCGAGCCACCTGGAACAGGCTTCTCCTGCTGCAACTTATCCTTCGCCTCCTGGGAAGTGCGCTGTAACCTGCTCTGAAGTCCCGCGACTTCATTCTTCATCTCCTCAGCACATTCTTTCTGGAGTTTCGGTAACTTAGTTCGCTGGGCTCTCTTATCCTTTCTGCCCATAGTCAAGGTTTCGCTCTCTTCGCTCTTTCTTCTGTATGAGGGCTCTAGTGTTTGAGAAGTGCTCCACAGATATCCTTTCCTTTTTATCTGGGTTAGAACTTTTATCACAAGGAAAATCTGTGTCTTCCAGCCTTCTCAAACATTTCCTTCCATCTAGAGCCTCGTGGGTGGAGAAGAAGCAACCCCTGAACTCCGCTCTGAGAACAAGCCTTTGTCCTCATTCTGGAATTCTCCCCTCTACTGGGTTTGTAGTCTTCCTCCACTTCTCTGCTCTTCGAAGTGGGCCAGATCCACATGCTGCCTCTGACCCTCAGGTTTCTGTTTCAGTACCTCCGCAGTCTTTCGCGCTTCTGTTAGCTGATCAGATAGGTCAGCGATTTTCTCCCGTTGCTTTCTTTTCCTCATTTTTACCTTTCTCCGAGCGAGATATTTCTTCTCATCATTCTTGTGCTCTGCTTTCTTATCTTCAGTGATCAGCTCGGCGTTCTTCTTCTCCTTAGCAGAGACTTCAGTGACAACTTCTACTTCTGGTGCTTGACTCTTCATCCTTAGCGACTGTCTAACTTGTGCTGTCTCGATTTTCACAACCTTGGGTGGCGTCGTCATGGAGAACACACGGCCAGTATGTTCTTCTTAATCTTTACTTCTATATGTTCGGCCTCGGTCAGAATTCGCTCGGCTCGATACTCTGGTTGTGCAATGGCTTTGAACTCTGGAAGTAATTGTACTCTGCAACTTAATTGGCTCTGCACAGGGGGCACTTATCACTGCTTTGCATGGCTCTCGAGATTTAGCAACTGTACCCTTCCTACTTGAAGGATGTCTACTTTTATGCCGAAGGCATACTACCGAACGCAACGGTCCTCCTAGGTCAACCCCGTTGGTCATCATAATTACTTGGACGAGACCCTACCCGTCATTCTGATTGGTCATAATTGATGAGATATGATCCCGTGTCCCTCAAAACGTGTATATCCAGGCATCGGTGTCGTTGGAG
>LPNX010902822.1:910337-935897 GCA_001517045.1 Pseudotsuga menziesii | reverse complement strand
TATTCTGATCTGATGGTAGCCTGAAAACCCATCGGTGAAGGAATAAACCTCCTGTCCTCCCACGTTGTCTAATACTTCATCAGTGAACGGTGTTGGAAATAGATCATGAAGTGATGCATCGTTGAGTTTCCGCAGATCAACACAGATCCTGATGTCCCCTTTTGTTTTCTTCTCTTGCACTACCATAGGGCTAACCCATTCGCTTTCCTCAACTGGCTCGATGATGCCTGCTACTAGCGTTTTATCAATTTCATCCTTTACTTTTTCTTTGTAGCGCGGATTCAATCTTTATGGGCGCTGCTTAACTGGTCTAGCATCTTCCTTTAATGGTATCCTCATGACTCCCAGGTCTCCAACTATTCCCTTCATCTCTGTGAACTTGGTGGGAAATAGGTCCTGATAGTCATGTAACAGATCTGCAATCTGTCCGACTGTTTCATCATTCTAGTAGTCTCCAATAGAGGCAAACTTAGGTTCTGCGTCTGTGCCAATATTTATCTTTTTAATCTTGATGGGCTCGGTAATCGCTGGAATCTCTAACTGTGGTCCCTCCACATCGCGAGTGCCTTCTGATTCGGGAATGTTGGTATTGCGAGGATCCTCATCTGCCTCCTCTGATTCTGATGTAAAATTATAACATTCCAACGCCTCTTCTAACTGGGCAGTCCACTCAGGTTGGACTGGTACTGAGATGGTGCGATCCTTAAACATCTTTGTCTTGATTATGTCTAGGGCCTGCACAACACTTGGATGTTCTGACTCAAACACAAAGGTGAGTAGGAAGCTGTCTGTCATAGGTGACCATGTGGTTGTTCCTTTGCGCAGCTCAGTCTCTGTATACCAATTCCTTAGAATTGTGTCCAATGTGTGAATGAATCTGTGAACCCATTCATCCTCTGGAATGTCCGACCAGTTCTGTTCGCATGTCTGAATGTGTATCCTGGGGTCAGTTTCTCCTGTGTATTTCTGCTGGACATACTCTCTGTTGTCAGAAAATCTGATTGCCATCAGTCTTCTTATATTATCCCATGATGCGATACTCTCTTTATGCGCATACCACCATCTCGCAGGTGTAGCTCGAACTGCAAGGTCCATAGCTGCGATCCTCTGCTCATGAGGAATTTGTTGCTCAAACCGTTCAAAAAAATCCTGAATATCCGTCAGGCCATGATATGCTGGGGTCTCCGCGATCTCGGCGCCAATCCATCGCAGTGACTTACTTATAAATGCACATCTGCGTGATGAGACTTCGTAAAGTCTGTTCTACCAGTTTTCTAGACCAACATCTGAATCCGATGCGCATGAGCTGTCGCATCGCCAACTAATATGCCCTTCTACGGTTGGATTTATATAGTCGTTCTAGTTTGAAGTCATCTGGTATAGACTATCGATGTTATGTGCCTCTTCCTCTGCTCGGATGGGTTCAATATATCTAGGACCTTGGTAAGGGTCTAGCGGTGCGATGACCCAGATCTGCGCATCCTCAAAGGTCATTTGTCGTTTCTTTAAGTCAATGACAACTTTGTTGCCAATTGCCCAATCAATACTTAATAGTGCTGGATATGGTCGACTATCGCCAATTATTTCTATAACCTCAAAGTCCACAAAAGTACGAACTCCGTCGATGTCAACTGGCACCTGGGGTAGTCGACCCAATGGTGATACTCGCTGCTGATTAGCTAATCTCAGGTGGATAGGTGATAGGGATAACTGAGGTCTACCCATCTGTTCCCATGTCTGCTTAGTTAGAACATTCACCTCTGATCCTAGATCTAAGACAACTTCATCCATTTCAAATTCGCCAATCTGCGCTGTGAATTTCATCTCTCGTCTTGTCCTTGCATGTCTGGTAATATTATGGACAGCGTGGTGTGCACTGCCCAAGAGTGAGGGTTGCTGACACTGATCTATCATGCACTGTAGCTCATCAATAGCTTTATCATTTCTCAGGAGTTTCAAGCAGCTGTGCAGGAAGGCTTGTACACTTCCTATCTATTCATCCTCGTCGCATCTTCCGGATGTGGTAGCCTGCTGTACCTGCTCAGGGCTATCGTTACAAGGTACTTGCTGCGGTACGCTCCTAGATGGCGGTACCTGCGGTGCTGATGGTGTAAGTTCGTCAAAGGAAGCCTTGGCTTCATGAAAGGTCTCTTTATTCTTCTGTAGGTCGAGTGTTGTTACTTTAGTAGGAGCTCTGCGCACCCACCCCTGACTTGTGTTCTTTCTGTTCTCCTGCGATGTGCCACTGGTGGAAGCACCGCTCCGAGTCACAATGTTAACTGCTGGTTCTAGTTCCTTAGGTTCAGTAGCAATAAGCTGGATGTTTTGGTGTGCTGCGGGCTTAGGGTCTCTCATCTTAGCTATCAAGGTAGGACACTCTTCTATGGTATGATCATAAGATTTGCAGTAGTTACAAGTAGTAGTGGCATTCTGACAGTCCCTAGCATAGTGTCCTGTGATTCCACAATTATAACAAGTGACTGGTCCGCGACCTTGGCCAAAACCTCCTCCTTGGCCAAAGCCTTCTCCTCGTGCGAAGCCTCCTCCACGGCCTCGTCCTTTGAATCCTCCTCCACGGCCTCCATACGTCTGATCCAGCTGTGGTCCTGTTGCTGGACCCTGTATGTCTGCTTGGACTCTGTACACATCCCGTGTTCTCTCTGACATGAGATCATAAGCTCGGCAGTCTTGTTGATCGTGCCTGACGGACTTACAAAAGATACAGTATAGGTTTTTAGGTGTCTATACATACTTCTGAAGCAAAGGGCATTGCTGAGGTGGATGTCCTTGTGTTTTACATATTTCACACCATGGCCCTTGTGTTCATGGTAAGGGGTTAGGAGCCCCCGACGCTAAATATTCTACAAAGACTGGACAGTTATCTTTACTATGGCCCTGTGCTCTACACTTTATGCACCATATGTCCTGCATAACCTCTTTCCCTTTTTTAAGTTCGTGTATCTGTAACGTGAGGTTGGCCAACTGGGTCTGTAGATTTGTCATGCCTATACTGGTTTCTGCTAAAGGTGAAGCCTCTAGTTTCATTGCCATCTCCAGCGCTTCATATTGAGTAGTAAGTTTCTGCTGCATTAGTGGCATTCTGATATGAGGGAGCAGTGCTGCAATAAACCATTCCTTATGCTGCTGTGGTGCAAAATCAAAACTTACTTGGTCTATAAGAGCTTTGAATTTCTGGTCAAAGTCCCATACTGACTCTGATGGTAGCTGCTTAATATCCTTAAGCTCTGTAATGCACTAAGACTTAGACTTAGGTTTCTTAAATTCTTTAATCATGGCGTTCTTGACCTGGGAAAGCGTCTTGGGTAATGTAGTATACTTTATGTACCATGTCAAGGCTTTGTCTCTGAGTGTGGTGACCAACTGTACAAGTTTAAGGTTATCATCGTTGATTGTTTTAATGGTCCACATAGCTTCGCATAGGAACCAATGCTGTTCCGGGTCCTCTGCTCCTGTACCTTTAAAAATAGGTAGCTTCATGTCATCTCCCATTCTATTTCTCTGTGGTGGGTTCTGACTGACTGGGGTACTACTACTCAGTGGTGTAGGTGAAGGTGCTGTAGCGGGAGTAGGTACTGACTGTGAGCTACTAGATGGAGTACCGACGGGGTTATCCTGAGTCCCTGTCTGTTTCTGTGGAGTGTGAGGATGGTAAGGGATACCCCCCTGCGGTTCTTCTGTGGTGCTAGGGCTTTGTTGTCTAATACTGTCTGATCTGTCTTCAAATACAGGAGAACTAAAATCTACTTTATACTTCTTTCCACTACGTGTTCGTCCAATGTCATCAAAATCACTTTCAAACTCTTGTGACATTACTATCTTTACTTATTCATCTGAGACTAAATCCATTGTTCCTTTTTCATATAACAACATCTTAAGGGACAAGTTTAGAGATATTAGGTACTTACCACGGTTTCCTCTGAATAAGTATCATTCAGCTGCGCTGAAGATCTTTCTCTGGTCGACTGCAAATTTTGTAACGAAGCCTTCTAGCACACTCGTCAACTAGAAGTCCACTGCTCTCGTAATTGGATTGTCGAGGTCCTGCACGGTCTGAATCAGCTCCGGTGTCCAGACAATGGTTTGTTTCTTCTTGAATGTGTTCCTATCTGTCAACTTGGATAACCAGTCGAAAAGCTCGTTTCCATAGGTTGCAAAAAATATAGCGTGTATGTCTGAAGCGATATGCTTTTCTAACCAGGCTTCTGTGCTTAGTCTCGGACTCCTATTTTCTTTCTTGGCGAAGTCCCTTAAGTCTAAATCCATCCACTGGTGAAACTCTTCTCTAGTAGGGTGCCAACAGAACATTGACTCCCAGTCGTTTAAACCGGCAACGAAACCATTTGTTGATTGCATGGGCAGACCCGGGTTTACTATACTCAATCAACAACACCCCTAACTCACTAGCCCTTTCGGTGACAGACCGCGAAGTGATCTGAAGTCTCACCCGAAGTGAATCTAATGGGTTGGACAAGACTCAAGTGTCTTGGACCAGGTTCTGTGCATCCTACTTTTCTTCTCTTACACTTATGAGTCACATGGGCAGCTATAGCCGCGCATCACACATCCTCTTCTACTCGCAGCACCTTTAGCCTTGCGATTCTTCTCTACGCGCAAGTCGCGCGGTTTCTTCCCACGTCGCATGACTTCCACTTACTCACAATATTCCCAACCTTATCGCATTTCTGTGCACCACAGAACACCCAGCTTCGCCTCAACGCTAAGCCCTCAGCTCGCAGTACCGCACACTGCAGCTCCTCTACCGGTGCGATATCGCCTCTCTGCGATATCTTACCACTACGACTTTGCAATCATGGCGTTGACTGTGTCACGGTGAGAAACTCTACTTTTCAGAAGTTATATTGTGAGTAAATGGTCATCAACAACAGATGTAAAGGAGTCTTTAAACAGCTTACTAGAATACTTTAGCTTATCTCGGTCTTCCCGCATTACCATGACCTGAACAATACATACATTCACTTACTGCAGCTAACATTATATGCATAATAACCAGTAACAATAAGCAAATACAGTCACATTCATACAACACATAACACGCATATTTAACGTGGTTCACCCCCAAGATGGGAGTTACGTCCACCAAACTGTGCTTCTATTATATATCTTGAGGGAAGTTAGCATAGTTTGTTGCCCTGCATATGCAGCGCGAGATCTCTTCTAGATCTCTGGTCTATCTCTATCTCTATATTTCCTTTCTTTCAATAGATCTTTCCCTCTCTTTCCTCTTTGTGGATGGTTACATACAGACTCAAATGACTCACAGACAAGCTAGGTGTCTGGATCGTTACAACACAGTCTGTCTGACTGAATCCTGAGTCTACTAAAAAATACTCTACTGACCAACTAATGACTCATCCTACGAGCCAACCAACTGGCTAACTGACTGATTAGATAACCCTTTACAATACAAAATGCAAGCTTTTATAGGCGGCCCGAAGGTCTCGCCATTACAACATTGTGGGCCTGTCCCAACAGTAAACCCATACCCTAATTAGTGACAGTCGGTCCTCTCTGTCCTTGAGGTAGCCGCTTCCCGTCACACCACAGCTCTCTGCAGTCTTCCATGCTTCCCGGCACTGACCATGGGTACTATGCACCGCTTCTCTGCTTTCTGTCCTTCACCTTCAATGCTTGAGCCTCATTGCTCCTTCTTCTTTATGAGGGTCGCTGAGCCCTCCTGTCTTCCGCCGCTGCCTTCAATGCAGTGGTTGAGATTTCTTCTCTCAGCCGCTCGGGTACCGTTGCCTTCTTGACTTTTCTATCCCAAAAGTCATGGTTTCCGGCTCTGTTCTCCAGCTGGAAACGTGCTACGGCATCGTAGCTCTGCCTTGTCTTCTTTCCGCCAAAACTATATCTTTCCGCCAAAACTAGCAGCTTCTTCTGTAGCTACGGGACCCTGCTCCAACAAGGGTTTTAAGGAATTGACCCACCAATGCGAGAGTTGCATTGAAGGAAACTGAGCAAAACCCTAGTTTACGAAACCGATGCACAATGAACTCACTGGTCCATGAAAATGTGGTGGAGAGGGCCCACTAGAGGTAATGGAATTTCAATATACCGACGAGTTGATGAATCAACGATCCGACCTCCAGTTGTCGAGTTATGTCGAGTTGAAATTTGCATGAAAATGTCATTCAAGGACACTTGGTGGCTCTCAGTCCGGGAGCGAAAAACCAAACAGAGCAACAAGATTGCATGCCATTGGCTCCAACAAGTGTGTATGGGAAATGCCGATATGGGAACACTACAGATACTGGTATGGTGGAGGGTTTTGCATAGTTGACCCACTAATGCAAGAGTTGCATTGAAGGAAACTGAGAAAAACCCTAGTTTACGAAACCAATGCACAATGAACTCACTGGGCCATGCAAACATGGTGGAGAGGGCCCACTAGAGGTAATGGCATTTCAAGAGACTAATGGATTTGATGTCTCGTCGATCCAAGCTTTGGTTTCTGAGTTATGTTGAGTTGAAATTCACATGAAAATTTCATTCAGGGACACTTGGTGACTCTCAGTCCAGGAGCAAAAAACCAAATGGAGCAGAAAGATTGCATGTCGTTGGCTCCGAAAAGTGTGTATGGGAAATACCGATATGGGAACACTACCAAGACTAGCATGGTGGAGGGTTTTGTAGAGTTTACCCACCAATGCAAGAGTTTCATTGAAGGAAACTGAGCAAAACCCTAGTTTACGAAACCGATGCACAATGAACTCACTAGGACATGGAAACAGGGTGGAGAGGGACCACTAGAGGTAATGGCATGTTAGGATATCAACAGAGTCAACATCTCATCGATTCGACCTCTGGTTGTCAAGTTATGTCAAGTTGAAATTCGCGTGAAAATGGGGTCCATGCAACCCTTGCAATGGTGCACCGTCCCTGCAAAAACCTATGTCGAGGGGCTGGGGGTGGCTTTCCCATGGATGCCATGCCCAAACACACCTACAGGCAGTGATCAAATTTGAAGGGTGGGTCTTAATTTCAATTGGAAGGGTATTTATTTTATGATCCCTTCATAGATGAAGAGAAAAATAAATAATTGTACTTCAATTGACAAGTATAAATTAACTGAACCCTTTTACCAAAAAAATGCAAAAGATAAATATTGTTCGTTCAAAGTTTTACAATTTTAAACAATTGAGCACTCCTTGATATCTACATGAAAAAATGATATATTTTCAAAGAAACTTATTTTGAACACATTAAGTTGTCATATGTGTATCATTAATTTTATAGTTCAGTAACATAACAACTATTATATTGTATTTTTTCCAGTTGGAGCACACTTCATTATACAAAAAAACTACATAGACTATGCCATAACCATATTGGTGCATTCATGTGCAATCCAAGCTTGAGAGATGTAAGAATGATAAGGATTAGGAACCTACAAAAAATTAATACAGAACTAAAAAAACATTAAAAAAAAATCCTACATACCAAGCAAGTTAGCAAAGCTGGCATAACCAGGGTCGGGGCATCAAATTTTTTGGTTCAATACTTGTTGTGAAAGCATACATGTATGGAATATGTTGAATTATTGTAACTTCGAAGTGTATTTATCTCAATGTTCCTATCAGGATAATCATGTGTATTTTATTGTACCTCGATGTTCCTATTGGTAGAATTATTTGTATTCCAATGTACCCCAATGTTCCTATCGGGAGAACTACTAAGAGTCATGAGGAAGTCCCCTCCTTTGTAAGTTAGGGGGGGAATTCCCCACAATTGTGGGGAACTAGAGTATCCCTAGAGAAGTCGAACCATTCAAGCACATTGGGGTCGACATAGTTGAGTTAAATGTCAAGTGAACGAAAGAATATAAATAGAGGGAGGTGCTCCTCATTTGAGACACAGATACTCACTTGTGTATAACGCATGGAGAGAGAGAGAGAGAGAGAGAGAGAGAGAGAGAGAGAGAGAGAGAGAGATTTACTGGAGGGAGGGACAACTATTTTTGGGTCTTGTATTTTATCTTTTATACATCCTATACATAGGAAGTTTTTGCTGGGTTTTCTTTCCCATGAGGGTTTCCCGGGATAAATATTTGTGTTCTTTTTGTGTGGTTGTGCTTGTCTATCTTTTAGTGATCTTTTAGCTTATGGTTATGCTATTATTATGATAAATGTTATAAGATCTAATATAAACATACAAAATTAACATGGTATTATATCCACCCTGAAAGAATTCATTGTGCAGCTGAAACACTGCTACAGCTAGAGCTATTGAAGATTAGGGTTTCATGCTTGAAAACCCTAAAATACTAAAACTAGTAGTTTTGGTAGATTCACTACATGTCGATATTGGAGAAGGATCAAGAGCTAAAAATTTTAAAGGCCAAATATAAATTCTTTCTCTACACTTTCAAAAAGTCTCAGACTCGTATTCTCTATATTCTAGGAGATATGATTCCTCCAAATTAGGGTTCCAACCTCTCCCAGGATTTAGCTTTAAACATGTGAGCTAGGGATAATTTCTATATCTCGGGATACCAAGGTCCAATAAATTTTGCAAGATGTTCCAAAAAGGGCACAGAGTTTAATTTATGTGGTAAAATGTTTAGACCCCGAAGATGAAACAGTGACACATGGCAGTTCATACAACTTCACTATTTTGAACATTCTTAAAATACATCACCTTGGAAAAACGATCATAAGTCCCAATTGGTGAAATAAATTCTTCTCTAAACTATGTTGTTGGAAAGAGGACATGTGAGTCTACCTCAGTATGAATTTTCATTCATAGAGGAGCCGCAATTTTGGAGATACCGTAGAAACAATATCAGGAATTCTACAAAAGAAACTGAAGAAAATTAGGGCATCAAATATTTTGCAATTCTGATAATAGTTTTGGGAAAATGAATATGCTACATAGCTCACCTTTAGGAGGCACATATTTCTATCCAATCATATATGAAATATTCCAAATTTTTTAAATTAGGGTTTCCTTGACAAACCCTATATCTTCCAGATCCTAAACCATGACGAACACCTCAAACCAGTAAGATCTTATCTTTTGCTATTTACATTTGAGGTTCTCATTTCAAAATGACCTAGCACCCCAGCTTGATGAAAAGATTGGTGAAGCTGAAAAATTTTGAGCATGGAAGCATAGGATTTCACTGGTTCTTGAAGAAAATGAATTAGAGACCTACATAAGTGGAGAGGTTCTAGCTCCAAAGGGAGATGAGGCTAAAGCCTTACACAGGAAGAAACTCAACTCATAATAATAGAAGAGAAGATGGGAGCAATTGAAGATCAAGCGCTCACGATTCAAAGAAGATCCCTCAAGTGATGAGGAATATGAAGAACTCAATTATTGAATAACATATTATCAATTTGTTGCAGCTGCAACTATTTCCCAAATTTTTTAAAATTTTGGACCCTCCTTTTAATTTTATCTTGCCTAGATTTGTTTGGGATTGCTGAAATTTGTTGTTCCTCTGCTACAAATTTGGATCTTTTGAGGTTGAATTGAGTTAAATTGTTTACCGCTTTCGGAAGTTGAATGATTATCTTTTAGCCAAACTGATGCTTTTGACTGTGAAGTTGAAATTAATGGCCTTTTTTTATTTAAAATGATTTCCTTTGTCGATGTTGGAAGTTTATTTATGTCTGGATCAGGGCAGTAGTTCTCTACGCAGCCGCCGTTGCGGAGGATAAGTAATGAACTTCCCGATGGAAAGTTCTTATTTTTACCAATGCACTTTTATTTCATTTCTTTTTTGGACTGTCGGAATTCTTATTTTATCGCTGTCAGAGCATTAGTCCTATATATCACCGCCGTTTCGGAGGACAGATAAAGAACGAGCCGATGGTTATTTTTTCTTTCACCGATTACATGGTTTTATTGGTTCAAACTGTTTGCTTTGCGATCATCTTTTGTTTTTGCTATCGGAATGTTTTGGATAAGTGTTATAGTTATAGTCTTGAGCGACATCGTCATTTCAGAGGCTTTGTTGTTTATCTCACCGATACTGTGGAGATGCTTAGTGTTAAACTCACTAATCCATAGTTATTGAAGTTTTCGATCGCTGACGTTTTCATTGGATTGCGGAAGCCGTAGGCTGATTGTTTCCTATCATTACGACTGTGTAGTACGCTATCTCTCCGACGTTTAGTTGGTTCATATGTCGATGCAGTATGGGTTAGTCTTTTGAGCCTCTGGTCGTCGATGTTTTCTTTTGCCGCAGAGCCCATAGTTTTTTCGTCGCCCACCGTTGCGGGTCCTTAGTGATCTAATCGTCCGATGCAATAGTGGTTTTGACCGTCGATCAAGTTTTCCCACCGTCTTTTTCACAGGAAGGTATATATATATGGGACGGGGTCTTATTTTATTATTTATCCTTGTAAAAAACTCACATTTGCTCTGTCCCTATTGAGTCGAACTGTGCCAACTTTATTAGCTGTCGGGATTTCATGCGTTGGGAGTGCTACTGTGGAATTTTCGGACCATCACGTCAACTGCAACTTGTTTTCCAAGTAGGCCAACCACAATTTCTCCTTCCTTTGATTTTATTGGTCATTTTGGGACTGGGATTTTTTTCCCTCTGGTTAGGTGTTCTCGCCATTGTGTAGTTAGCTGTCTAAAAGGAATTTGTATTCTTACGGGGTGAGGTATTAGTCAGTTTGATAGTATTTACAGTGGGGGGTTTTTTCTTGAGCCTGTTGGTAAGCTATTATGGAAGCTCGATCCCGGTCCGAAGGTTTAGGTAGTTGGTGTATACAAGCGTTATGCTGTCTGCACCAACTTTTGTGGGGTTGTTTAGGGTCATCCGGGGGAGTTTTGATTTTTCACAGGCATGTAACCTAGTTTCGAGAAACGACGAGGGGTTTTCAACATTTTAGTCGAGCTGGGATTTCCACATTAAATTTTTATAATGAGTTTGAATGCAGTTCATTTTAAATGATGCATTTGCTATTGAGTTCATGATTTAGTTGGAAATGAACTTAGAAGTTTAGACCCAATTTGCAGAAGTCCTTTTGCCTGTTATTTTCTATTATGCATTAATAATCAAATAGTTTAATTGTTGAGAATGCATATGGAAGAGGTTAATGTTTTGATGCAGTTTTTATTCATTCTTAGAACACTAACTTAAAGCTCCAATAGTCTAAGAACATGTTTGGTTTATGACAGAGTAACTTCTTCAAAGGAGATATGTCTAAAATACAAAAGAAGGCTCCTGTTGCTGAGGGAGAACTAGATGTGGAAATTATTACCAAGGTGGAATATATATATGAAGATACCAGAGCCACTACCAGAGTAGAGCCAGACTACAAATGGGGTGAGATATATCGGATGATTTCAAATCAGGATGTGCCTGATGCAGGATTAGAAGAACTGACCATATATGCCAACATCGATAAATCTGCTCTGATGAAGGTAGCCACTAGACCTGAGCTATTCCCATGCTCTGAGGTGATCAGCTGGATCCTGCCTAGGGAAGATGTGACCACAATGATCCTAACAAATAATACCAAATAGGGCTATGCTGCATACAGTCCTGGTTATGTCTCACTGGCATATCACCTACCTCCTGCTCAAGCATACTTAACTAAAAGTTGCCTGAAAGAAATAAATTTGGACCTGGTCGAAACAGTTAAGAGAATGATGACACCTGAGAAGAACTTTTGAACCACGCCATCAGGAGAATATGATACAACCACTCTCTGAACTCCTTATAGGTTTATAGCACTGATGCTGAATAGAGTTTTTGGGAGAGATCATGGTAAAAGTTTCAAACTAGGATGGATACCCATCATTTTCTATGTGGCCACTCAGGGGACTATATTCAATTGGGCAAACATAGTGTCCAATAGCCTCTCAGCCTGCATATCTTCAGCTTTGGGAGGGTGTCACAGAAGAAGTCGGAGTTCTACATGAGCTCTATCTTAGTGGATTGTATATTATGTACCCAGTCATTTCCATCTTTAAGGTGTAATTGGGACAGGGACAGGACCCCTGTATACACTGCATACAAACTATTTTGGGCACACAAATATTATAGCCACTATAAAGAGATATGTGAGCATTTCATTATGCCTTTATACGATTTAATCTTCCAGATAGAATGCAACTGCATGTCCAAGGACAGATTTAAAGTCATTGAGGAACGCGGGAGTTACTATTTGACTGAAGAGGGAATGTACATCATAATGTATGGTTGCTCTAGGGCACCTTCTCTACTCCCTAAGTATGCCACAGATTATGTGGTACATAAAGAGGTAGTTAGGCAGGTATATCTTGATGGTGTAGGAAGCTTCTTGTTTGAACATAAGAAGGAAGCCTATCCTGCCATACCTTTCTAGCTGGGAAGTTACAAATTTTCAAAGGTCAAACAAACTACAGAATTCGTACAGGAGTTGGAGCACTTTCATTTTGGGGAGATGAACTTCCACAGGAATGACTCCCCAAAAAAGGTTGTAGAACATTGCAAAGAGGAAAATGTTCACTTCGAATATACAAAATTCTAAGACAAGGATGAAGAAATATTAAGAAATGCAAAGAATATGACTGCATTGAAGAAGAGATTTAAGCAAAAGATCACCATTGTGGGCGGTAAGGGAAAAAACGCACAGAAGAAAGTTAAAGAAGAAGGAGCCAAAAAGAGGGAAAAGGATGCTAGGAGGCTAGCACAAGAGGTAGAGAGTTGGATCAATATAGAAGAAGAAGGAAGAAAGAAAGATGCAGAGGAAGCAACACAGAGGGAAGAGGAGGAAAGAAAGAAGGAAGATGAAGAGATGAAGAAAAAACAAGAAGAGAGTGAAGGTCTGAGATTAGCAGGAGCTAAGAAAGACCAACAAAATAATGACCAAATAGATACACAAGTAGCACAGGATCATATATATCAGAGGCAGGGACAAGATAATCCTGATTCCCAGGAGCATGCTTCCTCTTCTAGCAGCACTCAAGAATAGGTTGTTTTTTCTTGTTTGAATTTGGTACCTTTTATGCAGAAAGAAGGAGAAGAGGTCCCTAATTTCAGCACCATCTTCTATGACAAGGAAAAGAAGAGGATTTTCAAGAGAACTAAGAAGAAGGTCAAAACATGAGGACAATTAGGTATGATGATTACTGATAAAAATTTGGTGCATCGGACAGATGCAGATCCACGACTGATAGCCAGAGCTGGGGTGGAATTAACCCAGGCCACTGAAGACAATATGGATAGACTTATGACAGACCTTGAGTAGTCAAGGAAAAATGCAGCACAATTAAAGTAAACTTTATAAAAGGAGAGGGATGAAGGTTATAAGCTAAAAAGGAAATTTGAAGACATGTAGAAAGAAGTAAGGACTTCAAAGGTAAAACTCCAGACTCTGCATGCAAACAAGATGACCTTAGAGGTTTCCATGGAGAGAACATAAAAAGATGCTCAGAATAGCTTAGAAGAATTACAGGGACTACAACTAGAGTATTAGGTGTTGAAGACAGAGAAAAATGACCTCAAAGTATGATATGAAACTCTCAGTGAAGAAAAGGACCAGCTACAAAGCAAAATTGCTGAGTTGGAGGCACAAAAGGCCACTATAGAAGAAAGGGAAAAGCAATTTCAAGTGCAGGTAGCAAGTTTTGAGGGACATATTGCTTCATTAACAACATCACTAAAGGATTTTAGTGAACAGAACACTGATATCCATCCTTTAAAGGAGCATGTCCTAGCTCAATGAAGAAGAATTCACCAACTGCAAATGTGTATTGAAGAAGAAAGGTGTAAAATCTTACAGATAGATAGCAAGTTAGAAGAAATCTTAGACATGACTTCATATTTTTTAGATAAATCTCAGGATATTTTGGAAGTCCTGACTGGAAGGATAGTAAGGATAGAAACTAATGAAGAAACCCTTGCTTAGTTACCAGCCAAAGATCGACATAGATTAAAGCAGGATTACGACTTATTGGAGTTTGCAATAAATAAAGCGGAGGATTTCAAGAAGACTGTGAAGAAAATGATAGGAGCCTGTACTGAATACTGTAAAAGGGTGCTAGTCACCTACAATAGATGCCAAGTTGCTGCAGAACAAAGAATGGATGCATTACCAGAACATGAGTTGTTCATAGAACAATTACAGAGCAGGTACCAGGAAGATGAGCAGAAGATCCAACAAGTCAAGGATATAGATGAGCAGGTCCTGAAGAATGCAGTAGCTCATGCAGCAATCAACATCCATTTACTTGAAGATCAGTTATGTTTGAGTCCAGCAAGATTAGAGGTGGTTAAGAATCAGGCTTCAAAGTATGAGATCAACATACGTTTTCTTGAACCCTCATATTTTGAAAGCATAGCAGCAAAGGCCCAGGCGTGGAAAAAGTTCATCAATGAACAAGCACGGCCCTCTTCATAAAAGTGCTCTATTAAATTTTTGTCTTAAATCTAATATATTTTATAATGTATGAGAACTCACTACAGGACAAGATTTTGGATTGAAACGTTGGGGAAGCCCAAAATTCATTTTGGGGTAGCCCAAAAGTTTTGCCTTTTTGTATAAGTATAGGAGAGTTAGATGTAATAAGGGACTTTTTCTGAGATAGATTTGTGAGATTATGTTGTAAGAGGAACTATTTCCTTTTGCAATAAGAATTACAATTTTCTTGTTGGAGAAAGCTTGGTGGAAGATTTCAAATGCTGTGCTATGGATTTGTTGAATGTGAACTATTTCATTTTCAGCTGTTGTCCATTAACTGTGAGATCATTCTAACTCTTTGAACCTATGTTCTTGTTATGAATGCACTCTAGTTTATGCTATGAAATTTCCACTATGAGTAATGAAGGCTTTTCATAAACAATGAGCTATCTTGTTGTTCATATATCTATTAATGTTCATGTGTTTTGAATTAATTAACAACTATCTGTGATTTTCTTAATGCATGCGCAGAAATACATTACTCATTGATAAATGATAATCTTGCTCCCTAGGGATAGGTTAGATAGTTAGTTTTAGTTTCTTGTTGTGTGTTATTTAGATGCGAGTGAGTTAAGATGAGAGGTAAGAACCTACACATCACATTGTGACCGCTCCTCGTATTCTCTATCGGTTTGCATTCTTAGATGGGCACTTGAATATCATACTTAAATTCAAAAAACTAAAATACACACGATGGACCAGGCCGTAATTGGTAAAACCTTTTAATTTTGTTACTTGAACTATGGTAGCCAGACCGTTAACCGGACGAATTCCCCATACCAAATAGTAAAGGGCTAGTTAGGAACATTTATTGGGGAGAATCCCTAACTATTTCTACCTACGAATTTCCATGCATCAACATTTTTTGGTGCTAGAAGGAGGGCCTCCAGTGCATGGCTGACCAAGGAAACCCATTTTCTCGAGATCATTCTACCGGTGACAGTTCTGAGAGCAGTTTGTTTCCCAATCCAATTCCTGAAGAGAAGGGTAAAGAGTTTTTGTATCCTATCGATAACGAAATAGTTGACGATTTGAGAAGAATTACTAGGGCTTATGCGAAGAATATCATAGGATTGACGATTATCCCTGCCTTACCCAGAAGAGAATACCGGAAGAAAGACCATTCTATATTGGAAGACGCAGTGTTGGTTGAAGATTTTGAAGAACTGGTAGAAAAAGGATTACAGGAAGTTGTTGAACCTCTGAATTAGTTGGACCCAGATACACCTTACTGTTCACCTATTCATACCCCTGTTCATTCACCACCTCATTCTCCACCCAGAATCATGGAAAATGTAAATGCAAATCAGCCACCCAACCCACCAAATCCACCACCTGCTTGGAGGGATAGATCACCATTAAACCTAGCACCTCCTTTATATGACTTACCTCAGTATTTTGAGAAAATGTTGCCTAAGTTTGACCCAAGTGAAAATATTTTAGTAGATGATCATTTGCAAAGCTTTTACTTGGCTATAGAAGGACTACGGTCTGGAGAACATGAAGATGAATTTTGCAGATTGTTCCCTCATATTTTGAAAGGAGCAACAGCCTCATGGTATTTTTCTCTGCCTACAAACTCAATCACAGACTGGGATACTTTTGAAAGAATATTCAAAAGTAAATATGCAGTCCAAAAAACTCATGCAGCTCTGATGAAAGGGTTGTGTGCTTTAAAGAAAGAAAGAAAGGAAAAGGTGCATAGTTTCACTCAAAGGTTTGCTGCTGATCTAAAGAATTTTTCTGCAACTGATAAACCATCTGATAAAGTTCTAAGTGAATACTATACTTCAGCTCTATGGCCTGAATTGGCCATGTTTTCCAAGAAGTCATTCAAACCTACATTGTCAGAAACTTATGAAGAAGCTGAAAAAGAGAGCATAGAAGATTATCATGAGCAGTCGAGAGAAAAAACGTTTGGTAAGAAAGCGTTGTTACTGACTAATCCTAAGGATGAGCAATCACATGACTTTGAAGGGATGGTAAAGATGATGTAGAAGCTATCCAACAGAGTGATCGATTTGGAGAAAGAAAGGGAGGCTCATAAAGCATACAAATCGTAGTATAAAAGGAGAGAGGACAACAATCAATCTAAACCTCCTCCACATAGTCCTGCATCAATGAATTTAACTGAGGTGGGTATGGATAATTCTTGGACCTTTCATTAGCAACCTCATTCTGAAAAAAAATTCCCTCAATGGGTCAATTCGATGACATTAGTAATTAATTAGCTATTGGACTCTAAACTAACAGAAGTTGATGATGAGGAAGAAAAGGGTAATAAATCCACAGAAAAAGAAGAGGATGATGCTCTGGTTTTATGGGACTTTGTCTCACTTTTTGATACGGAAGATGAAGGTTCTTTGAAACATGAAGAGATAGGAGAAACAAATGTGACAACAAAAAGTTAAGGTTTGTTAAATAAAATCAATTCAATACTTCCAAAGATTAAGAAATTTCAAGAGAACATTAAGAAAAGACATAAAAACAACACAGATGATAAAATACCTGAATTTACCATTACCAATCAATATCCGAAACAAGTCAACATGCCTGATAAACCTATTGAAGACAAAGTTGATAATGTCAAGGAAAACATCAAAGCACCTGATATGGGGTACGATATTGTGGAGGACATTAAAATGGATAAGGCAAATATTTCATTATTTGAAATGTGTAATGTACCTCAATAGAATGAAAATTTGTTAAAAGTGCTTGAAGTACCAGAGGAAGAGCTTCCCATTAACAACCAACCTGCAGAAGAAATTGTTGAAGCAAGTGTGGGAGGTAAGGCTAGGTTTAAAACCCCATCATTCCTCTTGACTTTTGAGATTTTAAACCATAAGGTGCACAATTTTTTAGTAAACTCAAGTCAGCAGTCAATGTTATGCCACTTTCAGTCTGCAAAAAGATCAATGGACAACCTAAACTCACTACCTGGCAGGTTACTCAGCTAGACAGGACCATTGTGAAAGTAGTCGGGGAAATGGACGATGTTCTGATTCGCTTATATGCTAATGAAAATATATGCCACTACATTGATATTGTCGTAGCAGACATACCTGATGTTTATGTACTTGTTTTGAATCGAGACTGGTCAGCAAGGCTAAATGGGTATTTCGCATCAGATTGGTCACATCTGTGGTTGTCTCATAAGGGAATTCCAAATCAAATAAAAATATTAAGAGAGCCCCGCATGAAGCACAATGTTACTCAATTGGAAGAAAACAATGAACTAGTGAATTCTGTGTTGGGAAATTATCTAATCGAGCTAGAACCGGGAAACTACCAAGCGGAAGAAGCTAGCAGTACACCAGACACCCAACCCGATCTCCTTCGATTTTCACGGGATGATGAGATTGATTGTAAAATAGTAGATGTAGTTTTTTTATTCAAGTACAGTAGGATTATATAATGGGTAGGCCTTTGTAGTCAAGCCTATCCCCTCAACTTACAAATTGTCAGATTTACAGGGGTGGGCAGAGAACTGACCAGTTAGTGGTTTAGTTCTCAAAAATTTATTTTTTCTTGATTTTTATTTTTCTTGATTATCTTGTACATAAATAAATTGATTTGGTTGTTTATTTATTTCTGTTTGATTTTAGTTTAGATTTTGATTGATTTCAATAAAAAAAAGCAAACTTTTGGTTGCATGGAAAGCATCAAAATTCTGGATTAACTAAAATCCTTGATTATAAGACTATGTACTATTGTTTTATTTGAAAGAATTTCTTCTAGTTTAGAAATTTTCCTAAATGGATATGAACACATTGAAGTCCTACTTAATCCTTGTAAAATAACTCAGGATCAAAAAGGTCTGGAATACTACTTCGAGGCTCCATCCATCTCACATTTAAAAATGTCTTAGGGGGTGAGAGAAAAAGACCCATAGAAAGGAAGAAAGGTAAACAATATATTATATAGAAATGGTCCCATGCCAAGAATTGAGAGCCAAAAGTCAAATAAGAGTAAAAATTTTTCCTAAGAAATCAATATGTATCAAAACAAAAGTATCGAACCATATAAGTACAAAATTGCCAAAGTTCTTCTCTGTCCTTGAGATGAAAATCAATACATCTCTCACACAAAAGGACACTATGGATAGAGGATCCTGAATAAAAATTTAGAAAGAAAGGCATGAAGGAGGACTCAAAAGAAAGGACAAAGTCCAAAAGCACAAAAAGTACAAAACGGCATGGGAATAAGGAACAAATGAATATTTATGTTTACCATATGTTACACTCCTGTGGTGTCCAAGCTAGAAGCTACCCAAAGACAGAGGTAAAACATGAAACTCATATTCCTGGCCTCAAAAGAGTTATCTTGACTTTGAGATCTTGGTTTCCATTTTCCTAAATTGGACTATCATCAATGATTAAAAGTACATTCATTTTCCATTTGGGAAATCCATACATCTAGAATAATTCAACATGTTGGTTTTATTGTCAAACAGTTTGTTACTTAAGGAAGAAATTGTCCAGAGATCTGGGTTCACTAGGTAGTCGCCAATTGTTGCAGCTGCAACTATTTCCCAATTTTTTTAAAATTTTGGACCCTCCTTTTAATTTTATCTTGCCTGGATTTGTTTGGGATTGCTGAACTTTGTTGTTCCTTTGCTACAAATTTGGATCTTTTGAGGTTGAATTGAGGTAAATTGTTTACCACTTTCGGAAGTTGAATGATTATCTTTTGGCCAAACTGATGCTTTTGACTGTGAAGTTTACATTAAAGGAATTTTTGATTTAAAATGATTTCCTTTATCGCTATTGTAAGTTTATTTATGTCTGGATCAAGGCGGTAGTTCTCCACGTAGCCGCCATTGCGGAGGATCAGTAATGAAATTCCTGATGGACAGTTCTTATTTTTACCAATGTGCTTTTATTTAATTTCTTCTTTGGACTGTCGGTGTTCTTATTTTATCATTGTTGGAGAATTAGTCCTCTATATCACTGCCGTTTCGGAGGATAGATAAATACCGGGACAATGGTTAGTTTTTCTTTCGTTGATTACGTGATTTTATTGGTTCAAACTATTTGCTTTGCGATGATCTTTTGTTTTCGCTAAGTGTCGGAGTTCTAGTCTCGAGCGCCGCCGCCGTTTTGGAGGCTTTGTTGTTTATCTCACCGATACTACGGATATTCTTAGTGTTAAACTCACCGATCCGTAGTTATTAAAGTTTTCGATCGTCGACGTTTTCATTGGATTACGGAAGCCATAGGCTGATTGTTTCCCACCGTTGTGGCTGTGTAGTATGCTATCTCTCCGACAGTTAGTTGGTTCATATGTCGACACAGTACAGGTTAGTATTTCAAGCCTCCGATCACTGATGTTTTATTTTTTCGCGGAGCCCATAGTTTGTTCGTCGCCCACCGTTGCGGGTCCTTAGTGATCTAATCGTTCGATGCAATAGTGGTTTTGACCGCCGATCGAGTTTTCTCACCGTATTTTTCATCGGAAGGTATATATATGCGACAGGGTCTTATTTTATTATTTATCCTTGTAAAAAACTCACATTTTCTCTATCCCTATCGAGTCGAACTGTGCCAACTTGCTTAGCTATTGGGATTTCATGCGTTGGGAGTGCTACCGTGGAATTTTCGGACCATCATGTCGACTGCAACTTGTTTGCCAGGTAGGCCAACCATTGTTTCTCCTTCCTTTGATTTTATTGGTCATTTTGGGATTGGGTTTTTTTTTTCCTTCTGGTTAGGTGTTCCCGTCGTTTTGTAGTTAGCCCTATAAAAGGAATTTGTATTCTCACGATGTGAGGTATTAGTCAATTTGACAGTATTTACGGTGGGGGTTTTTTTCTTGAGCCTGTTGGTAAGCCGTGATGGAAGCTTGATCCCAGTCCTAAGGTTTAGGTAGTTGGTGAAAACAAGTGTTACCCTATCTGCACCAACTTTTGTGGGGTTGTTCAGGGCCATCCGGGGGAGTTTTGATTTTTCACAAGCGCGTACCCTAGTTTCGAGAAACGGCGAGGGGTTTTCAACATTTTAATCGAGCTGGGATTTCCGCATTATAGTTTTACAATGAGTTTGAATGTAGTTTGTGTTAAATGATGCATTTGCTATCGGGGTCATATTTTAGTTGCAGACGGACTTAGAAGTTTAGACCCAGTTTGTAGAAGTCCTTTTGCCTATTATTTTCTATTATGCATTAATATTTTGATAGTTTATTTGTTGAGAATGTGTATGGAAGAGGTAAATGTTTTGATGCAATTTTTCTTCATTCTTAGAACACTAACTAAAAGCTACAATAGTCTAAGAACATGCTTGGCTTATGACAGAGTAACTTCTTCAAAGGAGATATGTCTAAAAGACAAAAGAAGAAGGCTCCTGTTGCTGAGGGAGAACCAGATGTGGAAATTATTACCAAGGTGGAATATATCTATGAAGATACCAGAGCCACCACTGGAGTAGAGCCAGACTACGAATGGGGTGAGATATATTGGATGATTTCAAAGTAGAATGTGCTTGATGCAGGATTTGAAGAAATGACCATATATCCCAACATCGAGAAATCTACTCTAATGAAGGTAGCCACTAGATCTGAGTTGTTCCCATGCTTTGAGGTGATTAGTTGGATCCTCCCTAGGGCAGATGTGACCACGATGATCCCAGCAAATACTGACAAACAGGGCTATGTTGCATACATTCCTGGTTATGTCTCATTGGAATATCACCTACCTCTTGCTCAAGCATACTTAACTGGAATTTGGCTGAAAGAAATAAATTTGGACCTGGTCAAAATGGCTAAGAGAATGATGATACCTGGGAAGAAATTTCAAACCAAGCCATCAGGAGAATAGGATATAGCCACTCTCTGAACTCCTTATAGGTTTATAGCACTGATGCTGAATAGAGTTTTTAAGAGAGCTCATGGTAAAAGTTTCAAACTAGGATGGATACCCATCATTTTCTATGTGGCAACTTAGGGGACAATATTCAATTGGGAAAACATAGTGTCCAATAGCCTCTCAACCTGCATATATTCAGTTTTGGGAGGGGTGTCATAGAATAATTCAGATTTCTACATGAGCTCTATCTTAGTGGATTGTATGTTATGTACCCAGTCATTTCCAGCTTTAAGGTGTATTTGGGACATGGACAGGACCCTTGTATACACTGCATACAAACTATTTTGGGCACACAAATATTATAGCCACTACAAAGAGATATGTGAGAATTTCATTATGCCTTTATACAATTTAATCTTACAGACAGAATGCAACTTCATGTCCGAGGAGGCATTTAAAGTCATTGAGGAACATGGGAGTTACTATTTGACTGAAGAGGGAATGTACATCAGAATGTATGGTTGCTCCAGGGCACCTTCTCTACTCCCTAAGTATGCCACTGATTATGTGGTACATAAAGAGGCAATTAGTCAGGTATATATTGATGGTGTAGGAAGCTTCTTGTTTGAACATAAGAAGGAAGCATATCCTTCCATACCTTTCTAGCTGGGAATTTACAAATTTTCAAAGGTCAAACAAACTGCAGAATTCGTACAGTAGTTGGAGCACTTTCATTTTGGGGAGATGAACTTTCACAGGAATGACTCCCAAAACAAGGTTGCAGAACATTGCAAAGAGGCAAATGTTCACTTTGAATATACAAACTTATGGGACAAGGATGAAGAAATATTCAGAAATGCAAAGAATATGACTGCATTGAAGAAGAGATTTAAGAAAAAGATCACCATTGTGGGCGATAAGGGAAAAAACACATAGAATAAAGTTGAAGAAGAAGGAGCCAAAAAGAGGGAAGAGGATGCTAGGAGGCTAGCACAAGAGGCAGAGAGTTGGCTCAAGACAGAAGAAGAAGGAAGAAATAAAGCTGCAGAGGAAGCAGCAAAGAGGGAAGAGGAGGAAAGAAAGAAGAAGGAATATGAAGAGATGAAGAAAAAAACAAGAAGAGAGTGAAGGTCTGAGATTAGTAGGAGCTAAGAAAGACCAGCAAACTACTAATAAAATATATACAAAAGTAGCACAGGATCATATAGATCGGGGGTAGGGACAAGATAATCCTGATTCCCAGGAGCTTTCTGCCTCTTCTAGAAGCACTCAAGAATAGGTTGTTTTTTCTTGTTTCAATTTGGTACCTTTTATGCAGAAAGAAGGAGAAGAGGTCCCTGATTTCAACACCATCTTCTATGACAAGGAAAAGAAGAGGATTGTCAAGAGAACTGAGAAGAAGGTTGAAACAGGAGGACAATCATGTATGATGATTACTGATAAAACTTTGGTGCATGGGACAAATGCAGATCCATGATTAACACCCAGAGCTGGGGTGGCCATTAGAGGAAATTTGGGGTCTAAAATGGGCCTTATAAGAAAGCATGCCAAAATAAGTTTTTGTGAGTTGGAATTCAAGAACCAATAGAATTTCAATAAAATAAGTCAACCATAATGGTTGAATTGACATATTTGTCATTAAAAAAAACTACTTTTTATGTTCGTATTTTCGACATATCTCATTGTGTTTTTACTCAAATTTTGATCGGGAGAGCTCGTTGGATGCGGAATCAAATTCCGCATCTAATGAGCTCTCCCGATCGAAATTTGAGTAAAAACACAATGAGATATGTCGAAAATACGAACACAAAAATTAGTTTTTTTCTTTCTTCCTCCAAAATTAATCAATATTATTTTATTATTTTAACTATTATTTTATTAGTTTAACTATTATTTTATTATTTTCCTTAGGAGTCCCATTTTAGACCCCAAAATTCCTCTAATATGATTAACCGAGGCCATTGAAGACAATGTGGATAGACTTATGACAGACCTTGAGCAGTCAAGGAAAAATGAAGCACAATTAAAGGAAACTTTAAAAAAGGAGAGGGATGAAGGTTATAAGCTAAAAAAGGAAATTTGAAGACATGCAGAATGAAGTAAGGAATTCAAAGGCAGAACTCCAGACTATGTATGCAAACAAGAGGACCTTAGAGGTTTCTGTGGAGAGAACAGAAAAATATGCTCAGATTAGCTTAGAAGAATTACAGAGACTACAACTAGAGTATCAGGTGTTGAAGATAGAGAAAAATGACATCAAAGTATCATATGAAACTCTGAGTGCAGAAAAGGACCAGCTACAGAGCAAAATTACTGAGTTGGAAGCATAGAAGACCACTATAGAAGAAAGGGAAAAGCAATTTCAAGTGCAGGTAGCAAGTTTTGAGGGACATATTGCTTCAATAATAGCATCACTAAAGGATGTTAGTGAACATAATACTGATATCTAGCCTTTGAAGGAGCATGTCCTATCTCAATGAAGAAGAATTCACCAACTGCAAATGTGTATTGAAGAAGAAAGGTGTAAAATCTTACAGATAGATAGTTGGTTGGAAGAAATCTTGGACACGACTTCATATTTTGTAGATAGATATCAGGATATTTTGGAAGTCCTGGCTGGAAGGATAGTAAGGATAGAAACCAATGAAGAAACCCCTGCAGAGTTACCAGCCAAAGATTGACATAGCTTAAATCGGGATTACGACTTATTAGAGTTTGCAATAAATATAGCGAACGAATTCAAGAAGACTGTGAAGAAAATGAGAGGAGTTTGTACTGAATACTGCAGAAGAGTGTTGGTCACCTACAACAGATGCCAAGTTGTTGTGGAACAAATACTGGATGCATTACCAGAACATGAGCTGTTCATAGAAAAATTAGAGAGCAGGTACTAGGAAGATGAGCAGAGGATCCAACAAGTCGAGGATCTAGATGAGCAAATCCTGAAGAATGCAGTAGCTCATGCAACATTCAGCATCCATTTACTTGAATATCAGCTACGTTTGAGTCCAGCAAGATTAGAGGTGGTTAAGAATCAGGCTGCAAAGTATGAGATCAACATACATTTTCTTGAACCCTCAAACTTTGAAAGCATAGCAGCAGAGGCCCAGGCATGGAAAAATTTCATCAATGAATAAGCGGGGCCTTCTTCATAAAAGTGCTCTATTAAATTTTTGTCTTAAATGTAATATATTGTATAATGTATGAGCACTCACTACAGGACAAGATTTTGGATTGAAACATTGGGGAAGCCCAAAAGTCATTTTGGGGTAGCCCAAAAGTTTTGCCTTTTTGTATAAGTATAGGAGAGTTAGATGTAATAAGGGACTTTTTCCCAGATAGATTTGTGAGATTATGTTGTAAGAATAACTCTTTCCTTTTGCAATAAGAATTACAAGTTTCCTGTTGGAGAAAGCTTGGTGGAATATTTTAAATGTTGTACTATGGATTTGTTGAATGTGAACTATTTTGTTTTCAGCTGTTGTCCATTAACTGTGAGATCGTTCTAACTCTTTGAACCTATGTTCTTGTTATGAATGCTCTCTAGTTTATCCTATGAAATTTCCACTATGAGTAATGAAGTCTTCTCATAAACAATGAGCTATCTTGTTGTTCATATATCTATTAATGTTCATGTGTTTTGAATTAATTAACAGCTATCAGTGATTTTCTTAATGCATGCGCAGAAATACATTACTCATTGATAAATGATAATCTTACTCCCTAGGGATTGGTTAGATAGTTAGTTTTAGTTTCTTGCTATGTGTTATTTAGATGCGAGTGAGTTAATATGAGAGGTACGAACCTGTGCATCACATTGTGACCGCTCCTTGTATTCTCTATCAGTATGCATTCTTAGATAGGCACTTGCATATCATACTTAAATTCAAAAAAGTAAAATACACACAGTGGACCGGGTCGTAACTGGTAAAACCTTTTAATTTTGTTACTTGACCTACGGTAGCCGGACCGTAAACCGGGCGGATTCCCCATACCAAACAGTAACGGGCTAGTTGGGAATGTTTACTGGGGAGAATCCCTAATTGTTGTTACCTACGAATTTCCAGGAATCAACACCATCTTAGCATTTGGATAAGAAATAATGATGTCATGAATGAAGAAGATGATGAAGAAGAAGGATCAAGAATGAGTTTACCCATGAAACGAATAAGAGATAAGTATTCAATTGGCATTTCATGATATTATTTTATATTCAGTTGATGTGTTATGCATGATAGAATTTTTGCATTAATGAAAGTATATGCATGTGATGGGTAAATAGCTCATGGTTCTCTACAACTATCCATTGCTACT
>LPNX010902822.1:848528-910203 GCA_001517045.1 Pseudotsuga menziesii | reverse complement strand
TCTTTGCTGACATATTGGATTAGTGCACAATCTCAATGATGTCATGGTAGAGATGGAAGGAATCTAGAAAGTTTCTGTGAGATATGGATGAATGTTGCATTGGATAAACAGTTGCATGATGCATAAGAATTTTTTATTATCCATATGTTCTATGAAATGGTTCTAACCATGAAAATGGTGCATTTGACTTGAAGGAAAGGCCTTGTACAACCACCTACAAGAAAAGGAGGATGAGACTTGTTTCAAAGAACAAGTGATGACAATTCAAGATTCACTCCAATAAACATGAATCTGAAGCTCCCAGGGTCAGAGACACTGTGATGGAAGAAAGAGATTTAGAGAGCAGTAGATCCACCTTGAAATATGAAGACCACCTTGGGTATGGGAGATAAATGAAGATGAAGAAATGTATGGTGAGACTTCCAAACCAAAGTAAGAGGTCTTAGACACAGTCTAGTTGTGTAATACAGTTGGGTGACATCATTGATGCAAACTCTTTCAGCTATGGAAGAAGCTATGATCAAAGAGTAATAGTTGATCATGAGGAATGATTTCTACGATATGGTTCCGAGACCTAAAGGGAAGTCCGTATTGTCTTCCATATGGATCTACAAGAATAAGTGTACAAAGCAAGGTTTGTGGTTTGTCTCAGAAAGAATAGACTATGGCATGAAATACTCTGTTAACCAGACACACTTCTTTAGTATAAGTATATGGGTGCATCCATGGAGATGGGTTACACTTTTTGGCAAGGCACTTTTTGAAAAAACACAAAAACATACCTTGATTGAGCAATTTTCAAGCTCTCGATCTAGGTTTTAAGAAAACCTTGATCTATGTTTTAAGACCTTGATCTAGGTTTTTAAAAAATCTCGATCTAGGTTTTAAAAAAACTCGATCTAGGTTTTAAGACCTCGATCTAGGTTTTAAAAAAACCTCGATATAGGTTTTAAGACCTCGATCTAGGTTTTAAAAAAACCTCGATATTGGTTTTAAGAAAAATTCAATCGAGGTTTAAAGGCCGCGATCGAGGTCCTTGTAAAAAAAAAATTATAAAAAGAGGTTCAAATTGTAGCTCGATCGAGGGTTTAATAAAACCTAAATCGAGCTTATTTAAAAACCTCGATCAAGGGATGTTAATACCTCGATCGAGATCAATACCTCTACCCAGGGCCTGAAAAATAGAGAATTATCCCTCTTAAAGGAAAATCAATGTTTCTTTGTGTCTTCTAGGGGTGTAAACCCTACTATTCATGGCGCATAACTGAGCGGAGTTCATACTGATGTATTCATCATCGAATCCTCTATCCATTGAGGTATCATGCATGCATTTTGGAATTAATATGGTTTTTTTTAATTAGTTTTAAAACATACACTTAGAAAATCTCACAACAACTTTGAAGCAACTCAAAGAAAAATACGCAGGATAAAAAATACACATCGAAAAATTTCTTAAAAATGCACAGCCCACACATCGACGTGTCCTCTTCAAAAGAGTATATTTGGTTTTTCAATTTTTGAAAAGAGTGAAAAAAAAGGTGGCATGGACACACATGTGTATAAAATGATGGTGAAATTAGATGTGGTCACTTTCGAAAAATAATAAGTAATTGTATATTGTGAAATAAATTAACAAAAAAATATGCAGACCACAGTGCATTTTGTGTAGATTGTGCTCATATATTTTATTTTTTAAAATTATCAATGTAAGATTGAATTATTGGGGATGGACACGAGCCAATTATTAACTCATTCAAATTTTTAAGGTCACACAGTTCATTAAATGCAAAATTTCACACTAGTAAATGACATCAGAATATTTTAAAAAAAATATCATTGGGAAGCCAACATAATATTCTACAATTTTTTTTTTTACTGCAAGTCAAAATTCACATGGCATATATACGTTTCGAGGGCTTCTATCTAGCACATGAGTAAAAAATCAGGTTTTCATCACCAAATTTGTCCAAAACGTGTTACCCACCTTCATGGAAACACCCATATAACAAGCAAAGAACCACATGTACAGAATATGATTTGTACGAGCTCAGAAGGAACCCATAGAAAAACACATCCAGGAGCTTGACAAATCAACTAGAAGTGATGTATATATTGACCTTTGCTACAAGGTTGAATATGGAAACCTATAGAAGACAACAAGCTCACAGATGGGTGCAAGAGGAACTTTTCGACAAAGTTCAAGATAAAGGGATCTTGGTATCTAGTAACCTGAGATGGATACATAGTAGCATAGGTTGCTACCTGTCACTCCTGTAAAGAATGTAGAGGGAAGATGATACTCCGCTTTAGGGGGAGTAACTACAAAAGATTTCTGGGTTCGACATGGTACGACATGATGGATAGCTTCCTGATGTACCAAGATTTTACCAACAGTAAAGTGGGTTCCAACCTTCAAGGTTGAATGCATAAGACTAGGATATGTCGATGAAATAACATAATGAACTCATGAAAGATGCAATGATGGAAGAATACCATAATGATGTTTGGAATATAGTACTCAAACTAGAAATCAGGAGTCTGGTATCTTCCAAGTGAATTTGCAACATAAAATATGTTGCTGATGGAAGTAAGGAAATATTTGTGGATAGAGGATTCTCTCAGAGAAAGGGAATTGATTATGAAGGGACACTTGCTCCAGGAAGCAAGGTACACTTCCATCAAAACTATCATGGCACTTGCTTCCATGATGAAGTGGGATATACACCAGATGGATGTAAAGACAATCCTTCCTTAATGGTGTGATTGAGGAAGAAGTATACATAGAAAAACCACAAGGATTTATTGTTGAAGACATATGGACTCATGTATGCAAATTGAA
The DNA here is from genome assembly GCA_001517045.1 of Pseudotsuga menziesii. NCBI lineage: Eukaryota > Viridiplantae > Streptophyta > Pinopsida > Pinales > Pinaceae > Pseudotsuga > Pseudotsuga menziesii. The sequence continues at coordinate 907,364 of LPNX010902822.1, read as the reverse complement.
GGACCTGTATGCCTTGAAGAAAGCTCCTAGAGCTTGGTATGGAAGGATAGATAGTTTCCTAATGAGACTGGAATTTACCAATACTAAAGTGGATCCTAACCTTTACTACAAAGTTATAGAAGATGAACCTGTCATAATATTACTGTGTGTGGATGATCTATTTTCGAAAGGAAATGAGAAACAGATTTTGGAATGCAAGAAGAAGCTCGCTGAAGAATTTGAGATGAAAGACCTTGGGTTAATGCATTATTTCCTAGGTCTGGAGGTATGGTAGAACTTAGAAGGAATCTTTCTCAATCAGGGAAGGTATGTAGTGGAAATATTGAAAATATTTGATGTGCTGAAATGTAAAGCCATGGCCACACGCATGGATACCAACATGAAGCTATTGTCTAATGAGACATCAGAGTTAGTGTATATGACTCAGTACAGACAGATTTTTTTTGAGTCATTGATGTATCTGACGAACATAAGGTCATATATATGCTTTGTTGTGAACACCTTAATTCAGTATCTAGGTAACCCTAGATGTGTTCACTTGATAATTGAAAAGCATGTGACATTAGAGGAAATTTGGGGTATAAAATGGGCCTTATAAGAAAACGTGCCAACAATAAATTTTGTGATTTGGAATTCAAGAACCAATAGAATTTCAATAAAATGAGTCAACCATAATGGTTTAATTGACATATTTGTCATAAAAGAAAACTATTTTTTTTGTTCGTATTTTTGACATAACTCCCTATGTTTTTACTCAAATTTCAAGTGGGAGAGCTCGTTGGATGCGGAATTTAATTCCACATCCAAATACTACCCACACTGCATACTTTTGAAATACCTTGCTACCCCAAAAACAAGAAATACTTGAAAAAATGTGATGATGACATCATCATCACATTTTTCAGGTATTTCTTGTTTTTGGGGTAGCGGGGTCTGTCAAAAGTATGCATTGTGGGTACTCGTTGGACGTGGAATTAAATTCCACATCCAAAAAGCTCTCCTGCTCAGAATTTGAGTAAAAAAACAGGGAGATATGTCGAAAATACGAACACAAAAAGTAGTTTTTTGCATTCTTCCTCCAAAATTAATAACTATTATTTTATTATTTTCCTTAGGAGGCCCATTTTAGACCTCATATTTCCTCTAATGTGAGGTACCCAAAAGTTACGACACACTTGGGACATTACTATGGTAGAAATCATGACTACAGATTATATATATGAATGGAGATTGGGCTGGAGGTATCTTAAAAAGAAGAAGCACATTAGGTGGATGTTATAGTCTAGGGTCTACTATGATTTCATGGTTTAGAAGGAAATAGTCCAGTGTTTCGCTTAGCATGAATGAAGCAGAATATATAGTAGCTTTCTCTGCTAAGTTGTGAAGCCACTTGGCTTCGGAAGTTGATGTCACGTTTACTCAACCTAGAGTTGGATACCACTGTGATTCTATGTGATAACCAGAGTTGTATAAATATGATAGAGAACCTAGTGTTCTACGATAGGTCGAAGCACATATAAATCTGGTATTCATACATTCAAGATATGATGAAAAATGGAGCCTTAAATCTCCACTATGTGAGTACCAATGAACAAGTTTTCGATGTGTTTATGAAGCCTCTATCTCAAGTAAAGTTTGAATACTTTTGAGACAAGCTTGGTGTTATTCAAAAAGACCTTCCCCAAAAGGTGGAGCAGTGATGTTGCAGTGGGAATGTATCATTCCTGGAAATTTTTCCTAAAGTGATCCGTAGACTTATGTCTCCGAGAAATAAGAAGGATTGTATCATCCCTGGACATTTGTCCTAAAGTGATACGTAGAATTATGTCTCTAAGAAAGAAGAAGGATTGTATCATCCCTAGGAATTTGTCCTAAAGTGATCTATAGACTTATGTCGATGAGAAAGAAAAAGGATTGTATCATCCCTGAACATTTGTTCGAAAGTGATCCGGTGACTTTGGTCCTCGAGAATGTGGTAGAATTGTATCATCCTTGAACTTTTGTTCAGAATGGATCCGATGAATTTGGTACTCGAGAAAGTGGTAGGATTGTATCATCCTTGAACTTTTGTTTAGAACAGATCCAATGAATTCAGTACTCGAGAACGTGGTAGGATTGTATCATCCTTGAACTTTTGTTCAGAATGGATCTGGTGACTTCGGTACTCGAGAACATGGTAGGATTGTATCACCCTTGAACTTTTGTTCAAAATGGGTCTAGTAACTTCGGTAGTCGAGAACATGGTAGGATTGCATCATCCTTGGACTTATTCCTAAAGTGATATGGACTGATTATCCCGTAATTATGTCTGGTGAATTTGGTTGTCGAGAATGTGGTAGGATTGCATCATCCTTGGACTTAGTATTAAAGTGATAGAGAGTGATTATCCCATAATTTTATACGGTGACTTCGGTTGTTGAGAATGTCGTAGGATTGCATCATCCTTGGACTTAGTCCTAAAGTGATAGGGAGTGATTATCCCGTAATTGTATCTAGTGACTTCAGTTGTCGAAAATGTGATAGGATTGTAACATCCCTGGACTTAAGTTCAAAAGTGATCTGAAGGGTTTCATCTTCGTATTGTGGATTGTAGGTTGTTGCTGCTGCTGATGATGTTGCTGATAAAAATATCAGTGTGATGATGATGTTGCTCAGGCTGTTGCTACTGATGATGATGTTGCTGATCGAAATATCAGAGTGTGATGATGATTTTGCTTAGAGAATTGTTGTTGATGATGATGATGATCTAAAGGCCAGATTATTGTTAATGATGTTTCTCAAAGTATTGCTGATGATGATGATCGAAAGGTCAAAGTATTGTTGATGATGATGTTGCTGACGATGATGTCATTGACCGAAAGATCGAAGTGTTTCCACGAAGGATTGAAAGATCAAAGCATTTCTACAAAAGGATCAAGTGATCATATGATGCAGAAGATGAAGACATTAAAGAGTAGTTGTTCCAAGCTATTGATGAATGATGAAAAAATTCTTGTGACGTATAGATGTATCACCTTGATGATGTTGATGATGCTCTCTCTCCTCCTCCTACTGTTGTTGTTGATGTTGTAGTAGAATACCATTCTTGTTAAGGGGGAGTGTTGAATTATTGTAACTTTGAAGTGTATTTACCCTGATGTTCCTATCGGGAGAATCATGTGTATTTTATTGGACCCTGATGTTCCTATCAATAGAATTATTTTTATTTCAATGTACCCCGATGTTCCTATTGGGATAAATACTAAGATTCATGAGGAAGTCCCCTCCTTTGTAAGTCAGGGGGGAAACTCCCCATAGTTGTGGGGCACTAGAGTCTCCCTAGAGAAGTTGACCCATTCAAGTACATTGGGGCTGACATAGTTGAGTTAAATGTCAAGTCAACGAAAGAATATAAATAGAGGGAGGCTCTCCTCATTTGAGACATAGATACTCACTTGTGTATAATGCATGGAGAGAGAGGGAGAGAGACATATCTACTGGAGGGAAGCACACCTATTTTTGGGTCTTGTCTTTTATCCTTTATACATCTTATACAGAGGAACTTTTTTTTGGGTTTTATTCCCCATGAGAGTTTCCCAAGATAAATATTTGTGTTCTTTTTGTGTGGTTGTGCTTGTCTATATTTCAGTGATCTTTTGGCTTATGGTTATGCTATTATGATGCTAAATGTTCTAAGATCTTATATAACCATAAAAAATTAATAGAATGAATGGGGAAATTAAATCAATCCTAAGTCAATTGAAACTCACTACTTGTTTGAGTCTCAATAGACCACCTTTTAGATTGAACCAAAATACCAAAAGAAGTTTATTAATGGCTAGATTTTAGAAGTTCTAGGTGTGAGTAATTAAGGGCTCGAGGCTCTAAAATTTGTTGTGTTTGATACTAGTCCACTATTCATTGAATCAACAGTCATGGGTAGGAATTTAAGTTATTTAATGAAAACAATTAATGTGTATAACCTCTATGTCAAAACCGTTTTCCATGTTGATGCAGGACACTACCCTCTTTATTGTCTTACCAAAAGGAATGATAATGAGGACTTGAAGACCTAAAATTATGGACTTCACCTTCAAAGAATGCCTTTAATCAAATCGGTAAGGAGTGATAAGAAGATCACAACAATCCAACGTGTCAAATCTCAGTTGATAGTGTTAATTAAAGATTTATATGGTAAATTTAATATAAGACTTACTTATATTTGTCTCTTATTCTTTGCGTCAATTCATATTATAAGGTGAGGATCTGCATGCATAATAATCCTTAGTTATGACTATGAGATGAGGATTTAAAGAGAAGAGGATGTAAAGACAAGTAATTTTTACATGTATTTTGGTGGCTCTAAGGACAAATGTTGTGAGAAACCACAAATGTTTGGAATGATGGAGAGAGATTACATCATGATCATGCCACCCATCAAATTGAAGACTATTCTTGAGCCAACAATTGTTTTTTTCATTTCAATAATAACCATTATTTCTCCATATCATGTTCCCAATGACACCTATCTATAGAAATGCATAAATAGACCTCTCCGCAATTTGTGATCTTAGCTACATGTCATTATTTGTATTTTCTTATAGTTGTCATGAGTCCATGATATTCATGCAAGAAATGAATTATTGTAGAGGAGGACTTATCAAACCAGCCTTTTTAATTTCATTTTGACAATAAAAAAGTGGACATTGGTATTGAGGTTCACATAGATAGTAGGCACAAAGTTTTGATCTCGTTTCGGGCCTAGTAGTAGAATACTAGTAGTTATTTTTTTTATAGTCGTAGTTGTTGACACATTGTCACACTTTACATTGTAGCCCCAAGTGACTTGGAAGTCAGAGTCACATCTCGATCGCTAGTGCCTCGTAGTCATCGATGATTTCTGGCCATCTTGCACAACTAAGCAGTGAGTGCATGAAATTAGTGAGTGAGTGATTATAATTTATCATATTTAAAATATTTTAATTGATGAGTTCAAATTTATAGCATAGGAATTTCAACATATTGACAAATTTATATGGATGGGTAATTTCAAATGTTGCCCTTCTTCTTTTGAAACGTTGATATAAATTATGCCCCTCTTGATTGGAAGGGTAAAATTCAGATTTATGTTGGGATTGTGGCACAGGATTATGGCCAAGGTGGCCTCCCACTTGACTCCGCACAGCCTGGGCATGCCTCCTAGCCAGATTTTGAAAACTAGGGTTTCTCCCCAGTTGGGTCCATGCAACCTTGGAAACGGTGCATCGGCCCTGCAAAACCCTATGTCAGGTGGCCGAGGGTGATGTTCCCATGGTGACCATGCCTAAACACACCTAGAGGTGCCAAAGAATTTGGAATTGTCTCTTCGTTTGTTTTCTGGACCCCTACCTTGATTTGTCCGAAGCGTCACTGAATGGATTTTGTAGGCATACTCCAACTTGCCATAGAACATTGATCGGGGATCCGATGGATGAACCATTGGTTCCACTAGGATCGTGGCATAGGATTATGGATAGGGTGGCCTTCCCCCCAACCTTGCATGACCCAGGCATGCCTACAGGCCAGATTATGCAAACTAGGGTTTCTCCCATGTGGAGTGTAAGCGCAATTACCCAATCTCATTCAATATAGCCATATGGATCCTCTCTGTTTCTAATTGCCTCCATCAATCTCTCATGCTCTGAATGAGGCAAGAATTAATATACCTTGGTTGAGTTCATGTTTGACATTGTCTGTAGATGGATGTTCGTGCCAACAATCAATTTTGTGAAGTGATAGACCACAGAACCTGGTCTGTAATCCATGAATACATGCCCACTAGTTCTTCTTGATTTTCCATCTAGTGTAAGATATTCACCCTCAACCACCATCGATCCAATAGGAAATTCATTTCCTTCATCATCAATCAATGATCCATTCAGGATTTGCTTACCTTGAATGCATCATTCCAACCAATAATTCATGCCCCATTCATTGTTGTTCAGGGAAACAACTACATATATGTGTCCTGGTTGTACAAGATCAGAGATATGGTCTTAGTATTTCAAAATCACTGACTGAACCTCCTCTAAGTGGGTTGTTTCAATGAATACACATGGGTCTACTGCAAGTGAGACATGATCCCAATCATCAACCCAATCCATGCATTCACATTCATCCCATTCACCATTGCTACAAGGGCTGGAAAAGCAACCAATTTTCTGCATCCATATTTCAAATAGGGAGTTGTTTGAACTTCGAACCGAATGAAATCCACATGTTCCTTATACTATTTCACAACTATAAGAATGATATCAATCTATGTCAACAACATGGAAAAAATTCTTGACTGGCCTTCCTGCCCTTGTTGATGTATGTTGCACTTTAGTTTGGTTTGACATTGTTGCAGAGCACCATTGAACTATGGATTCTGCATATTTGATCTGGGGGTTTCTACTAAGCCTCATTTCCTCCCTTCGTAGTGCGGTCTTGATGCATGCATAGGCCCTATCATGCTCACCTTTTCCATGCATGGTCTCAAATTACTTCCATATATGCGACACATTGTAATTCTTATGTAACATACTCATCCATTGGAAGACTCAGGAATTTTTGAACTAGCCTGCACAACCATCTGACCATATCCATCTGTATATCTCCCTCCTTTAGCTAATCATAGAAAATTCGAAAACAATGTTGCATATAATGCATATCATGTCATCTATCATCACTTATTTAAATTTTTGTCTCCTTTTGTATTATCCTGTTGTTAATGGTGCTCTCAGGGCCATTCCTATACGTAATATGTACCATGATGCTGACTTTGTCGAAATGGTATTATTGACTCTACGTTTCATTTTGTGGCTGAAGGGTGTAGGTTTCTGTAAAATACACAATTGACAATATGGTCCCAATGGGAAAGATGTCCCTGCATTTTCTGTACTTCTCATCCTGTCATCACGCTACATGCACATGTTAAACATACTACTTGGTTTTCTTGTAGAACTCCATCAAAAAATCACATACCCGTACCTGTTTCCATGAAAACAAGGTTCGTATTAGAAAGTGACCTTTAAAGAATGTGTATGTAGAAACTAAACATGTAAGAGGAAAAATATGCAATAATCATTTGTACCTGTGAATTCACCAATGCAATCCTTTTAATTTCCTTTGCACTATCTGATTAATAGGTTACGTACTTGAAGCTCCGCATCTCCATGCTCATATTGTCAAATTGATGCTCATCGCTTCCATGAATGCAACAGTTCAAAAGAGCAAACCCACTGCACCTGGAACAATTCCCATATAGACATGATTTTCCATAGTATTTTTGTCCTTCATGCATTGGAAACATGATGTTGACAATAAAATCTCTTAATGCATTCGATGGTATTACGGATTCATTGCATCCCCGCTCAAGGTTACTATGCAAATCACAAAATATATGTTTATACATGTCATAAAAATATTTATATTCTACATGGTATCTACAACATCATGTGTTTCAATCAATGCATATATGAACATACGATGGTTTACATTTCTCAAAGGACCTTTGGCCCAGGTTCAATTGTGTGTGCTCATTCTTGAATCTCTCATAGAGTCCAGTCTGTGTTTTGTCAACGAAGTGTTTGACGTGGGGTGGGGTTCATGTTCAGTAGGAACTTTTTTCAGCTTTAGCACATCTCTTTGGTTAGATGAAGGTCTGGTATGATCATTCCAGAACTTTTGTACTAAGTCCTTAACAACATCAATTAGCTTCATATCTCAATGAGGAAACCTGCTGACAAAAGCCCAACAATCATTTCCACCTGGAGTCTAAAGATTTCCTCTTATAACATAGTACTTATTAACAACTTTTCTACTAATTTAAGTATGTGAGAAGTGTGTGAAAGGAGATGACATTGCCATGTGGACTTTCTTACAACTGATATCGATAACACACGACGAACCGCACAAATAGCTTTAGTACGAGACATCTTCCCAATTGCATTAAAATAATATTGGATATTTATTACAATATGATTGTTAGCCTCTAAACTTCTAACCATATTTATTCCCATAATTATCCTAACAACAACTAAACAATTTGAATTTAAAAAACATAGCAATAATTGACATTTACTCGCATCGCCTTTGGATTCAAAATATTCCTTCATTAATTTGCTGCATTGGCAATCTATAGTGCATTTGGGAAACTTACCTTCAAGTCCTGACAGGAAACTTTCATCCACATGGATATGTCTAGGAGTCCTTATTCTTGCACTAGACAGACGAGGTAGGGAAGGTGGACATGAGCTATGAATCATAGGACTTCTTTGTTGTGGTGTTTCATTCACATGTTGATCCATATTGGAAGTGTGCTCGACATGGTTGTGGTATTCTTGGAGAGATTGAAAATTAATCATTGCTCCTAGGTCCAATTCTTGATACTCAATGTCTCTCAATATACCTATGTCTTCAAGAGCTTCAGCATCTCTCATTGGTGGATTGTTGGTTGGAGATTGTGTTGATGTTGGAATTTGAGTTGGGTCCATTGGATGCAACTTCTTCACCTGTGGCTTTGAAGTAGAGGTTTTTATGTCATCAACTATGTTAGGATCGCTTGGAGTATCAGTTGAAATTTTTGGACCATGTCTCAGTCTCTCCATTTCTAACCTAGCCTTTTCTCTTACCTCATTTTCCTTTTCAATGGGCATATTCCTTCTAGTTTTTGTTACTCTATTACGTGAGTTTCCCATCTCCAAAAGTTTCTTTATCAAAACTATGAGTGGTACCCCTACATAAGAAGCAACAAATAATGTATTAGCTCCATTATACAAGAAACATGACGCATTCCAACATAATTAACTAAATTACAAATATGTTAGTATGGTAATTATTGGCATTGATGCGTAAAAATTGATTAAAGGTTTCTATTTATGTTCAAACTAAAGTTTCATTTCTATACTCTATTTGAGACAAGTAAAGAGAGTCAAGTTTGTAGGTATTACAACTATAGGATTATGACTTCCTTGTGTTAAAAAAGTATTGGAAGTCACAAGAAGATGAGTGAAATATTCTTCATTTCCAACACCTTTGGATGAGATGACATTACACATAATATGCCACATTAGTTGTGAGGGAAGACACAAGTTGGTGTTTGGATGTCTTGGCAATAAATTGAATAAATTACACTCATTAAGTTACAAGTTAACTAAAGAGAAAAAATTGACTAATTACACAATGAGGAGGTTGCAAATCCCCTGAAAAAAGGAGAAATCATTAAGGTAGAGGCATCCCTATCAAGCTCAAAGGCATGTTATGATAAATCTAGCATGAAGAGGAGAGCATGGACAAGTTGGTGAACTATTCAATATGGATCCTGTCCCATGATTGCTTCCAAGGTTTTTATACAAATTGAAGAGTCTGAATAGAGAACCTCATCTATGCCATCCTTGTGGTAAATCAAAATATATTCATGTGCAAATGATTATTGGTCTACATTATATACTTCATCTTGTATAGAGAATATGGAAAACTTGGTGAACTATTCAATATGGACCCTCTCCCATGATTGCTTCAAAGTTTTTTTTAAATTGAAGAGTCTCAAGAGATAACTTCATCTATTCCATCATTGCGTGAAATCAAAATATATTCATGTGCAAATGTAAATTAGTTAACATTGCATACTTCATATTGTATGGAGAATATGAGACTTGTTTAGATGTGAAGTTGGGAATTCTTCTTGTGAAATTAATTGTTGTCTATGTGAGAGATATTGTTGTAGGCATATGATAAAACATAAATCAATGAAATGATCTAAAAGCTTGTGAATGAAACCAATTATTTACAATTCACCATACATATTCAAAATGATCTCTTCTTGCAATGAAAACTTGTAGTTTGAATGTATCCACTAACTTCAAAGAACACTGAATATGTTTGTTAGTTTCCAAGAGTGATATTCTATCCAATACATTAAATAGTGTCCAATTGATAATTGAGTGTGATCCAAATTGCAAAGTTCAGGAGCACAAAACGTGCAAACAGTTATAGAAAACTCATGAAAATTGGTAGCGATCCCGAGAATCCAGATCTCTATTTTTTGTTAACTAGTAAAAGGTGTGTGCACACATATTTATGAGCGTACACATGTGTATAAGAGCTTGCGCGTGTACTAATGCATATGCGCAAAGAGATGTGTACATGATGCTGCCTAACATTTACAACATTTACTCACTAACATTTATCCCATTTAATGACTAGCGTTCTTCAATAATGTCTTGGTATTCACACATGTATGAGTATTTTTACAATATAGTCTTCACCACTACTTTCTTCTTAGGCCCATGGGTGCCATTATGAGGTCTTAGGCTCCATACCTATGGCTGGTGGAGGGTGAGGGAGGCCTCCAACACTGACCATGATCACCATCATAATCATCATCATAGTCATAATCATTGTAATCATCATCATGATCATCGTCATCATCCTCATCATCATCATTGTCATCATCCTCGAATCAAACTTGGAATGGTTACTTGTTATATATAATTAATGGTATAGATAAATCTCTATTAATAATTCGTCAATTGTGTACTCAGAAAAATGTAGAGAGTGCTTGTGCGAGCTGACACATCAAAATCCTAAATGTGAGTTCCATGAGTAATTGAAATTGACAGCTACTATCAAGAAAGAAGAAAGCATTGGGCTCTGTGGAATCTACAAAATTCTTCGTCTTTCAAATTGTATAGATGTGATGTCAGAGGGGCCATGCTGTATGGAGTATCAAATGGCTTACTATAAATATTTATTACTAAATCTTAAAAAACGAGCGAAATATCATGACTAAATATTAACAACCGTTAAAATATTTAATACACATATAAACACTCACTGATTAGAGGAATTTTGAGGTCTAAAATGGGCGTCCTAAGGAAAATAATAAAATAATATTTAAAATAATACAATAATATTTATTAATTTTGGAGGAAAAAAGAAAAAAACTAGTTTTTGTGTTCGTATTTTCGACATATCTCCCTGTGTTTTTACTCAAATTTCAATCAGGAGAGCTCGTTGGATGTAGAATTTGATTCCACATCCAAAAAGTACCCACACTGCATACTTTTGATGGACCCCACTACCCCAAAAATAAGAAATACCTGAAAAAACATGATGATGACATCATCATCACGTTTTTTAGGTATTTCTTGTTTTTGGGGTAGCAGGGTCCATCAAAAGTATATATTGTGGGTAATTATTGGATGCGGAGTCAAATTCCGCATCCAACGAGCTCTCCTAATCGAAATTTGAGTAAAAAGACAACGAGATATGTCGAAAATATGAACAAAAAAGTAGATTTTTATGACAAATATGTCAATTCAACCATTATGGTTGACCCATTTTATTGGAATTCTATTGGTTCTTGAATTCCAACTCACAATAACTTATTTTTGGCGTGTTTTCTTATAAGGCCCATTTTAGACCCCAAATTTCCTCTAATAATTTACATTGATGGCCACACATTTGTTTCAAGATTTATGGTACCATATGATCTTTTCTATCCTATGGAATGTACATTTGCAGACATTGATGAACAAACTTCACATGAAAAGAAGCTCACGAGTCACGGCCATTAAAACATTGGAATTTTAATCACCTCCATTACTTTGTAAATTCCCTTTCTCAAAGAGTCATATTAATTTTTATAAGGGAAACCTTGCTGTGTAAAAGCCCTACTTTCTTGGTCATATTGATTGTTGTTACAGGTAAATTCTGCATTAACTAGGAAATATCAATTAAGATTCAAATATTTTTTTAAAGTTATAGAAAAAGAGATTAACATATTTTTAAAAAGTTAAAGAGAAAGATATAAATTTCACATTTTATGAGACTTAAGTAAAACTTAAATATTATAGATAAAGTTAAATACATATTTATTTTTAAAATAAATCATATCAACAAAGATACTATACTTTATGGATATGTTTATATAAAAATGAGATTAGTAAGAGATACAATTTTATAAGTTTGGCATAATTTATATAATAAATTCACTATCTTCAAGAACAAAAGCTCAACTAATCAAAATATTACACCCTAGGACATTAAGCAAGACTAAAGAGAGCACAAGATGAACCGAGATGACTTATCCCATGAGGAAATCGAGGGATAACTAATTCAAGATGAAGTATATTTTCCATCATATAAGAAAAAGTGCAAAAAATGCATTCTAAAAGGAGGCTGAGCTCCGACACTAAGCTCAGGCTCAACTTTATGCACTAAGCTCACACTCAGCTTTCATCATAATCATCATCATCATAGTCATCCTCATCCTCATCATCATAGTCATCATCATCACCATCATCATAGTCACCATTTCCATCATCCTCATCATCATAATCATCATCATTGTTCCTCATCATCGTCATCACCACCATCATTGTTCATCATCATTGCCATCATCATCCACATCATCATCATCATCATCCCTATCCTTATCATCACCATCATAGTCATCCTCCTCCTCATCCTCATCATCATCCTCATCATCACCATCATAGTCATCATCCTCATCATCATCATTATCATCATCATCATCACCGTCATAGTCATCATCATCCTCATCATCGTAATCATCATCATAATCATCATCATCATAGTCATAGTATTCATGATCATCGTCGTTGTCGTCATTTTCATCATCATCATCATTGTCGTCATCATTGTTGTCGTCATCATCATCATAATCATTGTTCATCATCATCGTCAGGATCATGATCATCATTCCATTGAAAATGCTTGAAAATAAAATCAAAGAAAAGTTCCAACTAAACATATCAATACCATAATCATTGTTTCTCGACATCATCATCATCATCATCATCACCATCATTGTTCATCATCATTGTCATTGTCGTCATCATCATCATTGTCATTGTCGTCATCATCATCATAGTCATCATCCTCATCATCATCATTGTCCTCCACCTCCTCCTCCTCCTCATCATTGTCATCCTCCTCCTCCTCATCATCACTATTCATCATCATCGTCATGGTCATCATCATCATTCCATTAAAAATGCTTGAAAATAAAATCAAAGCAAAGTTTCAACTAAACCTATCATCATCATCATCATCATTGTTCCTCATCATCGTCATCATCGTCATCATCCTCATCCTCATCATCATCATCATCATCACCATCATCCTTATCGTCATCATCCTCATCATCATAGTCATCATCCTCATCATCATCATTTCCATCATCCTCATCATCATCATCACCATCATTGTTCATCATCATCGTCATTGTCGTCGTCATCATGATCATGATCAGCATCATGATCATCATCATCGTAGTCATCATCTTCCTCATGCTCATGCTCATGATCATCCTAAGCCCCATCATGATCATCTTAGTCGTCATCCTCCTCCTCCTCGTCATCATCATCATTATTATCACCATCATAGTCATCATCATCCTCATCATCGTAATCATCATCATAATCATCCTCATCATAGTCATACTATACATGATCATCATCATCATCGTCGTCATCATCATCGTCATCGTCGTCATCATCATCATCATCATCATCATCATCATAGTCATCATCATCGTCCTCATCATTTTTCATCATCATCGTCATGGTCATCATCATCATCATGGTCATCATCATCATCATCATCATCGTCGTCGTCATCATCATCATCATCATCATCATCATCATCGTAATCATCATCATCATCATAATCATCGTCATCATAGTCATAGTCATCATGACCATCATCATCATCATCATCATCATCATCATCATCATAGTCATCATCATCGTCATCATCATTGTTCATCATCATCTTCATGGTCATCATCATCATGGTCATCATCATCATCATGGTCATCATCATCATAATCATCATAATCATCGTCATCATAGTCATAGTCATCGTGACCATCATCATCATCATCATCATCATCATCTTGATCACCATCATTGTTCATCGTTGTCGTCATCATCATGATCATCCTCATCCACAGGGGCGTCACCTAGGGACCAACATGATATCACGTCCATTCATATTAGGGGGGTTAAAATTAAAAAATTAAAAATCAATATATTGGGGGTATATTAGGGGTAATTAGGGTTTTTTTTATTATTATTTAAATATCCAATATGTTGGGTATGTTTTATTCAACATTTTCTCCTGAGTTGTTCACCATTCCTCCAAGCCTTACTTGCTAGGTACCTGCGAGCTCCTTTGCTTGTGGTCTGAGTGCACCTGCACCAAGCCGAGGTTCCTGTTAGTTTTCATCATATAAGCTAGCATTGTGATCTTAGGATCTTTTAACTGAGAGAATAACAAGCACATCAATAAAACATAAGCACATCACAAGAGACAAGAGACACAAAGATTTTTCCTCGGGGAAACCATAAAGGAGAAAACCCCGCAACTTCCTCAAAGATAGAATCAACACCAAAATAGTAAAAGACCCAAAATAGTAAGATGAACTCCACACATCAGCAGTCTCTCTCTCTCACACTGAGAGAGATTCTCCTCTCACTCATGCGCCCCTAATGAGTGAGTGTGAGTGTTGCAAGTGATGAATAGAGAGGCTCTCACTCTCTATTTATATTCTTTCGTTCACTTGAAGTGCACTCCAACATGTCGGCCTCACTTAACAATTACTTACTAGAGCCGACATCTCTAGGAGTGTCTAATAACCATAGTGCCCCACCACTTGTGGGGACTTTTCCTCCTCTGACCAATAGGAGGGTAACACAATGGTGGGGACTATTGCCCCAACTTATAATGACTCACCTAGGGTCGAATTCACTAGGATAGTCTAATAACCCAAGGGCCCCACAACTGTGGGGACTTTGACCCTTGACCAATAGGAGGGTTACCCACAATGACTTGAGATGACTTTCACATTATAGAAACTTCCCGATCGGAACATTGGGGCATGACATGACTCAAATACATCCCAGAATAAACATCGGGTTACAATACATAAGAAATACAAGTGAATACATTTCGAAGTTACAATTACATCAACACTCCCTCTTAACTAGGAAGGTATTCTCTTGACACAATTTATCAGCACAAGTCTTCTTCTTTGTATCATCTAGGTCATTGTCAGGTCTTCATCACCTTCAAAGTCATCTTCATCTATAAGTCATCTTCATTTGGATCTGGATCATCACTTGATCTGGAGCATCACTGGACATCATCATCGGATCAGGATCATCACTCAATATAGATCATCACTCAATCTAGATCATCACTAGACATCATCATCGAATCTGGATCATCACTCGATCTGGATCATCGCTGGACATTGTCACTGGATCTAGATCATCACTCGATCTGGATCATCACTGGACATCATCATCGGATCTGGATCATCACTCAATCTGGATCATCGCTGGACATCATCACTGGATTTGGATCATCACTGTTGGATCATCATCACTAGATCTCGATCATCACTCGATCTAGATCATCACTGGCTATCATCACTAGATCTCAATCATCACTCGATCTGGATCATCCCTGGTGCTATCTCATGATTCTTCTCATCACAGGAAGTTCTACAGAGCCAGTCCTTTTTCATACTGGATGTATCATCTCAGAGCTGGTCCTTTTTCATACCAAATGTGGCATCTACACAGAGCTAGTCCTTTTTCAAACTAGATGAGTCTTCCCAAAGCTAGACCTTTTTCAAACTAGATGAGGCATCACAGAGCTGGTCCTTTTTCATACCAGATGTGGCATCTAGACAGAGCTAGTCCTTTTTCAAACTAGATGAGTCTTCACAGAGCCAACCCTTTTTCATGCTGGATGTGGCATCTTGACAATGGAAGGAACCAATCCTTTCACCATGTCACTGCCCTTAAATCTGACCTGCTTGTCGGAATGGCTAACACTCACATATGACATGGAAGGAACTTAATCATTTAGCCATGACAGAATGGTTCAGCCCTTACATCTGATCAAGTGGGAACACACCCCTCTATCACATCAAAATGGCTACTCAGTTTTTACACTGAGTGTTCCCGGTAACTGACCAGGTGCCTCCATTCCTAGAATGGCAATTTCCCTTGCATCTGTCCTACTCGACAGAATGGCCAGCACTCATATCTGACATGGAAGGGAGCAACCCTATAACCATGACAGAATGGCTCAGCCCTTACATCTGACCATGGAAGGAACCAATCCTCTCACCATGTCAGAATGGCTATGGGTCTCATCACTTTCTCTTGGAGGTAACTTCAATCTGGAGAACACCAAGCTTCTCCCTGAAGTACTCAAACTTTACTCTGGCCATTTCTAGCATAGAATCACATCAGGGCTGATTACGTCCAAGGATAACCTGTGAGCTTTGCCAGGACCAATTACATCCAAGGACAACCTACAGGACCATTTACGTTTGAGCAACCTATGAGATTCGCCAGGATTTATGCTCGGACAACCTGTCTCACCAGCTATGCTAGAACTCCCTCTTTCGAGAGATCTTGATCTGCATCACAAACTGGAGCTTCACTGCTCCTCTCTGCATCATACCAAAATGCAAGTCAGATCAATCAAATCAAATAGTAGTTTTCAAACAGAAACATACTACCTCCCAAATCACAAGTGGCAACATATTTGCCTCAGCTGTACTTAGCGCCATGCAGGACTCCATCCTGTCAAACCAAGAGATCACACCTGATCTCATACTGAAGTAGCACCTCGAAATGCTTTTCCTATCAATGGCACTACCTACTCAATACGAATCCACATAATCTTTTCAATCGCCTCATACTTGAGCCCATAATAAACTTTACCCTTTAGGTACTACATGCTTTGCAACCATTAGGTGAACATGTCTCAATGTGTTCACAGCAAAGCAAATATATGGTCTTGTATTCGTTAGGTACATCAAGGAACCAATCATCTGACGATACATCGTAGCATCAATCGTCCCTAATGAAGAATCACTCAATAGCTTCAGGTTCGATGCCATAGGTGTGGTCATGCAGTCCATCATCCTGAACCTATTCAGGATCTCTACTGCATACTTCCCTTGTCCACACCTCCATGCCTAGAAAATAGTGCATCGACACATAATAGGAGCATCACTAGTCTTCTGCCTTCAACCGTGAAGCAAAGGTTGGAATCCAATTTACTCTCAGTAAAGCCTAGAGTCATTAGTAATCTTTCCATCCTGTCATACCATGTCGATCCTCAGGATATTCTATAGTCACTCCCTCTGAAGCGGAGCATCATACTCCCTCTGTCTTCTGTACTCTATTCACTGAAACATTTTGTACCAGAGTGACAAGTAGCTTCCTATGCTACTAATATTCTATGTGACCATCTAGTGTATAGACTTGCATCTTCAACCTTGTAGAAAAGGTTAACATCTTCATCAATATCATCATGTATGTGTTTCCCATGGGTGTCTTCTGAACTTGTACAATGCCTTCTTTCATTTGCACACATGATTATGCATGTCATGTGACTTCACTTTTAGTGGCTGTAAATGTTTCTTCGTAGTCTATGCCTTCTTTTCATGAGAAGCCTCATGCTACGAATCTTGCTTTGTATCCCACGATGTTTCCATCTATTGCATGATGGAACTATGAACTTCTCTTCAGGTCTCGATACTACATCCTAGACATCATTCTTCTTGAACTGGTCTTCCCTTTCTTCTTGGTGGCTGGAAGGTTCTGCATCAATGATGTTATTGCACTCGTCATATTATTCTTTGTCTTTGAACTATCGTCACTTGTTCTTCGGATCAATTCTTCATTCTTCTTTGCTTGTAAGTGATTATGTATGCGATCTTTCCTACAAGTCAAATGCATTTGTATGGTTAGAAACATTTCATAAGGAATATTTATACTGGCAAGTTCTTATGCATAAATATATGATCATGCAACTACTTTAGCCAATACAACATTCATCCATATCTCACTGAAACTTTCTAGATGCCTTCCATCTCTACCAGGACAACATTGCGATTGTGCACTAATCCAATATGTCAGCAAAGAGGTTTCATTCTAGATAAGTAGCAATGGAGAGTTGTATAGCACCATGAGCTCCTTACCCATCACATGCATATTAGTAGTATACTGTCGTTAATGAAAACATCCTATCATGCATGATACATCAACTAAATATAAACAAATGCATAAAAAAAAATATTATGAAATGACAATTGAATACTTATCTTTATTTGTTTCGTGGGTAGACTGCTTCTTGAGCCTTCAGCTTCATCGTTTTATTCATTCATGATAGCATCGTTTCTTATCCAAATGCTAAGGGGGATAAGAAGTTCTTCAAGAGTTGAGATATTCATATTCCTCATTGCTTGAGGGATCTTCTTTGGATGGTGAGAGCTTTATCTTCAATTGCTCCCATCTTCTCTTCTCTTCTTATGAGTCGAGCTTATTCTTCTTCCCAGAGTCTGCTGAAAGTAATCACTTCCTTCTGGCACATATTCCTTGCATGAATGAATCACATGATCCTGGGAGTCCATTCAAGGTGGCCATCACCACTTCTGCATTCTTCACTTCTTCTGTGTCTTTAGGGAAGACACTTGTGGTACAAGTTGATACATGACTTAATCAACAATTATCTTCTTGGCCTTGACCAAGTTCTTCTTGTGAAAGGCTTCTAGCCTCATCTCCCTCTGAAACTGGAACCTCTATACTCATGTAGGTGTCCAATCCATTTTCTTCAGAGAGATCAAATACTTCTATGCTTGGAAGTCGTTAACTTCACCAAGCTTATCACCAAGCTGATGTGATAGATCACTTTGAAATGAGAACCTCAAATGAAAATAGCAAAGGATTAGATCTTACCGATTTGAGGTGTCCGTCTTGGTTCCGGAGCTGGCTGATCTAGGGTTTGCCACAGAAAACCTAATTTTCAAAACTTGGAATATTTCAGATATTATTGGATAGATAGATAGATTTCTTCAAATGGAGTTGTCCAATGTACTCCTTTTCTGAAAACAGTGGAGGGAAGCTCCCGGTACAGGAAGCCCTAGATTTCCAATTTCTTCTGCAGAAATGCCTATTACTGTTTCTGTGATATCTCTGAAATTACTGATCCTATGTGTTTTAAATTTAGTACTGAGGTAACCTCGCATGTCCCTAATCTCACACCATAGGTTTCATCAGAATTGGTTTCCCCATTTGGGATTTATGATCCTTTGTCCAAGGTGATCTGTTACAGGACTATTCAGAACAACGAAGTTGTACGACATGCCACGTGTCACTGGTTGATCTTCTGAGTTGGATCTTTGGACCACCGAAATTAAATTCCATTCCATTTCTGGAAAAATCTTCATGAATTCCATTTGGACCTCTGTAGCCCAAGATATTGCAATTCTCCCTAGGTGTCCTGTTTAAGGATGAATTCTGGAAGAGGATGGAACCCTAACTTGGAGGGATCGTATCTCCCAGAATATAGTGAATCTGAAGCTGATTTTTTGACACAGTCTTCATCAGGATTTCATCTTTGGCCCCTGCAATTTTAATATTTTGAGACTTCACCAAACACAGAATATAGCGAATGTACCAAAAAGTTATCAATTTTAGTATTTAGGGTTTTTCCTAGCTCGGGGTCAAACTAGGGTTTGACTTTCCCATAGTTTCACCCAACCAAATTTCTTGATCCAGGTCTCTAAAATTCGGTTTTTATGAGGGGAAAAATTATATGCTGGTCTCACTCAAAAATTCCTCTTCTGTAGAAATCCCTAATTTCCGCATCGAAAACTGAAAATGCTCGGAATTGAATTTCGCTTCGACAGAAAGATGCACCCTTTAATGGAGAGTCAGCCTAGCATACGTTTGCTGATAGATTGTGGAGAGAGACCCAAAAAGTAAGAATCCCTAGCTTTTGTAGCTGCACAATTTCTTCTTCTCAGGTTAGCTCTGATACCATGTTATTTTTTCATCATATAAGCTAGCATTATGATCTTAGGATCTTTTAACTCAGAGAATAACAAGCACATCAATAAAACATAAGCACATCACAAGAGACAAGAGACACAAAGAGATTTCCTCGGGGAAACCATAAACGAGAAAACCCCGCAACTTCCTCAGAGATAGAATCAGTACCAAAACAGTAAAAGCCCCAAAACAGTAAGATGATCTCCACATAGCAGCAGTCTCTCTCTCTCTCACTGAGAGAGCTTCTCCTCTCACTCATGCGCCCCTAATGAGTGAGTGTGAGTGTTGCAAGTGATGAATAGAGAGGCTCTCACTCTCTATTTATATTCTTCCATTCACTTGAAGTGCACTCCAACATGTCGACCTCACTTAACAATTACTTACTAGAGCCGACATCTCTAGGAGTGTCTAATAACCCTAGTGCCCCACCACTTGTGGGGACTTTTCCTTCTCTGACCAATAGGAGAGTAACACAATGGTGGGGACTATTTCCCTAACTTACAATGACTCACCTAGGTTCGAATTCACTAGGATAGTCTAATAACCCAAGGGCCCCACAACTATGGGGACTTTGACCCTTGACCAATAGGAGGGTTACCTAGAATGACTTGACATGACTTTCACATTATAGAAACTTCTCGATCGGAACATTGGGGCATGACATGACGCAAATACATCCCGGAATAAACATTGGGTTACAATACATAAGAAATACAAGTGAATACATTCCGAAGTTACAATTACATCAATAGTTCCTGCAAGCTGGGTTTAGGGCATTTTTTCCATCGTGTGGTTGTTAACAGGGCGTTTTTTCAAATCCCCGTAGTGTTTTCTGGAAAACGAGGGCGTTTTACTCCTTAGGTTTTCTGAGGCACATTTTCTCCATCATGTTTGCAAGATAACAGGGCATTTTTTCCAGCAGCATTGCAGTGGTAGCAGTGTTTTCTGGAAAACGAGGGCGTTTATTCACCATTTTGTGGTCGTGGGTTTGTGGTGGGTTTCTCTGGTGCTGGAGGAGGCACATTGGAGAACCATTGCATATCATTCTTGGAGGTACACTGTAGTGTGTTTAATCTTTGATGAAAAATGCCTGTACTTCTTTTTGTGAGATAGAAGAGACAGTTTCTTACCCATCAGTAGTTCCAGAATCAATAGCATGGTCAAAATAGTAATTCCTAGAATCATGAACTAGATCTTATACCTATGATTTTTCCAATGATGAATAAACTCCTATTTATAGGTCAACTACAATGAGATCCACATCTTTAACTATTGCTACCTTTTCCACTGCTGATGTTGCTCTCTTAATGTGGCCTATACCCCTGCGTATGATGAATCAATGGGTTATGTATGGCTTTCGAATTGGAAGAAATGCCAGTGGTCTGGGAACAGATCCAATTGACCGAGTTTACTCCAACATTGACCCATATTCCATTGCAGGACCAGCTTACCTTCACTCTGTTCCAGATTCATTCTATTTAGACCCAGTGCTAGCAGCATATGTTTAATACAGGGTAGTCCCTCCCCTAGAACATTCGATACCTTATTGAAAGAGAAAGATAAGCATTCTCCTATAGAGGATTGTATCCATAAAGATAGTCAGGGGACATTTAGTGGGTGTTTTTATTGTTCAATCTTTTGTAGTTTTTGGTGTCAACTGCTTTAGCATGCCCTGCAGTTTTTTGGTAAATGGTTTTAGTTGTCACACGGGTTTTCCCACTTAATCTGCTCGAACTGACTCAGATGCAGCTAGCATTGCTGTTGGTGGTTTTCTAGGCTACCCGTGGAGTGGATACGCCTTTTCCAAAGTATAAATCCAATTGATGGCTACTATTGTCCTGAGCCAGTTCAAAATAACTGTGTCTCCTTTGGAACTCATGATAATCCCTGAGCACGGGGAAAGAGCATTTAAGTTTTTTGGTAAATGGTTTTAGTTGTTAGTTCCACGATGTTTATGAAATCAGGCTTGAAAATCAAATATTCTTACAAACTAAAGTTAGTAGGAATATTCACACCCTGGATTACAAAGCCCTTAGCATATGTATGTGATATTTTGCAGTGCTTTTTTGAAATATTGTTAGGCATTGGCTGCCAGGCTGGAGATCTACTAGAAAATCTGTTTAAGGGTCAAAGGTCAATGTGCGCAGAAGATTTCTTCTAGGAAAATACATAATCCTTACGCTTCTTTTCAATCGCTGATCTGGTCACTCCCAAGTTTGCGATCTCATCCAATTCACCACTGTAATTTTTCCCTTGTCATCACTCATTCTGTGGATTTTCAGTAGCTACCATTGACAGGTGTGAAGAGCAATGTACACAGATTTTCCTGATGCTGGGTGAGAACGTAGGAAGGCCTCAACCTTTAATGCAAATTTAGAAATTCCACCTCAACCTTGAGGTTTCTTGGATCAATTTGCAATGTTAAATTACATCAGCATATACTTCACTTATTTTATCTGCTATAGCCATACTTGTATTTGTAGCTGCATACTAGTACTTTAGAGATCTCTATCATATGTAGATGACATGCTTTCATTCTCTTATTGTTGCATTTACTAATAATCCAGACAAAATTAATGCTCTTCCTTTACTGTTGTGAAAGAGACCACAATCTATTTATAAAAGTAGTCATATTAGCAGTTTGAAAAATAATGCCCTAGGGTGTTTTTATTGTTCAATATTTTGTAGTTTTTTTTGTCAACTGCTTTAGCATGCCCTACAGTTTTTTGGTAAATGGTTTTAGTTTTCAGTTCCATGATGTTTACGAAATCAGGCTTGAAAATCAAATATTCTTACAAACTAAAGTTAGTAGGAATATTCACACCCTGGTAACTGATTCTGGTAACCTTAGAATGATAATAGTCTGTGATCCTTGTACACACATCCGAGGTCACAAAGCAGCCTATTTTGTGCTTCAAACTTCTTAACGAGTTGAGCCCAAAAAGCTATTATAACCCATGCAATTCATTTGTAATTTTTAAGAAAATAAGTTTCTTCCAACAATTGTAATGTCCTTTGCAAATGAAATCAGCCAGATTTGAAATGTAACATCAAATAAATTTTCCATCTAATATGTCATATACCCATTCTGTAAAGTCCACCCACAATAGCAATTCAAGTGAAGTGTCTCCAGAGTGGAAACTTAACATTTATCTCCCTTTCCATGCCAATCTTTTGATTTTTTTAGCCAAATACACTGCTTCAGTACCACTACAATTGCATGTTAACAAAATAATAAAAACGGAGAATACACCATACAATCAGGTATTAACTTAAGACTTTCAAACCTAGCCTGGAAGAATGAAATGAATGGAGAGACTCTTTAAGTTCATCCTCTCTACTTTCCCCTGGATTTCCCAGTATCCTTTCTTATTTCCTACTTTAGTGTTTACCTTTTGTCACCTGCCCCCCCAATTCCATTACATATGAAACACATACTTTCAATATCCTTGCATTTTTCTCTGTTTCTGATTTGTGTAAAACCATTATGAATGTGTCCACATTTAAGTGATAGGCTAATTATATAGCAAGGGACATGATTACATTTAAAATGCAATAGCAAATGATACTTCGCAAACTGCTCATAAAGTTAAGCCCAAATGATTTTCATCTGTTGAGCAGCTGCTTGTTTATGGTATTAACATGGTGATGGTTCATAGGGCATTTATTTTTGGCACCATATTTATTCATTTAGTTATGATAATAGCATGCATATTTTATCATTACTTGCATAGTACTAAAAACCAAGTGTGCTTTGAATTTGAAATCCACCATGGACAAGGATTGAACACAGTGAGGTCCATGCTAGTTACATGGGCACTTGGTTTGAAATTGGGATGAACCAGTTATTTTCGGTTTGTGGTTTGTCTCCCACTATGAATGTATTGGTTATGCCAAGGCTTGTCTATGGTTTATTTTTTGTTATATCCTATGTTGCTAAGGTGTATGCACCCATTCTTAAGGTATAGTTCTCTAGTGCAGTATGCAATTTCCATACGCAGTGCAGGTTCAACACTAGTGTGGGATGTTCACCCAATATTTTATGGGAGCACACCCCAGGGCCTGCATCATGGGACATCTCCAGCAGTCGAAATCTGTTAGGGACTACAGCCACTATCCCCATCATAAAACTTAAATAGGGGAAAGGGGGTGACGTCCCCACAAATAACCTGAAAAAAGAACCCAAAAAAACCCTAAGCTTCCAAAAGAGGAGGGAAGAGTAAATTATTTATCATTCATTATTTAAAATTATGACTCGGTATAATGGGAATTCTTTGAAATGCAAACATGGGTGTCTCAGCCATGTATCACAAAGCCCTTTTGGTTGATTTAAGTACACCTCTTCCTCAATAACACAATTTAAATCAAAAAATGTTTTTTCCATACATTTGATATAAAGATCAATCAAAACAAAAAGGTAGGACATAATGGTTTTAATAGTGGTAAACCTGGAAACTCACATCTTGTCAAAATCAACTCCCTCTTTCTTGGAGAACCCTCTAGCATCTGTAAATTTTCCTTTAATATTCAAACTAGGGCTAAACAGTGCATTCAAATGGAAAAACCTGGTAAGTATGGTCTGTACCTGTGTTGCATGGGTACCCGTACCTAGGGGTTGGGTACACGTACCGGTACCGGGTACTTGGGTACGGTAATGGTACGTACCCTCACGTACCATGAACAGTGTTGCCGTACCGAGTACTTCATAATTTTTTTTTGGGTACGTTTGGTGAAAATGGTACGGTGTACCTCGATTTTGGGTACGGCTATGGTACAACCAGTATATAAAACTAAACCAAACTAATACAATTTGTTCCCACAGTTGAAGTCTATTTCTAGCGATTTATCCTTCTTCAAACAAATATGTAGGAGCTATGATAGGATTGGTGGGAATTTTCAACTCCAAGATTTACATGGAAAGGTTGTAGGAGCTTTTTAACTCAACACGGAAAATGCCTCACTACTGTTTTGATTTGATTTTTTGTTTGAATAATGTATCACTACTTGAACATATATTTTAATGGCAATTATTCACATAACATGCTCATAAATTATAGCAAGGAGCTAACATTAACAATGATTTAAATGGCTAATAAACAGACACCAAAAAACATAGTAAGAAGGTGCTTTTTACATGCCTATAGCATCCCGTTGACAGATCTGGAAATGAACGTTGAGATACCCAAGTAATGTGGCCATACAATGTGATAGCAGTGAGAAAATCTTATAATGGCTGAGATCTAAAATGTGCTATAGATGACTATTGGGAAAACTTCATATTTTACTTAAATATTCAGTTCTGGAAATGAGAGTTATTTGACTCACAATACAGAGTTATGAAAGTACTATAACAGCCTTAGAATGTGCTGGGACTAACAATCAATGGATGAAGAAGTAGACTCTGGTATAAAAAATCCTGTAGTAGCTTTATTCTTCCCAATGCGCCCAATGGAAGTATGTAAGCACAATATAAGAGTGAAGATTTTACCACATTGATATTTCAATTTATGGAAGCCTGGAAACTACTGGTTACACTCTTCCCATGAATCATTTCATCTACAGCAGCAAAATCTTGAAATTCTTCTCCACATGAAGACCCATGACTATATACTGTCAGTGGGCATTAACAATATTGACGTGGGTGCTATATATACAGATTGACTTAATGCTTCTGGTGATTAATAGTACATTTTCTATTGTGAAAATGACTATGTTCCTTCAGAGTTTTAGAGATGGAATCTTACAATAAATCAGAAGTTTTGCCATAGAGCATATTAAATTACTTTGAATAACAAAATATGATAGCTATTTTAAGTTTTTTGAAGATTCTTTTAGAAATGAAGTAGCTACAAATGATTCAACATAGAGAGGACCGACGTAGCATTCTTTTAGTGCAATTGTTTATACCTTAACTTCATATGAAATTGAAAAAACTTTTCCTATCTTTTTAAAAGCTGCTAATTGTTGGTTGTAAAATGGCCATGTGATATTGTTTTACCTCCTAATCATACTACAAAATTATTGTAGACTAGTCATATAGTTGTTGATGACATGGCTTGAATAAGCCAAATTTACTATTTTGTTCATTGTTCAGTTTCACTATTTTGATCTTTCTATTTCATGACTGAAAAATGCTATTAGGCAAATTTTGAATGTAGTTTGACAATGTTGAAAGGACTCAGACATGCTTTCATTCTCTTATTGTTGCATTTCCTAATAATCCAGACAAAATTAATTCTTTTCCTTTACTGTTGTGAAAGAGACCACAGTCTATTTATAAAAGTAGTCATATTAGTAGTTTGAAAAATAATTCCCTAGGGTGTTTTTATTGTTCAATATTTTGTAGTTTTTGGTGTCAACTGCTTTAGCATGCCCTGCAGTTTTTTGGTAAATGGTTTTAGTTGTCAGTTCCATGATGTTTATGAAATCAGGCTTGAAAATCAAAGATTCTTACAAACTAAAGTTAGTAGGAATATTCACACCCTAGATTACAAAGCCCTTAGCATATTTATGTGATATTTTGAAATATTGTTAGGCATTGGCTACCAGGCTGGAGATATGCTAGAAAATATGGTTAAGGGTCAAAGGACAATGTGGGAAGAAGATTTCTTCTAGTAAAATACATAATCCTTATGCTGCTTTTCAATCGCTGATCTGGTCACTCCCAAGTTTGCAATCTCATCCAATTCACCACTGTAATTTTTCCCTTGTTGTCACTCATTCTGTGGATTTTCAGTAGCTACCATTGACAGGTGTGAAGAGCAATGTACACATATTTTCCTGATAATGGGTGAGAATGTAGGAAGGCCTCAACCTTTAATGCAAATTTAGAAATTCCACCTCAACCTTGAGGTTTCTTGGATGAATTTTCAATGTTAAATTACATCAGCATATACTTCACTTCTTTTTAACCAAATACACTAGGCAACCCAAGAAAGGAAATACTGAGCAAGAGTACCTCAATGGAAAAAAATTCCCGCCTTTAGGGCACACTTTCTAAGATAACATATCTAAAGGTAACTTATAACAACATATTTATCACAACAGTAAATTTTCCCCTTTAGCTTATATATTTTTTAACTCACTCAACAAAATCTATTCAATGTTAAGTCAAATCAGCAAGCATAACCAGCACTAGTAACTATTCAATTTTCAAGATAAAATATGCTGAGAACCAGATCTTTATGTACACAAAGTTGGATAGCTGGAACACTATATATAGGACTTCAAAATTTTTGGTTGAAGCAACCTTGCAAGTACATCTCTTTGGCACATCATCATCTTCAATCCCCTCATTAATCCTCATGCAAACTAAAGGGTAACAGTAACACTCCCCAACTCATCCAAAAGCCATAGATGAAGAACTATAACATGTAGTTTTGAGAATGTGTGCCTCACCATGATTGTCTGATAGTTATTCGGATCTAAGTTTTCCCATGATATGAAAATAGAGTGAATAATGTGTCAATACCATGCCTAGGGAATTCAAAGAAGACAACATGGTTAAACAGATCAACAACATTCTAATAAGGAGTTTGACTGGTTTTGAAACGATTGTTTTATTAATTTGGTCTGTTGGATGTTATTACAAAATCTATCTCTGATATTGTGCTCAGCATGGTACTTTTTGAACTGTGTCATCTGTTGGGCCTTATTATGAGATCTATCTCAGAATAGTGTTCAGCATGGTACTTTTTGAACTGTGTCATCTGTTATGGGGCATTGACGTTAACAATTTGTTAATCTGGTTATGTGATAGGCTTCTTCATGTTTAACGGCTTTGCAATATCCATTATAGTATTCCATTCTGTACTGATAACCAAATATTTGTTTCACTGGAAAGTTCTGTCATTCATTCTCTATTTTTTATCTCTTTTTAATCCTGAGAGTGAAATCTATTTTGTTTTGATCACACTGTTGTTTCTGGCATTTCGTATTCAATCCAAGCTGGTGTAGCTTGTCAGAATGCCTTCAGTATAGCCTGGAATATGGATGATGTCAAAATATCAGGAATCTTGAATCATCCTTTCTTTCCCTTGATTTTTCTCATGTCTACAGAGAATACAACAAGAAGGAAGATGGCTTATCCAATGAGGCACTCTCTTTGGCATCTGGCCTCTTACAGTTCATTGAAATATGTGAAGGTGAAATAGTGGGGAATGGATCGATGAAGCTCTTTTAATTTGAGTCTTTGACATATTTGATGTCTATTTTTTCAAGAGTGACATAATTTAGATTTTTTACATCCTTTGGATGTCTGAGGCAGATGTTGATCGCCTGTTGTATCAGTTTCTTGGTAGGTCCATAAGTGCCTCCCTGGATAAGCCATGACTGGGTTCTTCTTGTATTCCCTTGTAGACATATTTTGAAGTCAGGATGAATATGGGATGTATTCCTCGGTATTTTGATCTTGGTGGTGAAGTTGGTTATCTGACCTCTCAATGTAGCTATCTGGAAGAGTCTCTGAACTAGATGTCTTTATATGAAGTTTGATAATTCATTTTCGGCATATTATAACCTTAAAACACATTTTATGCATCCTATTATATGCCCTTTGCTTATAGCCTAAAAGGTGACCAGTCCCACACCAGTCCAATGTTGACATAGAATATTTCATAGCATATCTTCTACATAGCTAAATTATTTAATAGAAGAAGAGTAATTTCGGAACTATATTTAATACTAATTTTCGTTACATGAAGTTTGATAATTCATTTTTTTCAAATTATATAGCATTTATAAAACATGTTATTCCTTCTATAGTATATGTGCCTTGTTTACCAAAAGGTGACCAGTCCAATGTTATGTTAACAAAGGATGTGTCATCACATATCTTCTACATAGCTAAAAACTTGTGTAAGAGTAATTCCAGCACTGTCTACATCAGTTTGACTAGGTCTACAATGTTGATGATAAAGGAGTATGCATATTAAGATTATGATGTGAAATTAAATGCCTCCCTTCCAAAGTCTTGCCGATTTCTCTTTGTTACCTGTCATTAGAGCTACAATACCTATTCACAGTAATATGAGAGATTTAGGTCGCTTAAAGTGTTATGGCTGCAATTTCATTGTGTTGTTTTGGAACCTATGGGTTTGTATTTAAATCTATCATCGTTTTTGAATGATATATATGTTTGCAAATAATTTATTTTCATATCCAGTTTGGATATTAAACTGTATACATGTATTGTACCTGTGATACTTCTTAGACTAAAATTTCCCTTTTATTTAGAGGTTATTAAATGGGACTGAGAAAGTAAGTTGTATTACTTGGCAGATGTTTACAAATGGGATGAGTGAAAGCAATGTCTCAGAAGTCTACTTGAGGGATGATTCCCCTGAAGCATTTTTAGCTATGGTGCACTTCATGTACAGTGGGAAGTTGGATATGGATGAAAGACAGGACTTGGGTTCCTTGTTGCTTCCCCTTATTCTACTAGCAGATCAGTTTGGAATTCGCCTTCTTCAACAAGAATGTTGTGAATGCTTATTTGAGTGCATCTCAAAAGTGTTATACTTTTCCAACATCTAAATTATTTTTCATGTCATAGGAGGGGTAGTTTAATTGTGTAAAAGTAGGAGCGCTATGATTGTTTCTTTTGAATATTACATCATAAAAACTCTCGCTTGGACTTTGAGGTAGTGAAAAGGTTGCAACTTGCAAGTATTGACGAAATATTCTTTAGAAAAAACTTGCCACAGAGGATGAGGATTTTACAAGGCAGGCCTACCTTGAGCTTCCAAGGGTTACCTGGTGGTTGGGCATCACAAACATCAAAAAAAAGAAAAAAAAGAGTTTTCCTACTTAGGTAGTTACAATTTGGACTTAGTAAGCCTGTTACCCTTATCACTAAGGCCATAGAATAAGGAATCCTGTTACCCTTATCACTGCACATTATTTCAGCATTACTACTAAGCACTCGGTATGCAATTTTTGTTAAGGATGTCAGTTCTTTTTGATTTGCAGATCATAGAAGAGGGTCCAATTAGAGCAGGGTGCACGGAGACTTGCAAAGTGTGTAAACTATATTGGGGCTGCAACTGTTGAGTATCTTTATAGCATGGACTCTGGAAAGTATTATTTTTTAGAACTGAATCCTCGTTTACAGGTATATAGAATTTGCTTCAGTAAGCATTATGAGCATGGAACTAATAATGTTGGATTTGAATTTCTAGTTGTCTTGAGGTGAATAGAATGGTAACATGATTTTGACTAAAATAAACTCATTTGCTTTTCATGTTGATTGCAGTCAGGAGGAGGAATCCATGAGTTTTTCAAATTCTCAGTTAGGTATGTACACATTTATTTTTCAGTGGCTTAAGAATTGCTTTTGTTAAAGGTATGTACTGTTGATAACAAATAGTTATGAGTTTCAGGTCACATTTCACTACACAGTTGACCTTTTCCATGTATGTTAATAATTTTAGATATGCAACATTAACAATACATCGTGCTATGAAACTTTCTTAGGTATGGTTCTAAGTAAATCATGTGGGGAATTTTTTACACTGTTATATGATAGTATTGTTTATTATAGAGTTGTGTGAAAGATGGGTGTTCATTTTTTTAACATTCATGAACAGTAAACCTCATATTGCTGGCACATGATCTTACCTGATTGTTCGAGGATTGACTATGTCTGGACCAACTCAATAAATCCATCGTGGATGCTCATACCGAGTCCAACTATGCTTTTATGATTCATCACTCCTGTGGTGTAGATGATTTGAAGATTATTGATTCATGCCTGCAACTTTGTATTGAGTTTGCAATTAATGATTACCTGTAAAATTTTGTGGATGCTCATACAGAGTCCAACTATGCTTTTATGATTCATCCCTCCTGTGGTGTATGATTCATCCCTCTTCTTTAGGGGAGGCAGAAAGGATCAAGCAGTGCAAAGTCCGAGTCCATGCTTTAAAGGATGAACCCCATGTGCATAGAGTATGGTTACCAAATGAAAACTCTCCTGGTCTTGCCATGACCCGGGCCTTTGGATATTTTTGTCTCAAGAACTTTGGTGTTATTGCCGTCCCTGAAATTACACACAGACAGCTAACCAGCAAAGATCAGTTTATCGTGGTTGCAACTGATGGGGTGAAATACTAAAATCTTCTTCCATGTAATCTTTAGTCCAAAAAACTTAAAAAGGAAAAGGACTAATTTCATCTCCATACTCTCTTTCTTATTCAGCATATGCCTTGTTCAACAATACCAATTTTTCATTTGTCAATGCATCCTTTATAAATGTAGCAGTTTTGATTGTTGTTTTAGCTCTGGGAATTTTTGTCCAATCAAGAAGTTGTGAATATTGTTTCTTCAGTATCTTCTCGATCTGTTGCTGCTAGAATAGTAGTGGAATCAGTAGTCAGTGCATGGAAGCATAAATTCCCAACTTCCAAGGTCGATGACTGTGTTGTTATATGCTTGTACTTAAATGAGCAGAACAACAATGGTGATGTAACTGTGCAACTTTCAGGAGAGGTATCAACTGTTGAATAGTCTATTACAACTTACTCAGAGACAATAAACCAACCAAGTAAAGTAAGTCATGTGGGGTCTGAAGTTCATAGAAGCTCTTCTGAGGGTATTGCTACGGAAGAACGATCTTCCCTTGTCAACTTCGCTAGGGCGAAGACCATTGTGAGTTTTCCTATATTTTTTGAGAAAGAAAACAAGCGTAATGGTTCAAAAAGGAGAAGGTTATTTTGCTGAATAAAAAAGGTGTTCTGTCTCTCCCTTCATTTCAGAAATAATGCATATTGTACATGAGAAACTGTAAAGTGTAGTTTTTATTGCTGAAATCTATCTTTTATACCAGGGAAAGATTTTGTAATGGGATTGAGATATGGAACCATGAAGTGAACTGTTTATGACAGGGAAAAATAATCATTTGTGATGATTGGATGGTGGTGTTTTTGTACTCAGCCTAAGTGCTAAGATTTTATAAATATATTCACAGTTGTGTGTGATCTACAGATTGCAGTATGTCTGATCACCATGGCATATAGAATGAATCTATAAGTTCTTGTGCATTTGATAATAAGATCAAATTTGAAGTCTATTTTCCTCTCAAGATGTTATGTCTACATATGATATGTTGGTTTCTTCTTTTAATATGTTGGATACTTCAATTCTGAATTAACCTCTCTTAGCTCTTGGCCACTACCAAGAAATTTTCCTCCTCAAAATCTATTCATTCTAGATCAAAGTACCTTCAACTGTGAAATTCATCTTCACAGCCTTTTTATGTTGGATACTTCAACTCTGAATTAACCTCATCTTAGCTCTTGTCCATTACCAAGAAATCTCTTCAAAATATATTAATTCTTGATCAAATTCATCTGCATAGCCTTTTTTAGAATAAAGAGAACCTTGTTGTGCCATGGCCAGTTTGATTGTGTCAACAAAATCATAAAACTGCAGAATTTTTTTCATATTTTTCTTAAAAATGCAGAAACTTCAGATTATTTTTAGAGAATGATTAATATTTCAATAGATATATACAAGAGATACTACTAGAATCAGATGGCCTTCACATATACGAAGGCACAAACAAAAATTAACATGTGCCTTTACCTAATTTCACATATCTTAGTGTGTATATGTAAAGCAAGGTTTAAACAGCTGGCTTGATATATCTCACATATTTTAGTAAGTGTGTATATATACAAACAAGGTTTAAACAACTCACTTGATATATCTCTAAAGAAGGTATACATGGTGAATGATATTCTCAAAGATACCCATTTTTTAATAAAAAAAACTATCCAAAACATGAAGCATGTCATGAAAAGTAGGTCAAGATCTAATAAAATAAGAAAAATTTGAGGTTGTTGATAGAGAATTCCTTGTCATCTTCTGTTAGCATATCTCTAACAAAATAAGTAAATATGTCAGCATATCTCTAAAAAAATAAGTAAATCTTGAGGTTGTTGGTAGACCATTCCTTGGCATCTGCTATTAGCATATCTCTAACAAAATAAGTAAATCTTGAGGTTGTCGGTAGAGCATTTCTTGGCATCTTTTGTTAGCATATCTCCCTTTGCTTGGAATTAAGATTCCAAATCACACCATTAAAGAGACCAATTGTACCATCAAAGACACCTTTGCAATTAATACACCACAAAATACACAAAGTCATGATCTTGACACAGTGTTAGAAGTTAATGTAATGGCTTGAAACTAATGTCTTACCATTGGAATAATGGTTGAAGAGTATAGGGCTATATTCCTTGAATCCTATTGAAAGAAAATTAAATTCAAAGGAAATTAAATGTGATTATATACCTACTAAGTTGGACCTACTTAGTTGTGTCTGGAAGTGTTTTCTATAGTTTGGTATGAAGGAGATGTATAATTCCTTGCTCAATTTTGGTATTTAAAAATAGTAATAAAATATTAACAACAAAAAAATCATTTCAATGCCGTCTTTATGTAAAAAACAAGTGTGTGTATGTATCTTATTAGTAGAATACTCTAATCCCAAGGGAATCTCCACATATTGTTGTTATGATTTAATATTTTTGGACATGAAGTTGTAATAGAGTTGGATTTCCTATAAAGCAAATTTGTAAATTGTTTTGATTTATTTTAGCAATATATTATTTATATTATTTACAAAATACATGTGTAACTAAATACATACTATATATGCAATATAACCACATTACAACTCACACATTAAGTGTTCTACAACAACTATGGTAAAGAGTTGGAAAATGAAAAAACTCCCATTGTTAGTGCATTAAGACAATATATGTAGACAATATATGTATTGTGAGATGTCACTAAGTTACATTCTTCTATTGACATTGACATAAAATGTTTACATAAATCAAGAGGAGTGGACATAGAGAGCACTCATGATAGGGATATACTAGGATGATGTGGATTTGAACCCAATCCTCTATTGACTCCAAAAGAATGCTTGGCCTCTTAATTGATAATTTCAAAGAATAGGAATTATTAAGGTTTTCAAAATTCATCTCACACTA
Organism: Pseudotsuga menziesii; assembly: GCA_001517045.1. Lineage (NCBI taxonomy): Eukaryota > Viridiplantae > Streptophyta > Pinopsida > Pinales > Pinaceae > Pseudotsuga > Pseudotsuga menziesii. The sequence goes on along the minus strand of LPNX010902822.1, from coordinate 873,475 downwards.
CTATTTTGTATCAAATTACTTAGGAGTCTTAGTCTTATATTTGCAAGTGATGGGAAAGAATATGCAATGTCTTTTGTGACTTCAAAGGATCTATTGTATAATAGAAATAATAAAAATATAATGTATAGTTAGTACTGATATAGTTAATCTTTTAATCTAAAAATATTAACATTATGCATTGAACATTCCAAATCAATTTTGTTTCTGAAGTTGTACAATCTCCTAGATACCGAAATGGTGCTTGGATAAAAAGTCCGTGATGGAAAGAAGCAGTTATAAATGGTGTAAGTTTCATTTTTGAACCCTTCTTGGGGAAAACACACTACTGTTTGAGATTGGTACAAATAAACCCTCTCTTATTTTTTTTGACGTCATGTGATACATTTTAATTCCTAATAAAGTGATTTGCCTAAGGGCGCCTATCAAGTGTCTCCCTTTCTTGTGTTTAGTTTTTTTTTCCTTAGGTAGAAATATAAAGGGGTATAAAAAATGTAAATGAAAAAATGGATACATGCAATATATAGGGAAAATAGGGGTTTTTTAAAATCGGCAAGGCATATTGGGAGGGGGTTAAAAAAATGATTTTGGGAGGTATTTTCCAATATTTTTTGAAAATAGGGGTATTGTTTCATATGCCACGAACGAACGTGCTATGCCATGGTTTCACTAAGTGAATACCCCATGTCCTCATCATCATCCTCATTGTCATCATCCTCCTCATCATCATTGTCATCCTCCTCCTCCTCCTCCTCATCATCATTCCATTGCAAATGCTTGAAAATAAAATCAAAGCAAAGTTTCGACTAAACCTGTCATCATCATCATCATTGTTCCTCATCATTTTCGTCATCATCCTCATCCTCATCCTCATCCTCATCATCCTCATCATCACCATCATTCTTCATCATCATTGTCATCGTGATCATCATCATCATCATCATCATCCTCATCCTCATCATTGTCAACATCCTCATCCTCATAATTGTCATCATCCTTATCATCATCATCATCATTGTTCTACATCATCGTCATCATCATCCTCATCCTCATCCTCATCCTCATCCTCATCATCATCATCATCATAGTCATCATCATCCTCATCATCATCGTCGTCGTCGTCATCAACATCATCATCCTCATCATCGTACTCATCATCATCATCCTCATCATCACCATCATTGTTCATCATCATTGTCATTGCCATCATCATTGCCATCATCATCATCATCATCCTCATCATCCTCATCATCCTCATCATAGTCATCATCCTCATCATCATCATTGCCATCATCCTCCTCAGCATCATCATTCCATTGCAAATGCTTGGAAATAAAATCAAAGCAAAGTTTCAAGTAAAACTATCATCATCATCATCATCATTGTTCCTCATCATCGTCATCGTCATCATCATCATCATCATCACCATCATTGTTTATCATCATTATCATCGTCGTCGTCATCATCATCATCATCATCATCATCATCATCATCCTCATCATCATCATCACAGTCATCATCCTCATCATCATCATTGTCATCATCCTTATCATCATCATCGTCATCGCCATCATCATCCTCATCATCCTCATCATAATCATCATAGTCATCATGATCCTCCTCATCATCATTTTCATCATCCTCCTCATAATCATCATCATTGTTCATCATCATCGTCATGGTCATCATCATTATTCCAATGAAAATGATTGAAAATAAAATCAAAGCAAAGTTTCAACTAAACCTGTCATCATCATCATCATTGTTCCTCATCATCATCGTCATCCTCATCATCCTCATCATCATCATCATCATCATCACCATACTAGCCATCATCATCATCCTCCTCGTCCTCCTCATCATCATCATAGTCATCCTCTTCATCATCATCCTCATCCTCATCATCACCGTCATTGTTCATCATCATCGTCATCGTCGTCATCATAATCATCATCCTCATCATCATCCTCATCCTCATCCTCATCATCATGACCATAGTCATCATCCTCCTCCTGTTCCTCCTCATCATCATCCTCATTTTCATCATCATCATCATAGTCATCATCCTCACCATCATCATCATCATCATCATCATCATCATCATCATCACCATCGTAGTCATCATCATCGTCGTCATCGTAATCATCATCATAATCATCGTCATCATAGTCATATTATTTATCATCATCATCATCATCATCATCATCATCATCAACGTCATCCTCATCATCATCATCATAGTCATCATCATCGTCATCATCATTGTTCATCATCATCGTCTGGTCATCATCATCATGGTCATCATCATCGTCATCATCAACATCATCATAATCATAATCATAATCATCGTAGTCATAGTCATTGTGATCATCATTATCATCCTCATCATCCTCATCCTCATCCTCATCCTCATCATCATCACCATCATTGTTCATCATCATCGTCATTACCATCATCATCATTACCATCATCATCATCATAGTCATAATCCTCCTCCTCCTCCTCCTCATCATCATTGTTCATCATCATCATTCCATGGTAAATGCTTGAAAATAAAATCAAAAGAAAGTTTTAACTTAACATATGCGTGCACGCACATTTAACGCCGACGCACTTAGAAGCATGAGCGTGCTTCTAGTGCGTGCGCATTACATTTTAAACTAGGCTCACGTGTGATTTAAATTTGGAATTTTGGTGGGAATTTTTTTTCCAACCTACGTGGTGGATGACTTGGCTGCTTTGGTTTTAGGTTCGGGTTGCCAAACCAAGTGGTTTGGACTGTCTTATGACATAAAACATGTTTTGTACCACTTCTCCTATTTCGTGCATGATTTTGCATATGCCATGCTTGTCCACTGTTAATGAAGATTCACACACTTATGTAACTCTATCTGTAGATTATGAACATGTAATTTTTATTTAAATCTATTATCTTTTTCTATTTTTTATTTATTTTTAAATGGACTAACGTCAATCTAACACAAAAGGTAGCCTATTTTATTTGGCTATAACTTTTGATTGGATCACCTATTTAGCAAACAGAAAATAACCTGCACAAGAAGACACAAAGACCTACATCCTAAAAAAAATATCGTTCATTGACTATCTTAAGAACAAGATGTCGTGGACCAACGCTTGACCTTGTCATTTTAGGGAATCACTGACTTCCTTAATTAAAAAAATATATATATATAACATAAATAAATATGGAAAAATAACATTGCACTAGACACACATGTTATCTACAACTCTATATAATTTTTTTCACAAAATTCCACCATTTGCATACCAAACGAGTGGACCAATGCAAACATATTCATTATTTTTTGGGAAAAAAATAGCATACCAACCTTAGAAGAACCTTGTTTTTGGGATTTATACTTAGTTTCCATAAATAAAAGTTATATATTCCGAAAGGTAATCCGATTGTCCAAATTTCATATTCTTATGTCATATTCCAAAAAGTTGTGTAGGTATATCTAATATTGCTTTTTGATGTTCATATTGTTGTTTTTCCAGAAGTCCATTGCAACGAACACATCATAAGTGAGTAACATTAGCTTGCACCAGCCCTAAAGTTTTCAAAAGAATGGTGGGTTAGATTTTTATTACATTGATAGGCGTATATATCTTAGAATTTTAGGGTAGACTACTATTTTTTTTATGGACTAGAATGAGACAAGTGTACTCTGGGCGTTGTTCAAAATTCATAATTAACAATTTCAAAAAATAAAAATAAAAAATAACTTAGTTAACATGTCATATGTACGGTTCGTGATAATTGGAAAAATTAAACTTCAACTTCAACCTGGTAATTAAAACTTCATTAATGATGATACAACTATTTGATTATTAGATACAACTATTAGCTTAACTCCAATGATTCTACTACTATTAGCTTAACTTCAACTCTAATCGTAATTATATTGGATAACTATTCTAGATTAAATCCAATCCTGATACAACTATTAAATTAAATTTAGATGAACATGATAATTAAAATGTGGAATAAACTGCTATTAGTTGAACATTTAGTTGTACTCCAATGAATCCATCTCTTATCGTGCAAAGACGACCTTCATTGCATTGAAATCATGCATCTCTCAATAAGCTTTCCATTTGGCAACGTAGCATCATGAGAACAATTAGTTATGTAATGTGCTTCGAGGATGGTAGGCTCATTGCAATCTATAAGTATGAATAGAAGGGGTGAGGGTTCTCAAAAGTTTATGTTTTGATCAAGATTCGATGAGTTTGTGAGTCCAGAACTTCCATTAAACTATGTATTAGTAATTCAATATAGATCTTTATATTAGTAATGTTTGACACATTCTTTAGGAAAAATACATTATCAATGTGTCAAACATATGCCTTAGAACATATTAGTCTTATTAATACATGATTGTGGCTACTGTTATAACTAATTAGGTCGATAGACGTTTTTATTTGAGATTTGGGGTGGACTACGACCAATGCTTTTTCATTTATGGATGAGGATGAGACAAATGTACTGTCCATATTGATTATATGGAAGTCATTCAAAATTTGAAATAAACAATTACTAGCACACCCACATAGTTTGTGGTTGGATCACGTCGATAGGGATCAAATAGTTGAGAGATAGTTATGGAATGGAAGACAGTTTGGGAACAATTTTTTATTCGACATACTCTTCTAGTTAAACGGGTTCAAGTGTGAGTTATCCATGCTTAGATACATGCTATCACCGACATTCTTCCTATTATCCATTTATCAACTATCAATTTTTTTTATATTCTTTTTCTTTTTATATCACATTCTTCTAGTTATCTTCCATGATCTGTTGGTTATCCATTCATCAGGAATGAGTTATCCATGCATTGCTATCAGTTAAACATTCATCAGCTAGCTACTAGTTATTTTTTATATTCCTCTTTTTATAATTGTTTATTTGAATTTTGAACGACTGCCACATAATCAATCTCGACGATATACTTGTCTCATCCTCATTCGTAGATGAAAAAGCATAGGCCCTATTCCAACCCAAATCTCAAATAAATACATCTATCGACGTAATAAAGAAAGGAATATAAAAAATAACTAGTAGCTAGGTGATGAATGGATAACTTGTAGCAATGCATGGATAACGCATAGCTGGTGAATGGATAACCAATAACTCATGGAAAATAACTAGAAGAATGTGAGGTAAAAAGAAAAAGAATATAAAAAATAATTGATAGTTGATAAATGGATAACAAGAAGAATGTCAACGATAGCATGTAGCTAGGCATATATAACTCATAGTCAAACCCGTTTAACTAAAAGAATAAGAGGAATAAAAAAAATTCCAAAATGTCTTCTATTCCATATCTATTTCTTAACCATTCGATCTTTATCTACGCGATCCAACCACAAACTATGTAAGTATGCTAACAATATTATTTTACATATACAAATGCAATCAATCACTTACAATGTTTCCAAAAATCATAAGTCAAACACCACGTGGAATGTTTCCAAAAGTCACAAGTGAAACACCCGTGGCTCTTTCTACTAATTACATTCTTCCACGAGAACAATTGATATCAAAAGCTCTGTAATTAAGTCACTTGGGATGGATACACGTTTTATACCTCTCAACACTTCACTCAAAGTGAAATTGATCGGTTGCTAATTTTAATTGTGCATCGATGATTTTTTAACATGTTAAATGTTTATTATGTAATCACGGGGTTGATAGTGTGAGTGTTATGAGATTTTGAACGAAATCGGATAAGATAAGAAGTGATAGACTTTTAGCCTTTTGTGGAGATGACACATTGTAACAGAATGAATAGAGTTTCAAGGTAACGTTAACAGCCAAGAGAGGACATCCTTATATGGGTCAAAATAGTTCGGGCTTGCATGGTCTCAAGGTAACGTTACAGCCAAGAGAGGACGTCCTTCTGCTGCAAAATTAGTGATATAGATCATAGTTTGGCATGATGTACGTTAGTTCTTTATGTACTATGTTATTCTTGAATCATTTTCATTTGTCCAATAATATTACATTAATTTCGATTTAGATGAATGTTGTTTGACATTTTGCTTATCATAAGAATGGAAAGTGATACCCATCACGATCCATGGTGTTCTAATAAAAAGGAAATACATATTTCTATTCAATCTTCTCCACGTCACATTATAAAAATAAGGATATTTACCTGCTTTTCATTTTATTAAGTTAATAATTTTATTATTTGTATATATTTATCTTAATTTTGATTTATTAGAAAATTAATCTAAAATATATTTTAGAAAATCATAAATATATTAACATCGAAAATATTAAAATATTAAGAATGTATAAATTTTATATTTAAAATGATTTATATTAATATATGAAATTGAAGGTTGAAAAGTGATAATGGACAACTCAAGAACATTTACAAAGAAACATACACATCTTTTTTTGTTGTTGGCAAAGTGGTGGAACCCCCCTGACTAGTAGGTTTGCCATTGACTAAGTTACCACGAACCAGGGGCATCTAAGCCGTCAAAATCACCCGAGGAATGCACCTGGCCTAGACCATACCAACCCTTAACATGGTTGGATTTTTGGTATCCACAGGATTAGAACCGACGACCTTTTTGCTCAGGGGGCGTCTTAACCATACCCTGCCACCAATTGTTCTACATCTCACGGATAACATACATATCCTTAGAAGGTATGCGTTCTTCTCAATTTAATCTTTGGTTTCTCTAAATCACCATGCAAACTTACGAAATAATTTACCAAGTGGAATTTAATGGAAAATTTGTAAGTTTTTAAGTGCATATGCATTCTTCTATCTATGAATTCAAAAAAGGCCACAACTTTTTCATTGTTTTAAAAATGTGAAGCGCATTCTTGAGGAGAAGGCACACTCTAAAATACCAGAACAATGCATTTGACCATGATAAGGGATGTTGCTATTGGTGCCATTAATTGTTTCTAGAATTGGTAGATCAATATTTTCTCTATCGACACTGACAATGGCATTAAAACATTGAGAAAAATAATTGGATCTTTTAGAAGCACCAAAGTGGCATCATTTTTTTCCTCACTACATCCTTTAAAATCATTATATCTTCCACTACCCATGACTGAGTGCAATTATTCGATGTTTCAAAATACATGGCTAAGAGAATGCTATAGGACAGGGTTAGATAGGAATGGGGTGAGAGATTTTTCCCAATAAATAAGGATTCATGACCTTGTTTATTGAACCTATAACAAATCAACAAAATAACAAAAAAACATATTTGCATGGACTAGTGCACATATCAACCATTTATAAACCACTTAATGGACAAGTGATTGCGATCTTTGACAAAATCCCTACAACTAATGTAAATCCATGCCAACCGTGGATCTATCAAGCACCAAGAGGGATCAAATCTCTTGAGATTTGTTTAGATAATTTAAGATGATATTTTATGCAAATATGGGCATGTAAAAATACAATATTGAGTATGATATGATTAGTTATATTTACTTGTGTGTACAAAAAGATGAGGGACCTTTTAGATGTAATTCTACTTTTAGGAAACATGCGCACGATACATAAAAATACAATGCATTCACATTATGTAATGCTTGGGTTGGTTAATATTGATCCTAACATGTCATATGACACGTAGGTTAGGATAAGAAAAATGCACACGTTTTATAGAAGCAAAATGCATACACATTTTGGGGAAGCAGAATGCACACACATTATGGAGAACCACAACAAATTGTTTTGGTGCATGGATAGGGAAATGAATAAAAACAATAGATTGCATCATCAAGACTCATGACCTATAGTAATATTTTAGCATCATCAAGAACAACATCTCAAACAACCATGCCTAACCTCCAAAGAGCATAATTTTTCTTGTGGTGTAATATGGACACCATTAGGAGGCTTTAAGAACTAAGTATGGGTCATAGTCCCTTAACCATGCTTGGGGGAGGAAACTTGTGAATTATGCAATAAAGGTAGTTTTTAATGCTTGAGGTCCATGAGCAAGGCATCAAACATGCACACAAGACCTCTATATGTGATATTTTGCATCTAAGAGAGAATATGCAGTGCATTAGAATTCTCTTAGCACCAGGAACATATCTGTATAGGGAGGAAACCTACTTTTTAGGCCCTAAAGGAATCCTATAGACATATAGGGCTAAGAACAATACCTCAAACAAACAAACATGATATCTTAAGGGTATCCTCAACCTTTAAGTTGGGATATGGCCATGATTAGGATTTTTTTAGCATTAGATATGGAGGATAAGATTATAATCATGGTTGGTACATAAAGATTTAATTTTAGGTTGTAAACCAGTTTTTAGGGTTCAAGGTCCATGAAAAATACCTTGAATCACCATATATGACCTCTCAAGTTGATAGTTTTTATTTGAATGGGGATAGGGGAATCATTAGGGGTTTTTAATTACTATGTATGTGTATTGGCACCTTTAACATAATAAGGGGAGGAAACCTAGGCCTTATCCCATAACATATGCTTCAAGGAATCTAGAGCCAAGAATGATGTGTTGAACAACCTCAAAAGAGCATTCCATGGTATCATTTACCTTGAAATGGGGATATTAGTTCCATTAGAACATTTTTAGCACTAAATACAGATATTAGGCCCCTTGACATGGGTGAGGGGAAACACTTGGACCTTAGGCCTTAAAGAAAATTGTTAACAATTTAGGGCCAAAACGGATGCCTTCAACCACCACACATGACACTGAATCATTTGAATCTTAATGGAGATATTCATTCCATCATCATTTGTTGAGCACTAGGTATTCATCTCAAGGCCATGGACATGGTCAGGGGAGGAAACGATGGCCTTAAGCCCTAACTAAAGTTTCTAGGCATCCAAGGATAGGAAGGATGCCTTAAAATAGTCACACATGGAATCTCATAAGTATATTTGGACTATGAATTGTCATGTCCCCTCCCCTCTAGCTCGCCAAGGAGAGGACGTGACTACACTTTGCTGCTTTGTCTAACCGGGGATCTAGACCCATGAACATAATAATAAACATGAATTGAAATAAAAAATACATGTACAAATGTATATCAAATAAAATTACAGTGGAAGCAAATCACGTTCAATAGATTCATACATGTTCATAAAAATAAATATAGTTGCAGAAATCAAATACACAAGAAATACTTATATTGAAAAGGAGCAGTCCCACAACTAGCTATGTCGCTGCAATGTTCCACCCAACCATAGGCCAGTGTGCTCATCAATCTCTCAGCACCATTGACACCCCTGAGCCGGCCATGGTTTCCACAAGGAACTAGGGAACAACATGTTCACACATAGCCAAAACATATCAAAACTCATCCAAGCCAAACACAGTTGGGTTTATCAAGCTACTAAAGCAGTGGAAAGGTAGAATTACTAAGCTAATGAGCTCAACCATAGATCTATGGACACATGCACCAAATCTATCATTATCTTGGCATTCTACATTACCTACACACCCAACAAAAGGAAGTATTCTCTTCACAACTACACAGTCCCTCAGCCCATACCTTCCCTTCCAGTTCTCTTCAGGGCGTGCATAGAAAATTAGGTAGCCCCTCTTAATCTGTCTATGAGGTTCCTCTCATCACTAGTTTTATCAAGCCAATTATAGGCCTCTTCCACTCCTCAGTGTTTCATACTAAAACAGGGATGCACATGACTTCAAATCTCAAGTTCTGGGCATGAAGGAAAAACTTCCTGGGGACCAAAATGAAAATGGTAAAATGGGGAAAACAACCCTTTGAGAGAAATATGATTTCACAAAATGATTCTGGGCATTACAAGAGATAAAATGACCTCTGTACACACCCAAATTGTGGTTCTCTTCTTCCCATTCACTGCGCAATACCAAAAACAGATTTCTAGGATGGAAGATGAAGGAAATGCAGGAAATCATGAGGGAAAAATGTCCTGCAAGCTCCTACTGCGTGAGGAAGACAAAAACGTGAATGGGGAATGGAATGGGAAACAATTTCTGGGCGATAAATTGCCCCATAAACTTGTCAAAATTAGTTTTCCAAAAATGATGGGTTTTCCCAATACGAATTTGACCGCCATACCCTTCCACTCCCAAGGCATTAACTACCCCAACCAACTTCTAGAAGAAAAAATGATTGGGTGTAAAAAGAGAAAAAAGGTAGTTGAAAACTTTATGGGTTCTCCCATTGACATTTGGCTTTACCCTATTGTCTCAAGGGTTTGAATATTTTCCCTCCCTATTCCTTATGAAATCATGCCCCCATCTCTTGTTGCATTGACATAGCTAGTTGTGGGTATTTTTATTAATTTGCATATTTGCATGATGTCCAAAATATATTGTGCCTGTCTAGCATGATAACCATATGCATTGTTTTTAATTGTCGATACATAAAATGCTAAACCTATGGTGGGACCTTGGCCTTTAGCTCCTCACCATTATTTAATAACGATATTTACATCATTTACAATTTAATGCAATTGGGTCAAAACATATTACATGAATATAGATGTTAGTGGAATTAGGGGGTTTTGAGCAGTAGGTATGGGACCTCTGAGATATTATTGAGGGAATATGCTCGTGCCTTAGTCCATAAAGGAATATTTGAGGCACCCATGTTAATGTACAATTCCTTGAAGCACCACACATGACCTACTCAAGGTATGTTTGGTCTCCAAGAAAATATGCACATGCCTTTAATAGGTTTTAAGCATTAGATATGGGTATTAATGCCTCAACATGGTTAATTGAGGAAATCCAACACTCAATCCCTAAAGAATATTTTTGGCATCTATGGCTACACATGTGCCTAACTCGTATCCCTCTATGGCTTACTCGATGGCTCTCCCTACATGTGTATTTATGTCTCTCTCTACCTCTGTGTGTGTGGGTGTGGGTGTCCCTCCCCCTTCTCTATATCTATATCTATTTTTGTGTCACTCCCTCACCCCTCCTCTCTCATAGCCTCTCTTCACCTTCTATAGACATCTGTCACTATACATTCCTCCATACCAATCTCTCTATTGTTCAACCCTTCCCCCTCTCACTTTGTCACTCACCCCTCCCTCCCTCTCTCCCACACAATCTCTCTCTCTCTCTCTCTCTCTCTCTCTATGTGTGTGTGTGTGTGTGTGTGTCACTCCTCCCTCTCCCTCTATCTCTATATGTGTGTGTTTCCCTCCCTCACTTCCCATATCTCATAACCTCTCTCCACCTTCTATATACCTCCATCACTACCCTTCCCTCCATCACTCTCTCTCTATTTCTCACCCCCTCCGTTTCTCCCTCTCTCTCTCACCCATCCCCCTCTCTCCCACGTAATCTCTCTCTCTCTCTCTCTCTTATGTGTGTGTGTCCCCCCTTTCTCACAAACTCCCTCTATCTCCCCATCTCTCTCCACTTTCTATTTACCTCCGTCACTATTTCTCCCTCTATCAATCTCTCCCTTCCTTCTCACTTAATTACCAACCCTCCATGCATGTATCCCTCTTCTCTCTCTTTCTCTCTCTCTCTCTCTCTCTCTCTCTCTTGCTCTCTCTCTCTCAACTTGTATCCCTACCTCCCTATCTCTTTTCACCCTCCCTCTCCATGCTTCTCTCTCTCAAAATATCCCTTTCTCTCCATTTCCCAGCTTTCCACCCTCTTTCTTTGAAACCGTCTCTCTCTCTCTCTCTCTCTAGATATCCCTATACATGTGTGTCACTCCCCCTTTTATCTCATTATGTCTCTCCCCCCCTATAACACACGCACACACACCTTCTATCTCTCCCTCATTATCTCTTTCCTTCACTCTATCTCCATCCCTCCCTCACTCTCCCTCCTCCTTGTCTATTTTATTCTCACTCACACACTCTCTCTTTCACTCTCTCGCACTCTATCTACATCATTATCTCTCTCTCGATATATATTACTCTCCCTTCCTCTATGTTTAACTTATCCCTTCTCCTCAACCCCCTACCTCATTATGACCCCTATTCTATATTTTATCGCATCTCATTCTCCTCTCTTTGATTCCCCCCTGCTTCCTCCTCTAATACTCCACATCCACCTTTCCATTCACCAATCCTCTCTCTCATCAAACCATCACTCACTTCCTCCCCTCCACCTTATTCCCCTTCGTCACTGAAGTCTCATGTACTGCTTCTAACCCTATACATCTTCAAAACCTATTCCCCTCCTATTAGTTCTCTCAATCCCCACTCCCCTTCACCCTTGTAACCCATTATGTTCCCATTCCATTCATATTTATCCACTTGAATTTACAACATCCTTCTAGGACCTTGACCCTTACCCACCCCCTCTCAACTATTAACCATACTCACTCGAACTTACAACATCCTCCTAGGACCTTGACCCTTCCCCACCCCCTCTCAGCTATTAAATATACTCACTCAAACTTACAACATCCTCCTAGGCCCTTGACCCTTATCCACCTCCTCTCAACTATTAATGATCCCCACTTGAACTTCCAATGTCCTCCTAGGCCCTTGACCCTTCCACACCCCCTCTCAACTATTAACAATACATTTGATGCCTTGCATATAATGCTATATTTTTTTCTCTACATAATGGGCATGCGTTATAAAACTACATAACACATGCATGTTTTGTATCTCTATAACACACGCACATTTTGTAGTTATATAACACACACGTGTTTTGTAGTTCTATAAAGTGCACACATTTTCCAATTCTATAAGGGTGGGAAATGTAAGTTGAATTTAAACATACCAAGCTCTCGTTTTGCAGTACCTAAACTGTGCCAATTCATTTGCTCGAATGTCACCAATAGTCCTATGTGAATGGTTTGGAGTTTTCTTCGGTAATACCAAACATGTGCTATGGTATATGATAAACCATAGCTATTTGGGCATTTCCCCCATTTTCTAAAGAAGTTGTTGTTTACACACTCATTACAGTATGCTACACACAATCATTTTTGACGAAATCTTAAACATAAATAACATTTTTTCTGTAGATTCTAAATATGTATTTTTTATTAATTTTTTTTTTTTTTTGTTCAATTTCTATTGTGTCCTAACTCCATAACTCAAAAAACATGTTGTTAGTGTTTTTTCCATAAATTTTTCAATTCTTAATCGTTTGAAAAAATATGTGGTGCACTAGAAGACAATGACCTCTACATTCGATAAAAGACCCATTTCATGATTATTTCATTAAGACCTTCAAAAGATACACCCACAAAAGACGTACGGTTTTCGAGGAATGATCACTTAGATAATTATAAAAAAAATAGTAATAATTTTATTTTGAAAAAATAGTGCTGCACTAGTGCTATATGTTCTCTACATGCCTGCAAATTTTTGTATCATGAAACCATTATTTAGGCCCTCAAAATTTGCACCCACAACAACATATACCTTATCGTTTGCCTAAAAAATAAAAAAGTGATTGTTAGAAAAAATGAAACTTGACATAGTTATACAAAATTTCAATACATAAAACTTACATATTAAAAAATGTGATTCAATTTCCTACATTTCATATTTTTTACTCAAAGCAAGATATTTTGTGTAAGTTTCTCAAAATATACAATTAAGTTGATGGATGGCTGATTTTTCAGTTTTCTATTCCATCTAATGTGCCAAAAGTGACCCTCATTAACTTGCAGTCACCCTTACACTATAACCATATTTTTATGTAAACATTATATCTATGGTATTTCTATTTATGTAGTGTTCCCTAACACTTAAACTTGAAACATAAACTAAGTATACATAGATGTTAAATTTATAAGAAAAAATAGAAGAGACAAAAAATATGAATTATGTGATTCAATATACCCTTGTATTATGATAATAAAAAAATAGAAAGCAATGTTCACTTTCCTCTTATGGTGAGGAAATGTTTCACCAAGCAAAGCTCCAAATACAACAATACTCCACCAATATTCCAAAACCTCATATCATTTTAAATAGATTCTCAATAGAAAATCCCCAACTACCTGTGGTCCCATCATTATGGAATATCAACCACATAGTGGTCCTTATTTAATAAATACCATCATTTTACATTAAATCATTGTCATTCAAGGAAAATTGGTGCATACATTAATTTCTTAAGTTGTAGATAGTATAAAGTAGGGAGGTTATAGTAGGGACCTAAAATACCCCTCCTTCAAAACCAATGTCGTCCATAAGGTTTAACATGAGGAGATCACACAAAGTCATTGTTGGTTCCTATGTGGCATTTTGGTTGCATATCTTTCCACTATATCAATACCTCATGGATCGTGCACCAATTCAATTAACGCTTTTGGTATCCAAACCAACTTCCATCTAGAGCCAAAATTGAGCCTTCTTCATTTAGTTTTGGTAAGTTGTTTTGCACCTTGTAGTTGAATCCCGCTACCTTATTCAAATAATACACATGAAACACTGGATGAATCTTAGGGTGCGTTAGAAGAGACATCTTGTTGGCCACCTTTCTAATGTGCCTTGGTGATCTTATAGAGTCTAGAGAACTTTGGTTCTAGTTTTTAATGGATTTTATCTTGATGTTTGTTTATAAGTGTTTATAAGTTTGAAGGTGAATGATCACTTGATCTCCTTCCATAAAAGAGAACTTTGAGCAATGTTTGTTAACTTATTGTTTCATTATATTTTGACCATAACCAAATTGTCCTTAAGTGCGTGGAGAATGGATTATGTTATGTGAAGTGTATTGTTCATTGCATGAACCTTGGAGGTGCCTAGTAAATAACAAACCACTAATAAGGATTTTTAGACATGGATAACTTCATATGATACCATTATTGTATCTCCTTGACAAGTAGTATTATACCAAGATTTTGCTAAGGGGAAGCCATTATTCCCATTGATGCACCTTTTAAAAAGTGAAGCATCAAAAATAAGTTTCTAACCACTTCTTTATAATTATTGTTTGACCATTTGATTGGGGATTATATGTAGTGCTTATGTTTAGTTGTGTGACCTATAAAGTTTAGACAACTCCGAACAAAATTTGTTGGAGAAAATGGACGTGGGCATGCCATGTAACTTGAAAATAGGATCTATGATGACTTATCAAATAAAGAGAGGGTAAATTGTGTAATAGGGAACAAAAACGAGAATATTTAGAAAGACAACAGAATACCACCATGATGATTGATTCATTACAAGTTTTTGGGAGTACCGCGATAAAATCCATTCATATGGTGGTCCAAATTTGTGTTGGGATTGATAGTGGCTACAATGGCCTTAGACTTTATTAGCTCACCCTAGCTTCTTTAGAAATTGTCACCATATACACCAAAATTATGGATTGTTGTTTACATGACTTCCAAAAAGAACGAGCACTTAGTTATCTCATAATTTTAATGAAATCACTATAACTTGAAAATATGATCTATGATGACTTGGGAAACTAACGAGGGGATAAATGGGTGTGATAAGGCAAAAAATGTTAAGATTTTAATGGTTTTACAAGATCTTAAAAATTTAGAATCATAACATAATAACCATATGAAAAAGGAGCACTGAAAGAAATAAAAGCACAACCACACAAAAGAACACATATATTTATCCTAGGAAACCATCGTGGGGAAGAAAACTCAGAAAAAACTTCCTTGATATATACTTCAACCCAGTTCAATGTAAGACCCCAAGAATAATACGTGTAAGACTCCAAGAATAATACTAGACTGCTTCCTATAATCCATATGGAATGCTCCTTCTCTCTCTAGTGAACTTGCTTGAGTGCACACCATGTCCAAATGAGGGAGGCGCCTCTCCTATTTATACTAATAAGATGAGAAGCCTAATAATTCAACAAGGCAAACTTCATCTTGCTTCCAAAGCCGACTTGTCTCGGGTGAATCAAAAATACTTTTTAATAATTCTTTTGCGGGTACTATTGACCCGACTTACAACAAAGGTTTTACCTCAGGACTTTACATGACCAAATACAACAATAACATCCCTAATCAGAGGAACAACATCTCTGGAAGGGAAATAATAATAATACAAAATAGAATATCTTCCCCAGTTACATTTATTTAACACTCCCTTTTAACAAGCAAGGTATTCTATAACACAACGCAAATGTACAACTAAATGGTAAGTCTAAACGTCATAGGAATTTTTCACAACTACATCAATATCATTATCATCCGTGGAATGGGACAATTGGAAGGCCATTCCCCTCCTTTTAACCAAAAATTCAAGTCGAGAAGATCAATCTGCATAGGATGATGTTGCAACAAGAAAAGGAGACAGTAAACATGTTTGAACTTGACCTATGGTACGACGATGCAAAGCCAAAGTGCAAAGATATTATGAGCAATGATGAAGGAGAAGGAGGTCGGCATGGAAGATTAAGGGACCACTGATCCTATTCATTGCTACAGTGGAGGACGAAAGGAAGGTTCTATGATTTTTTTGGGTACTTCATTCTATTCGCTTACACTCTACATAGTCCAAACGCTCTTTCTAGGGATCTCTTAAGGAGAATGAGATTCCTTTCTGAAGGAAAAGGAAATTGGTACCCTTTATAGCTCATGGTTCCATTAACTAACTGAAAATGTTGAAAATAGAATAATTTAAGTGAATGGGTTGGTTATTCTAAAAAATTTCAATCAAGATGGGGCAGTCATAAAAAAACAAGTTTCATAATATTGAGTTCAATGATAGACAAATATATAGCTTGGGCTTAACTTGATGGTGCGCAAAAGGCTCTCATTAGTTGGGGTGGGTGCGGTCTTATTTTTCTAAGGGACTCTCAGTTTTACAAGTTCAAATTAGGTTTGGGAGTTAGTTCCAATGACATAGTTGAGCTTATTACCTTACAACATGTCCTCAAGATAGATTTTGATATTGGAATTCAAAAAAAACATATTTTTGGTGATTCATTGCTTGTTATTTATTGGATGATGAAGAAAAAAGTTGTTCATAGTTTGTTTATCATAATATATACAAACTATTTTTGTTTGTTTATATGTATATATGCATGATTGATTGACCATTTCCTATAACACAATTTTTTTTTTGAAGCTACATAGTTATTGTGTAAATCTTATAAAAAATTGATGTTTTAGAGTTAATATGTGTGGTTTTAAACTGAATTTTTTTTTTAGTATCATTTTTTTCTGGAAAAAAAACAATTTTAGTGGCAGGTCATCGGTGATCTCACTTGATCATTATCCAAAATGCTTCAAGTCCATTCCTTCATTACCTAGGATTCACATAGTCTGTAGCTTCTAATGGGAATCTGATTACTCTTACTTTACTTTATATGTTAGTGACGAGTCCTTGTACATAATTATGGAAGGTTTAGTGTCCTCTCATCCACAACCTCTACAAACAATTATTGTTGAAAGAATGGAAGGATGTTGTATTTACTATTGACACTAAACCATCTATTCATGTTCAACCATTTAATTTGTTTGTTGTTATTGGATGTCATGTATGGAATTATAGAAAAGAAGACAAGATGCCAAAATTTTCCAGGAGAAAAATAGCATTTCCTTGATATTCATATGAATCAAAGGAAACCTTTGTTCATAAGCAAAATAATACATCTCAGTAAACAACTTCTTCAATACATCCATCCCAATCTTGGATTCAGTTCTTCCAAAAAACACATAAGGGATCAGCATGAGGAGCACTAATATAAATAACCAACTGGTTCAATGTACCAAACATGTGAGGCAAGCATACTTGTAAAATATTCCAGTCTCCCTCCCAAATCAGCCTAATATCAGCATTAAACTCCAGACAGATCAATAAATTTGAGGAGGCACTCAACTGGAATGTAATATCATAATAACACTTGTCATACAATCACCAGATATGATATTCAGAAAAACGCAGTCACATAAAAGTGAAATAATCAAGCTCAAAAGAGTTGTGCTGAGCCATGCCAAATGCATACTCCCTTAATTAATTCCATGTAATCTAGTGACCCAGCTGAAATATCGAGTGCCTCCTTAGAGAGACGATCCGCCTAAATGTTGAATTCTCTGAAGACATGAGCTGATTTGAGATGGATAAAGTAAGATCGGAGATTCCAGATCTCCATACACCAACCTGCCAATTCAAGTGTCTCCAAGGAAGCCAATCCATTGAACCAATTGATAATAACCGAATATTCCCCTCTGATAGGCACGTAGGGAAGCCCAATGTGCTTTGAAAAGCTGAGAAGTACCCAAAGTGCAAGAATTTTTGACCGAGTGTTAGTGCTCTGGCCACATCCAAGTTTTAGGAAGAAGTAATGGTCCTTGTTTATCATAAGGTGTACTCCTACACCACCCTTACATAAGGCTGAGCCACCATCAAAAAAACCAACAGGAAATTCATATTCTAGAGACAAGCCAATTAAATTTCTGGGAGTCTTAGTAAACACTTTCACTTTGTGTTTAGATAGTTGTTCCTTAATAATATGGATAGTGAGATTTGATGATGGGAAGAAATCTTCGAATAGTACTTTGTTACACAAAAGCCAAATCTGCCAAGTCATAAGGAGGGAAGATACCTCATCTCTCTTTTAGTCCTGGTCCATTTTATAACATTGAGAAAATATGTTGGCTCATTCTAGTTGATGGCATGATGTAGGATCAAACTGAGACCTACAATGATATCCCTGGTGAATCTACAATCAACAAAAAGGTGGTTGACTGTTTCTACATCACACCTACATAAACAACATCGGTTCGGGCCTGTCTAACCCTTTTTTAGCAGATTATCCCAGGTATTAATCCTGTTGTGCAGGAAGAGACAAACAAAGCATACAACTTTCATAGGTAAATTGAATTTCCACATGTTAACCAATATTTTTTCATAGGTAAAGTAACACATTTTTTTCTCCGTTTTTTATTCTATGATTTTATAGTCCTTAAAGTATTATATCTTTTACTTCTATCTTATACAAAAACATATAATCTTATTTAGTTCTTCATCAAATAAAAACCTACTTATTGTCATTGAATTTATTATGAAGTGGTTTTAATTACCAAGTGTTAAAATCTTAATAAACATGAGTAAGAAAAATAAATTGAAATGATTTTGAGCCTTATAAATTTGATTGATAATGGGGATCAATCCTATAGTTTTAATGTTGTAATGATTCTTGGCCCACCCAATCAGTGCTATGAAAAGAAAGAAAGGGCACACTCCTAATTAAGTCTCAGAGCTGCACACCTTTAGTTAACTGAACATACATTTAAGGCTTAGTTACAATAGTAGTTGTAGCCTCATTTAAGAAAGTAGAGCACTAGTTAACTGGTTGTCCTACTTTTAGGTAAGGTGATTAGTCTTTGAAAGGTATGCATGCTAGGTTTGAACAACAGTTAGGAATTAGCTACAGTGGAAGTTAAGGGACTAATCAAATGAGTTCTCACAAACATTTGCCACTTGATTTGTCATGTGGTTCAAGACTAAAACACATAAATTTGAGTTTTCTACGGGAGTCTACATTTATGAGTTTGTGAGAGTGATTTTGAGTAAAATATATTTGGTGATTTATTTTTCTGAACGGTGAACAATCTCTTCAATAAGATGGGCACATTATTTGCTATCTTTCATAGCATCTAGTGTGAGTAGAATTAATTCTTCTCCAACTATGGACCTGTTAACACAATATTTGCCCCAATGTGTATTTGCTACTGAGGTTTTCATTTAGATTGATGAGATTTAAGATTTTCTCAGTGTGTATATGTCCAGACTTTGATAATGAGGTACCATCTCTTACAAGGAGGTTACTCTTGAATGTTCTGATGAAGTTGATCCAAATACATACTCTATATGCACAGTAAATACAACAGTAAGGAGATAGTAACAGACCTCTAACATAAAACATGAAGAGACATTACAACAAATATAATGTTACCACTATTACGCAAGCCTAGCATGACATACAGGAATTGATGTATAGATTTTACTGGTCCATCTTCAGTACATGAGGCACTGGCATACAAATAATGATGTCAGCAACGATATAATGAGTGGTAGCATCATCTTAATTGACAGTTCACGCTGTTTGATTTTTTATCAAATCAAGGAAAATTCAAGATGATTTCAATCACCATTTCTGGAACGCTTGGTGGAGACATCAGTGAAGCAATGTTGGGAATGATTTGATGATAATTGTGGTCCCTGAAGTAATATATAGGTAGTTCAGATCCATGGGGTCTGCTTTTTAGATTCAAACATTGTTTGGGATAGAGATTCAGTTCCGCAGAAGAGCTTGTCATAGAATTTGGTAGTGTGTCGAATTATCAAGATGGTTTGGCCATAGATTTGAAAAGGCAATATGAATGATGGAAAAGCTATTATAATTCAGGGAGTACATTTAGATCCTAGTATTTTGACTTACACAAATTCATGTTCTTTGGAGGACACTTCACTTGATCATGAAATAAAAGCAAAAGAAGAAAACACTTCAACAGATACCCTGGTCACTAAAGCTTCGGATGCTCTAGAATCTAAGGTTACACCCATAGTGGCCATAGGACGTTGCAACACAAAGACACCTAAAGTTTCAATGAAATAATGATGAGCAACACACCCATTGATGTTAAGGAATGTTAGGTGATTCCTACTATCCTGAAGATGACTGATTTTGATCAGAAAGGTCTTCTAGAGCTATGTTGCGTGGGATCACCCCCCACCCCCTTGCTTCTGCTCCTAAAGCTCACTTCCTTGGGAAGCGAGCTCCTAGTTTTGGGAGCATGATTCCAAGGAACTCCCTTGCTTTCCTATACTAAAATATCCTATACTAGGTTGATCGTTTGATGAGAATGTTATGGTACCTCCCTTCTTTGCCAAACTCCTACAAAGGTTTTTATGGTTGATCAATTGATGATAATGTTATAAGTTGTAATTACTAGATGATTGATGTTACATGGTTTAATCCATGCAATCTATAGCTAATTCAAAATCCTACATGTTTTTTAGATATAAATCCATCAAAATATATTAAAATATATACTATACAAAAAGTGCTCCCATAATGGGAGCTTTTGAAAATTTCACTTTTTGCTCCCCTCCCGCTCCCTGCTCCCCACTCCCAACATCATAGTTCTAGAGGAATGGGTTTCTAGTAGATCCGTTGGCAGTAAATATCCAACCAATGATAAGAAAGAGTTTAATAAGCAATTTGAAGACACCTCGAGATTACTTTTGCTCATTTGAATCACAGAGAAAGACAGTAGTAAATATCTATGCTGCAAGTTTTCCTCAAATATTGGTATGGTTACACAATATTTTATAGTGCACTCAATAGGGTAACTCAATCAAATACAAGGTTCAATTCCTATAGTAGATGTCTAATAAGTAATATGCAGGGCGAGGTTTCTCTAGTGGATCTCTCGCACTTCAAGGTGTAGTTCTTGTAGTAGATTTTGCCTTAGGTTGAATCATACACTTGCAAAAGGGGCACCTTATAGTTGGTGGTTGTATGTCAGCAAGTCACATGCAAATCCCCTTCAAATATGGGAGCTTTATTAGTGAAAATAGTGTATTTTTAACATGTGCATGAAAATGTGATAAAATTAGAGAAAGATAGTGATTAAGGCTAGGTAATGTTGGCACTTACACAACAGTTAGGGAGCACATGCATGGAGAAGAGATGATGTTTGTTATAGTCAACATGCAAGGCGCCTTTACGTGCCATGATTACAGTCATTTACGTGCCACTATTGTAAATCAAGATCCAAAAGTACTATCACATGAATCATGATCATTGACATTGAAATTGATATATCTTACATTATGTCGTACGTTTCTTGAACACAATTCCTAGCGCGGTTCCTTTTGAAATGTCTCGCATTATTCCAGGTGTTATACTTGGATCTATACTTGGCACTATGATGGATGTTTTCTAGACACAATTCCTGGCTCTATACTTGGTGCTGTGTTGTATTTTTTTGCTGTCGAAATTCATGACACAATTCCTATCACTAACCCTGGATTAATATATGGTGCTATGTTATTCAAGACGTTTTTTTGGAGGCTATTCTTGGCATTATATGGGATGTTTTTTTGGATGCTAATTGGGATGTTAACTTGGATGCTAATTGGGATGATAATTGTGATGATAATTGCGACACTAATTGGGACATTAATTGGGATGCTAATTAGCATCCAAAATAGTGTCAACTTTTAAAAATGGCCGCTAATTGGGATGCTAATTGGGACATTATTTGGGACGCTAATTGGGACGCTAATTGCGATGCTAATTAGCATCCAAAATAGAGTCAACTTTTAAAAATGGATGAAAATAATGCCATTAAAAGCACCATCCCATGGAAAAGCGTCCACTTTCTCCAAACAATGATGAAAAATACACTAAAAGTGATAGTGGACGCTAAAAAGGAAGCTAAAAGAGATGCTAATCACAGGTTTTTGTTGTAGTGTAGTATTACTTAGTCTTTACGACTAATGCATGAGCCTTCTTTTCCCTTTGTGTAGGTGGATGAGATCACCCATTGAGGATCAATCCTATGCTAAAGTGAAACAAAGTGATAAGGAAAGGTGATCCGCCTTGGTTTGGGAAAACAACCTAAAAATTAACCTAGTTTCTTTCATCTTCATACTATATAACATATTGTATCTATCCTCAATGTGCAAAATACCTAACCAAAACATATACTATATACCTAAACTATGACATACGCTTGAAATTATCCACCTTGGATAAAATATATCACAAGTATTACAATAACCCTCCACACTACCATATGTTATAAGATCCAAAGTGGGGAACAATATGCATAGGATTTTGGTTTTTATTTATGATGTGACTAAAGGAATAACCCTTGGAAAAAAATTGGTGAAATCAATATGCAAAGGATGTGACATAAAAATTCCCACATGCAGGCCATGTGGTCACATTAAAACCTCCAGTTGGCGAGCAAAGGATAGGGTGCAAAACCCTAGGGTTTTAATGTGTCTTAATGGTTGTGTTTGTATTTTCAATGGGGTTTCAGTTGATGTTAGCTATTTTCTCATTTTCGCATCGAGCCTTCGGCTGATCGACCTCGGTGTTCTACTATCTGCAACCAAAGATAGATGAGCCATAAAACTTGGCCATCGACACCTTCTGAATGTGTGTAAGCTCGAATTGTTCCTCGATGGAGTTTGCAGTTCTCATTTTTGTGGTGTTTGGGTGACTCTGGATAGAGTTAAGAACTCCGAAAAAGGTAAAAATCCACCCGCATTACCATTAATATTTCCTTTCCTTTGTACATGATTTATGAAAATATGGTTTAACTTACGAAACAAATGTATGTATAGGAGATTACCAGGTTGGCTCTCTGTGACAAGGGTTTTGGAAAGAGACTAGTCGAGAATATCTTACAACCAGTAAGACTTATGTCTTCACCTTTACGGCTCTGTGGATACAACACTTTGTGTCTTGTTGTGGGTTTATCCTCGTAGCGCTGGGTTTTCATCCCTGTGACTGCACATCGATGTGAAAGTGATAGATTTACTTTGGTAATCGTAAGGATTTAGTTTACACATTTGGAAAGCCATTTGACAGTGAATTCGATGGATCGTGATATGCTTTTTTTATAACTTTAATTTATGACAGGGTTTAAGGGTTTGAGAGAAAAAAAATCTATGGCTGTCTCTGTGGATAATTACTTAATTTTGAAGGACCCCATGAGGTCTTGTATAACGCCATGGTTTAATTTAACAAAATTGTAACTTCGTTTTTCTTTGTTTATCCATGCGACTATGTATGCTTTGATAATGGATGCACTCTAATTGGTTTTTAGTCTTGTTTACAGTTGGTGGTATAATTGGAAAATGATAAGGCCGTGAAGCTCTTACTATCGTAATTGTTTGATAAAGTCCGTAAGGCCGCTGTAATTTATTTCTAAGGTTATTTGAAACAAGCAAAGGTTCTTCGTATAGTTTAAATACCCATGAAGTTTTTGTTATTCAAAACCATGCCAAAGTGGGACTGTAGCTTCGTTTTGATGCTCGTAGATTCAAATGTGGGAGTTATGTATATTATTAAAAATGTTGATTGTCACTATGTTTTATTGATGGAATAGTATAATATTCAGTCATTACTTACTGATTTCCTTGATGCAAATTCAGTTATAAAGCAATTTGAGGTTTTTGTTATTTTTATAAACCCTAAAATATGGCCGTGAGGTTTTGTAAGACTGTATTGTATGTGTCGTGAGGAATTTTACCCTAAGCACTTAATTTTGGACAGAGGAAATACTGAGCCACTCAAGCTACTGTCAAAGCAAGTTATTATGGTTTTTACTTTGATAGCATAGGTTGTAACCTGTGAGGCAATTTTATCTATGGCCTTGGATATTACTTTGCATTTTACATAATCATTTTCCTTCATTAGAATACTAAAGGTTTTGGGAAAAAGATTATAAAGAAATAAATTAATGATTTTAGATCATGAGACCTCCTTCAATGTTATTATAGTTTATAAAACAATAGGGTCAAGAGTCCACTGTCACAGATAAACAACTAGAAATTTTTTGGTGATTTGTAACAGACCTATGAGGGTTTCGGTCTTGATTTCGGTCTCATATTTTCAGTTTGTTGTCTATTTTTAAAGAGAACAAAGTATTCATGAGGCTGTAACTTTATCACCATGATTTAAGCGATATATAGAAACAAAGAATCCTTGAGGCTGTTACTCTGTCATATCATTTTTAAGAGATAGACGTGAGGTCACTGCCTGTAGGATTACAGTTCTGAATTTATAGAAAAATAATTTAATCCCTAAGGTTGTTATAACTTTATTCTTGTGAGCAAAATTGGCTGCAAATAACAACACCAATTCGTCCTATATCCCGTAACCAATGCTTCGGCCTGTCGATAATCTCGATTTGGTGTTTGTAACATTAATAGTTTGCCAAGAGACTGGCTACATTGTCTTTAAACATAAAAATATCTATGGAAACTAGCTCGGCTATTATTTAGTTCCAATTCTAAATTTATTATGT
>LPNX010902822.1:821929-848297 GCA_001517045.1 Pseudotsuga menziesii | reverse complement strand
TATATATATATATATATATAGAGAGAGAGAGAGAGAGAGAGAGAGAGAGAGAGATCTTTTTATTTAAATACCTATATTATGGTAATCTCTGTATCAACTATGAACAATATATTATCTTCTGTAATAGTTATCATAAGGTGTTTTTGAAGGTATTTACTGAGAAAAATAATTGTTAGTTCTTTAAAACCTAGACTAAAAGTGGAATACTGAAGTAGATTTAAAAAGAACTGAGATAAAAGTGCTTATAATTTAAAATGCCAAGAATAGGAAAATTATCATTTTAATCTAAAACTAATTTAACAGGTTAGCTTATACTAATTTCAGATTTCTTTTCTTTAGAAGTAATAAGGACTAATGTCCACAAACTCTGTAGCTGATAACTTATTCATAAAAAAATTTCAAATAAGAAATACGGATAAGAAAATAAACTATCAATGTGAGAGTTGCGGAATATTGATCATTACTTCCAAAGTTCGGACATTGAAATAAAACATCATTAATTAACAACAATTAGAACCTGGCTAATGTACAGAAGGGGACAAACACCCAAGGGATGTCGTTCCACCCAACCATCTCCTCAAGCAGCGAAAATTACTTGCTTAGGACCCTCGAGCCTATTCATTGAACCATTATGACGCGGATCTTTGAAAATATCCCACACAACAAACTTGTTGTAACTTAGAACTCAGTAGCATACTTAGCTCAACAATTCCACTTTATCTATTCCCTCATCAAATTCCTTGTGTGCTTGGATTTTTAATTTGCAACAGTCACGAGGTTCATTCACTTAGAATCATAATTAGTAGTGAGCCTCCTACTCAATTTGATGGTATTTATAAGATTGCCTAGGTCTTTGGGTCATTTTTGGAATTAAATATGCCAGTATGAGGGAGATATTGTAACGTTATGTGGAAGATCTTGTAACGTTTGTCAATATTATGTTGTAATGTTTGTTACTAACAAAATAATAAAAAATAAAATTTTAATTATCTTCCAAAATAAATGTCGGCCATAAAAACAACCTAATATGGGGGAGATGTTGTAATGTTCCTACCTAACAAAACAATAAAAAATTAAAATTTAATTATTTTCCAAAACAATGTCGGTCAGAAAAACAACACAATATGGGGGAGATGTTGTAATGTTCCTACCTAACAAAATAATAAAAAATAAAAAATTGAATTACCCGCAAATAAATGTTGGCCTTGTCCTAAACAACCCATGGTTTTATTGTACATGGTTTAGGAGGGCCTTTCAAATGGTTTTAAGACCATGTGCAAGGCCTCCTAAACAACCCATGGTTTTGGGAGGGCCTTGCACATGGTTTTAAAACCATGTATGGGGGAGATGTTGTAATGTTCGTTCCTAACAAAATAAAAAAATAATAAAAATTATTATATGTCGGCCATGAATAATATTAAATATTAATAATAAAAATATTATATGTCAACCATAAATAATATTAAA
Organism: Pseudotsuga menziesii; assembly: GCA_001517045.1. Lineage (NCBI taxonomy): Eukaryota > Viridiplantae > Streptophyta > Pinopsida > Pinales > Pinaceae > Pseudotsuga > Pseudotsuga menziesii. The sequence goes on along the minus strand of LPNX010902822.1, from coordinate 846,830 downwards.
TATTAATAATAAAAATATTATATGTCGACCTTAAATAAAAAGATGTGTCTTTTGGTTTGAATAAAATCAATATCTCCTTGAGTGCAATACTTAATAAGAGGTTTCCACCTCGAGAGATTTGATCCCTCTCGGCGCTTGATAGAGCCTAGAATTTGGATCTATGCTGGTAGTAAAATACAACAAACAATTTTCATTTGGACATAGGAAAAAATTGGTCGTATTGAACTTTCTCTTTTACTCAAACTATCTCAAATGATTCCATCAATTTGAAAATAATAGAGATCAAGCTTTTAAGAGAATTTAGGATAGTTGTTTCATGGACTCATTTTGTCCCCTAATGAACTTACTGATTCATATATGAACTTAATGCAGATTCTCCACCATATATGTCCCTGTAAGTTTGAGTTGCATTGAACATGAGAATGATCTTGAAAACACTCGGTAGGTAATTCTTGTTTTTTCTAAGTTTTATTTCAATATTATAATGTAGTTATTTTTTTTAAGCAATATTCAAGACTTTGTTAAGATATGGGAGCTTCCTCCCATTTAGTAAAAAATTCAGTTCAAACATAGAAATGGCTCAAAACATGTATGAAACATTGTTTGGGAAATGAAAATTTACATGAATTATTCCTTATGAAAACATGTTTTCAAATATTTGAGATGGGTGTCCTAAGTCACAGTTGGTTATTTGGGGATAGAGAATCATGGGAAAGGGGGACTCTAATTTCTAAACAATAGAAAACAAGGATATATCGAAAAACTAAATATATAAAAACATAATGGAAATTCAAATTAATAAAATAAGGAAATTTCAAGCTTTAGATTCATTGTTTTTCAATTTATGGTGATTCTCTTAACATCACCCTTTGCAAAATATGTTCATAGAGCATAATTTTCCTTGCATATGCAATAAAAACAACTCGATTCATTACCATATTTGGTCCTAGAGATTGTATACAAATATATAAAGTTCATTTTATTCAAATGTTGCTCACATGCATAAATATCTTGATTCAATTTCTATTTCAGAATTTATTTACATTATTTAGCAACATAAATGTTGTTCTCTGCTTTCATTTTTATTTTCTTAACTTGATGATGGCTGAAGTTCACTCAAAATGCATCAATGTAAGATCGATGGTTTTAATCAAAACACAGTCATTTATCGAGGTAACAAGTTGTTAGGAAGATCGATGGTTATTTGGCACTGTGCATGGGAAAGTTTTCAATAAATGAACGCTATGTGTCGGTAGGTTTCGATATATAAGAATTATGTTATACCAAGACCTATCACATTTTAAAGCCATAAATTTTTCAACAATATTTTAAATTTTAAAACCATAACTCATATACATTAAAAGCGATGCATTGAGTGTTAATCACCTATGGGACCTTTCAAAACTATGTACGACCTTTTGTTAAAACTAAACCAAGACAACTATCAATTGCATTACGACCAGTACTCTACTTACATAGATTGTAATCATTTAACTTTCCTTGACAGGATGAAGTAAGACACTCCTACCCATGTCTTAGGTCATCCCTAAATTCACCTTGGTTCAAATTTTACATCTCAAAATACGCTAATTTTGGCATAGTGCCAAAGTGAAAAATTAATTCAAAAAAAATCCATTTATTGGAAATCCTGAACAGATTGTAGGGATTTCATGTAAGGATGGACTTCCCACCCAAATTATTTCTAGGATTAGAATGCAAGTTTGAATTTTGAATCTCATGAAACAAAAAATTGAAATTTATTATTTATTATTCATTACGCATGAGAGTCCGATACAAGGAAAAAAACACATAATTTCGCCATTATAGTGAATTTGGACATTATAATAAGAGATGGACCAGATTAAATGTATAACAAACAAAAAATTAAATCCATTCAAAATCTAGCCTTCTCAAAACCATGCAATTAGCTAACCTTGATGGAAGTTTTTCGTAGCACTCCGACCTTGGGAAGTTTATCAACAACTTTCCATGTTCAAGTGGGAGTATTATTTTCAATAATATTTTAAATTTTAAGACCACAACTCATATAGAATTTAAAAACATAAACCATGCTTTAGGTCATCCCTAAATTCCCCCTGGTTCAAAGTTTACAACTCAAAATATGCTAAATTTCGCATAATTCCAGAGCGACAAAATTAATTCAAGAACATTTTTCATTTATTGGGAATCCTAGACATACTGCAAGGATTTCATGTAGAGATGGAAATACTTCATCTTCATTTTCCTCTAGAAATCATTTTCCTCATCCTCATTTTCCTTTGGGAGCCATTGACCTCATCGACTGCTGGAAAAACAACCTATGGGGTGTTCTATGCAAGCTTGGGATTCAATACAAGGGGCACACAAACACCAAGTTACCAAGTCTAAAAAGGATGCAATGGATGGTCGTTAATGGAGGGGAATGCAGATCTGAGATCTTAGAGTATAAATAGGCTCACTCTCATACCGAAATCAGAGAAGAATGATGCGAATTGGGACACATGTGGTTTTCCTTGCGACTTCAATGCATTCCATGTTTGGGAGGACACCCTATATCATATATAAGAAGGCTACGTTGGATGGGATTTAATGGAGGGGAATGCATAGGAGAGAACTTAGAGCAGAAACAACCTCACTCTCAGACCGAATTCGGATGAAAATGACAAGAATTGGGAAACCTTTCATTTTCCCAATGACTTTAAAGTAGTCCTCATTCTGGAGGTTGGCCTACTTCAGTGCATCACATGGTCGCGTTGTTGTTTTTGTATATCACCATAATTCACAGATGCTGAAAAGGTCATGGAAGAGAAGGGGGTCGTTGAAGGAGAGATGTCTCTCTGTTGCTGGGAAGAGGATTTTTAGAGGAGTCATGTCACATTTCCCATTCTCCAAGAACGGTTCAAAGTGTTTTGTTTCTAGACTACTTCATCTAGAAATTGTTACACCAATGTTAAAATAGGTAATATGGAAATGATTACAGCATGAACTTATGCATGTACGATAATTTATCATTTCAAAACTAGTTTTTCCCATACCCAATTAAAAAAAATAATGCATCTCTTGAAAAATTAAACAACTAATGCATGTTTTAAATTCTAAATGTTAGCTTGTAATGGCTTTAAAAAAGTTTACATTGCAAATTTACAATGCATGGGTTAAAGTCTAAATGTTAGCCTTGCAATGGATGTAAAAAAAATTATAATGCAAATTTTAAGTTATGTCATTGGATGGTTTGGGATGAAATTTGTTCCTCTTAGTTAGCCTGAGAAATTCATAAATCTGTAAAATAATGTTTTCCTTCACATGGACTAGTGCACCAATTCCTAGTTTATTTGACAGTTTTGAGTGTTTATAGTGTTTTATCAAAGTTTTATTGTGACATGGATTGATCCCTCTATAGAGGGGATCGAAAATACTTAGTTGGTCATTTTGAATATAAAATTACTCCTTCTTAGCTGACCATTATTGGGAAAATCACCCACCTGCCAATAGTATAAAATGAGAGATAAATGACCAGGAGACCAAAATATTTGGTCACCACAATTTTTTTAAGGTATAAATGACCAAAATTGAGTGAGACAACTAAAAATGACCTGAGGAATGACCAATTGGGTCACGGGATAAAATATATGACCAAAGAACAAGTAACTAAACTAAAAATGAACACATAACAATAACATTAAGAATATGAATGGGTCATTTATTTGGTCATTGTTAGTTGTGTCACTTCGAAAATGTAAAATTACAATTTTGACAATGAATTTGTACAATTTACTAAATTTTAACATCGCAAATGGATTTGGAGGGGTCTCTGAATCCCTATACAGTGTTAAAATTTAGTAAATTGTAACATTGTGGATGGATTCATATAAAATCCAATTGAATATGCTTATAATCATGTCCATGTCTAACTATTTCACTATTTTTGTTTTCCGTATTATCATTTTGATAGATCCACCAAGTTGCAACTTGTGCATCATCATAGTGTGTCGATTGAGTTTAGTCTTGGATATTTGTCATATTTCTCTTTGGAAATTGGCCTGTCATGAAGATGGTGTCATTGTGTTTTGTCTCATCACACTAGTAACATTCATATTTTGTTTGAATAAAAATGTGGTTTTTTTACCCTCTCGATGATCTATTAAAGTTTCAACAAGTTCATGTATTTTGTGTCATTTTAGCTAAAAATTGTCAATTTCACAACCTCCAGTAATTATGCATATGCATCCATTCATCATGGTTCTCTAGCTCACACATGTCATGTTGTGAATTTGGTGTCATTGTGTTTGGATCGTAGTATTGGTCACGTTGATATTTTATTTGAACAAAACCATATGGTCACATGCATTGTTGTTTATATCGACCCATCATGCCCAACCAATAGCTGACCTAACATGATGATGGTGTACACACTTTTTTGTAGAAATAACTATGGAAATATACATTTGTATATATGAACCAATATCCTATTGGAACTTTCAATAATCTCGAGGCTCCACACTAATTCCTAGATCCATGGGGATTAACAATCCCACTTAACAATATTACATTGGACTGAGAAAATACAAACACTATATATTAATCATAGCTACTTTACTCAGGTTGGGTGTTCCCACTATCTCCCCTCCATAACTGCTCAATTCACTTAGAATCAATCAGGGTAACACCCTAGCTCCCACAACAACTCCCCATAAATACTATCTATAGAATTGTCACAACCACAACACCTACTGTGATATTATTTAAAAAATCGATATTAATTATATAATACAAAAAAAACATATAAATTCAACAATATATAATATAACAATATAACAATATATATAACAGTATGATTAAATTATATAAAAACACACACACACACACAATTCTAATGTAACAAGCCAAAGAGAAAACATAGGAACACACACACACACACACACACACACACACACACATATATAACCAAAAAAAACATGTTATAAACAATTAATATATGTTTTTACAAAATTGTTACAAAACAATATCAAATTTTTCAGCGTCCATTTAAAAACCTAAAAAACATGACATGGTGGATCCATCATAGAAATATGCGACCTATCCATAACGATATGAGACCAAACAAAATTGGGAATGATTACCCTCATTCTCCTCATTTCATGTAGTTTGTTTTCATTATCCTGAATCAAGTACACCATTGGCGTATTTTGGAATTCTCATCAATGGAAAAATCATCAAATGGTCATTTTTCGATATTAAGTTGTCTCCTACGCTTTCTTCCCATTTAAATTTTCTCCTAATTAATGATGATATGCTACCATTTTCATGTTTTGAGGGTTTCTTTTAAAACATCACTAGTTTGAGTCCTCGTGCAACCAATTATTCATGGTTTTGAGAAAAAATATTCTACAATTTCGACCACATTGATTTTCATTCTTGGGGATTGTGAGTTTCATTCCCAGCTAAATGTCCCCTTGTATCACCCTTAGTAAACTTGATTCCTCCACCATACTCACCATCAATCATGTTTCCTTCCCCTCCAAATCATCAACTTGTCAAAGGTATACTTCTTTTCTTTTCTCACATCTTTGAGATGTATTTTTTTTAGTATAATAGTAGCAAAATTTACTAAGCATAACTTTTTATTGCACCATTAGGACCTTATTATTCTCCTACAAACATTGTCCCTACTAAATAACCTCAGATGACAAGGGGATCCCTTTGGTGCCACCGCCATTTCTATTTCCTCCCCTTCCACTTGCTAAAGGAATGGAAAGTACATAATATATTTTGTTTTTCTTTTAACATTCATTATGTTATCACAAGCTGAATTTATCTATAACTGTCATAAATTTATTTGCAAATAAATACACTCCATACAAATGAAAACCAAAACAAATTAGAGATATAGTTGTGAAACTCCATAAAATGATAACAAAACTAGGCTCTAATATCGTAATAAACGGGACACTAAAATATAAAGCACTCCTCCATCTTGATCAACTAAAGATGAAAGATCATGTTATCATATGCGGTAATGTCCTGAAGATCTCTTAAGGGTTCAAGGTTAATGGATTCTAATAGATAAAATTTTGAAGTGTTTATGTCAAAGTTATCACACTAAAACTATTTGAACCTCGGGACTAAATGCAATGTATTCATTGTTTTAATGCTTTGTAGGAAGAGAAATTTGTGGTAGAATAAAGTAGTTAGGAGCTAGTGTGTCTCCTGGGGTTCTATATTGTCTAAGAAACATAGTTTTTATTCAGGAATACGTCATTGATTATCTATTGAGAGACATTGATTATGATAGTGAAAAATATGAAAATGATTTCATAAAACCCAAATACAATGATGTGGTTGATGATAAAGAGAGTACAAGTGTTATAGGAAAGTTAGTTGGCAACATAGCAGGTGGCAAATGAATGTTGGCATCTTGTAGATGTGTATATTTTTGTAGACTTATCATATGTACCTTCTCTTAGAGCATAATCACAACATATGTTTGGAAGAGTTATTGCTTGATTGGAAATTCTGGAAAGGTCAACAACAAAGTACCTAGAATTACGACATTTACAAAGGACAATTATATATTTCAGATGTGATGTTTTAGACAATCAGATTTCATAGGAATTTATTACAGATACTCCCAATCAATCGTTTCCTGGAGAGGACAAGGAATTCCCTGTTGTGCTTGGACTTGCTAAAGTGTTAATTATTAGTTGGGACAATTGAGTGAGAATTTGTGAGTACTTTGTATGAAGTAATGTTTAAAGTATATAAAATGGAAAGAATGTTCAAAGATTCTTGTTTGTTTTTAATTTTTTTTATGATACTCAGCTGCAGTAAAAGACTTATAACTGAAAATTATGTCATCGGGTACATTACATATGATATCAGGATCGTGTCATAAGGTACAGTAAATTACCACTTGAGGTACTTGTTGATACCCACGTGCATCCTTAAAAATATTACTTATAACAACAGTAAGAGACCTTTAATAGTACTTGTACATTTGATTTGCTTCTTGTTTTTGTTGAATTTGTATTAAAGGATCTCCTGCAAATTGTAATGTTAACTTCAATACCTCCAATTCTCATCTGAATTTCTTTTCAATCTCTCATGTTTATGTCTGAGGAGAGCAACCCTAAGTCCTTGAAGTTCCTATACTTGACTTGCTAATTGTGGGTTTACTACATTAGATACTAACTACACATTTGGTAACATTTGAGACCCAACTCCTCCTTGAACTAGGTCAAGTTGCGGAGAAGCTAATGATTGAATATTTTTAGATGCTTCCATTGAGAGGATATTACCATTAGATGTCTAATAATTTGTACATGCTTCTTGTTGATTATTGTTGTTAATATGAAGCAATGTAAGTTTTCCACTATGTGGATCACTGATTTGGGACAGAAATAATGAAAACTGAATGTTTCTCTTAGTATTAGTTAGAGATAACATAGACAATTGTTTACCTTTTATATTGGGATCCTTGAACAACTAGCTTACTGCGACCCCTTGAACATTGTGTTCAAGGGTACTATTGGAGCTTGACAGAAAAATTGTAGCAAGATGGGGAAAGGATGTTTGACTATTATGTTGATCATTGTGCTGGTAAGAGTCTTGTTCTTTTCTTTTTTTATGTGAAGAAAAAGGTAGCGATTGTTAATACTACCTTAGTGGTTCCGATGATCTGGGTGACTATCCATGCCTTATATTGTTATAGGCATCATAACCACCACTATAATTATATGTATCATTCCCTATGTAAGTATTTGGAGATCTTGAAAAACCATTTGAACTAGAAATTTGAAAGGTGATGGGAATGAAAGATGCTAATGTGGCAATCAGCTCACATGACAAAGAAATGACAACTAAATATTTACATGGTATTAATTTTTCCTTTATGGAGAAGCGACTTGACATGTGTGCATATATTTTGGAGGTGATAGTGATCTTGAAATTCCTGTTGGATCCTCTTTTACAGACATCTGATTGTAGTTCACATATGAGATAGGAAATTGTTGTCTTTAACATAAAGCTGTAGAGGATCATGTAACATTGTCTGGGATGGATGCATTTACATAACACTGCCTATTTGCTGCAAAAAATTAAGCAGAACACTAAAAATATGATTGGTGCAAAGGGATTTTAGAACATGTTTTTAAAATTTAGAGAGGCACCAAAAATAGTGTTGTGCCACCACTAAATTTTGCAACATCAACATAATGTTTTGATCCTATGTAGTGTAGAAAATATTGATAGGGATTCAAATATTGGTCTTTTTTAGGTACAAAAAATACTAATCAAAACCACTTGTATGTGAAAAATGTTTGGTGATCATATCAAGATCTGTCCTTGCATAGAAATCCAGTAGTTGGACTGCGAAATCGGACAAAATTCAACTTCGGTTGTCATATTCGTCTTGTTATCACCTTGTAATTTTCCTATGGTTGTGGTAGGAAGTCACAAGGGTAACCATTTCAAACCAACATTTAGAGTGTATTCTAGCCAAACAGTCAGAGAGGGCTCTCTCTTGTCACAAAAAAACATTCACATATACATTTGGCTTTAAACAAGCATGCAAAATGCTAGATTTTTTATAGTAATAGGATATTTGCAGATTCAAATATGGTAAAATAGACAGACAAGAAATACCATTGGGAAATAGAGTCACAAGATGAAAATATTCAAGGGGCTTACAACAATAATGAATGGTAATTTTCCTATGAAATCTGAGGCAATGTGGCTATTATGTTCAGTCAAATTATCTTGAAGTGACGACATATGGAAATGAGCAAAGAGGCCAATGAAAACCAGAGACATATATCTAAGGATGAATCTTTGGGCACGCCTTTAGCATAAATATAATAGGGGATCAATAATTGAAACATAGCACCTATCTGTGGATGAAGTCTATCACATTCATTACCAACACATAAAAATTATGATTCTGATGGAAGGAACGTTAACAGAAATGGATTCCTTGCATACAACCTAGAAATGTATTGGCAGAAAACACATACATGAAAATGAAATATAGGAAACACAGACTGAACATTAAACAACTTGATAAATCTTAGAAAAATCAGAGCATGTTTTTCATTAAAGCTTCCAAGAAAAAACACAGCTACAAAACTTAAGTGCCTAGGATTCTGAATGAAAGTTCCAACCCTTTATTCCTCTTTCAAGGGTATATTTATAGTGCAAATTGGATTCGGAGAACAACCTAAAAATAGAGCCAAAATGAGTTACAAAAATGGGGATCAAACCCTAATGATCATAAAATCCTACAATCTCTGACTTGGCGGATTCACCGTGATCACAAAACAAAACAGGAAAGCATGATGCGACGTGCATGATGAATCAATTAGGAAAACTTTACAGTAGGGACTCATGCATGTTGGATGAAAATGATTGATCAGAGCATCTTCAAACAACCTGCAACCATTTTCATTCATCCTTGTATCTTCACACAGTGAAATCAATTTCAACCATTGATCATTTAATCAAAACAAAGATACGGAGACATGTGTCTAAACCTTCTCTGTAAAATTTCGCTAAGTTCTGTAGAGTTAAATCAACGTCACTTTGAACTAGAAGAATATTCCTTGACCATGGATCTAGATCAATCTTGATCTGAACCGTCAAAACCTGGAGACCCTTTAAACGATTTTGAATATTTCAAAATTTGTTTTCCCTATGGTTTTTGGATTAGCGGAATTGTTTTCCTCTATCGATCTTACCTCACCATCAATATCGGTCGTTGAAACCTGTAGACCTTTAAACCATTTTGACAAATTTGAAAGTTCTTTTATACCTACAAGTTAGATCAACGAAACCCATCTCCACCGTTGATCTTGAACGCCTTTAACTTTGACAGTTTATTTCATGGGTGGTTTAACACCATTCCGCATTTCGGTAGGTCTGCTTAACTCATGCACATGTTTCCCTTTTCTACACCATCGATCTTAGGTAGACATTCTCTGATCCATTGATTTGAGATCAAGCTGCGTGCTGGTGGAAAGCAGAAAGTGTTAGGATTATAATCCTCCCTTGTCCAATTTGGTTAGTCACCTAGAGTCAATTTAGTCATTATTTGGGTCCACTAGTACCATTGGGTCCACTTAGTCTAATTTGGCCACATGTACCAATTACTAGATTGTATGGAACAGTAATTAAGGCTAACTGCCACTAACTGCACTTGCATGCATCAGTTTAGGATACTCCTAGACCAATCCCTACAATTTAGGAGCCACTGGGAGTGCTGACACTAACCTCCTTCAGTTGAGTTTAGTTGGTGAATAGTAAAGCTTAGTTAGAAGTCAATTACATTCAGTTCTAGTTAATTACATTCAGTTATATTCAGTTAGCGCCAGTCATGCATGGCTGCATTTGGATGAGGCACATTTACTCACCTACCACAGTCAGTTAGACTAGTTAACTGACAATTAAGACTAAATTAGAAAATTGAGTTGGGTTGTTGAACTCCTATAGTGATTTAGATAATTTCAGTTAGCCATGTGGTAAAGTAGAGTAAAAAAAATTCAAATTTCCTCACATGGATTTGAATTGCATGAGCCTATTTAGCCATTTTACTACATTTTAACAATTATCCATTCTTTACTTTTGATTATTGAAATCTTATACAGCTGCAAAGCATTATTGCATTGTTTCATATCAAACTCTCTGTAAAATTGCTTGTAAGATATACTTGTGAGTTGTGTGTTGATCCACAAATCTATGTGCTCAATTTTATATGGTATCAAAGCCTCAACAGGACAAGGCACTTTTCCTTTCTACAGATCTCTAGCTGGATCAACAAATTTTTGAGCAAAATTTCTCCTTCCTACTCTACACCAGAAACCAAAGGTTTACCACATATGTCCTAAGAAAAGGAATTGTTGATCAAGCTAGCTTGATTGAATAAGCTGGGTGTGATGAAAACCGGAAATGTGCAGGTATTCGACCTTACTTTGTCTGTTTTCTTGTGATTTGTAGGTCTTTCAATCTACTTCACTGCATTCACTACAGTAGGAAAAATGGTTTCTTCTATGGATCCTCTCACTCCTTTCAACTATCAACAATGGAAGGGAGACATGGAGATCCAAATGCGTGCCAAGGGGCTCTACAGAGTCACAATGGACATGGAGGTGGAGCCAAACCACGTTGTATACAAGGAAATATATTGGAACAAGATGGATGAAGCCTTCGGGTTGTTGTGTCTTTCAATTTCCAAAGAAATTCATTTCCATGTCACTGGATTGAAGAATATGAAGGAAATTTGGGATAAACTTGTTGATCTATTTGACAAGAAAGATGCCACGAGGATTTATCGGCTAGAGAATGAGTTGATTTATCTTCATCCAGGCAACTTAGAAACTCTAAATGAGTTCTTCACTAAATTCAAGAACCTAGTGCTCCAGTTGAAGCAGTGTGGAGTGGAGAAGGAGGATGATCAAATAATTCTCTCCATTCTCTCCAAACTTGGCTCAGATTATTTTTTATTTGTTTCCACATTCCATACCGGGAAGTTTACAACCCCGAATTGGAAAATGATTACTCTCATTGCCTTCATTGAGTTTCTCATAACAGAGCATGACAAGATTGTGTAAATGGGGATCATCATATCTTCAAAAGATCAAGCACTATTTGCTGGAGGGACCAAAGTTATGAATGGTAAGGGGAAGCAAAAAAAGACATGGAATGAGCCTCCTAATGAGAAGGAGCAGTTATATGAATCCTCAAGATCGAGGAAAATAAAGAAGAAAGGAAAAGAAAATATCCTTTCTTCCTACTATTCAAAGGGATTTCATCTAGAAAGATCCTATATAAGTAAGACAATAGATCAAATGGATCTACTTCTAGAGCAGCATAACATCACTCTACCTGCTAGTGCAATGAAGGCTAACCATAGAGAAGAACCTGAAGAACATGATGAGAGATGCCATGCATTGAAGGCTAGTTGTTCAAGACCACATGCCTTCCTCATTAATTCAAGAGCTTCCAATCATACTGTTGCATCCAAATAATCATTCTCTTCTTTACAGTCTACTGATGGGCCTAGCATTCACATGGGTGATGAAAGTAAAATTCAAGTTGAAGGGAAGGGTACTATCAAATTGAAGCATGGAAAGTTCCATGATATTGTGATGTATGTGCCCTACTTAGCTACAAATATGTTATCTGTTTATCAGATGACCCACACTGGATCTCCAAAGTGAGTGATATTTGGTCTTGACTCAGTGGAGATCATGGATATTTCTATTGGGAACATTATGGAGAAGGGTGCAGCAAACCATGCCTCCAAGGCATATGAATTCTCACACTTCATGCCATATTCAGAACCAATGCACTCTCAACAGCCATTCGAAAGAGGAGGTAAAAACATGTTATCTACTTATTTTGATAAAGTTTCCAATAGTGTTTCAGAAGCACTAGACTCAGTTGTTTCAGTAAATGAGATTGAAGACGAATTTCACAGTGATTCAGATCATAATCTAGTCCCTACTCCCAATCCTAAGCCCAAATTGACTATTGGGAAATATGGGAAGATGAATGGAAATCCATCTGACATAAAGAGGACGAGAAATCAGTTTCAGAAAGAGAAGCTTGCACTATGTCAAGCAAGATCTCCACCTTCAGAGAGATGCAGCAAATTCCCAGTGAAGTGCTACATGATAAGGACTGATCAACTACACTTCTCTCAAAGGAACCAAGAGGATCATGTCTCACATCCTCCAAAACAAGGAAAACCATACATTCCTCGTTCCTTCTATTATGGAGAGAAATTCCTATGGCTTGGGGTACCACAACAGACAGCTTGACTCCAAAAATCAATCCTTTCCAATATGCAATAGAAATTAAATGTCCAACACTAAAGGATCAGACCTCGTACCTTATTCTAGACAGTTGAAGTAGACCCCCGTTGATCTTTCCAATCTTCAACTTGAATTGATTGATTACTTCCTCAACAACAAGTAAACAATACAAGCATTCTATATATCATGGTGTTAGATCTATTCTAGCATATATAATCAATAATGTATAAGCATTGGATAAAATATTCATTCAAACACACATTATTGGATAGGAAAATATATTTCTATTAATATAAATCAGAGATTACAAGATACAACCTCTAACAGCACGTTTGCGAACTAGAGAAACTGAATCCCCCACTTGGGCCTTGACCACCTCAATCCTCCATCTCATGATAGCAAGCTCACAAGAAAAAGGAAAGCTTGGGAAGAAAACACTGGTGCTCCAAGGGACAAAGGGATGCAGACTCAAGCATAAGTTCCAGCAACAATGGACTATAGTTTCTTTGCTCTCAATTCTCTCTTCTTGCCTTCAATGTACCAAGGGGTTCCTTATATAGCTTTCAAAGGGATAATGAAAGGTCAAATCTGAGCGATCTCAAGGCATAGGGAAGGCCAGGAGTCAAATGATTCGGATCCATGTCAAGGAAAAATCCAAAAGGATTTGGATTATGCACACATCCCGATGTACACGGTTTTAGTGGTCAACCCCGCGTATATACCCGCTTATAGGTTTAAAAGTCGTGTGTATCATTTTTCGTATGTTTTTAGGGATGATCAAGGAAACATCAAAGGACAAAAAATGGTCCATGGGGTCTAAGGAGTCGGCAGTGGGATAGGGGAAGGCCATACAAAGTGTGATTCACCTAGAGTGGTGAAATCAGCTATAACAGATGCCCCTTAATGTGTGAGGTCAGAGGGGTCATACGATGGCCGAAATACATTATAAGTCCATCCCAGAAGTGGAGTGATCAAGGATCCCAAATGGAAGACCAACCATCCAATCAGCATAGTACAATAATAAAACTCTGCATATAACTGCAAATACATATAGCGGTCCCCGATACATAAGAGTACAATGGCCATGAATAGGCATGGTACATGATATCACATATGTGGTCATAGCCACGTATAATATACATAGATCAGAATATCCATGATGAAGATATACATAGGACCATGATCTCCATAATGGCTGAAGATATAACAGATCAAGATCTCCATAGTGGCTGGAAATATCTGACACATACTGGAATCAAGTCACGAGAGCTGAAATATCATGAACACTGGTACGATCAAGGAGGTAGCATATAAGAGATGCCACCAATCTGGAAAGTCTTCTACATAAACCACTATGAGTACATGTCCTACTATGCAAATAGAGGTGTCAAGGTCAAACATAGTAGTCCATCGTCTGATTACCGGTCATTAATGTATATCGTTAACAGACGCGAGATCACCCACCAATAATGAAAATGGGAATCAAGGTACTAGAGTGCAAACTAACAATTGTGAATAAATGTGTTGAGGTCGAACACTTGAGAGGATCCATTAATTAGGGGACATTGATGTATTCCCAAGAAATGTCGATGGCGAGAGAACCTGCCACTGATGACTGCAAGTCTCAAGGCACTCAAAAGGACTCTAGATTCCAATCCCAGAATAAATGATCTGAAGTCGATGGGATGAAATCCGCTAGAAGGAGGGAATTAAGGCATCCCCCATCATCCAACATGAGGTACTCAGCAAAGCTGTATAATGTGGAAGGACTTGATCATAAGGTGCATGAGCCAGTAACTGTACCGGGAATGGCCGACATGCAAAGTCAAGATAACTGAGGAATGGCCAAATCAGGCTTCAAATTCCTTCGAACAAGAGCATAACGGCATATGGTGACTGAAGGAAGGCACCATATACTCGATATAAAAACTAGGACATCTCTGTGACACAGGAGGCATCAACAGAGGCTCCATAGGGACTGGAAGCTTAACTAGTCGGTGGAGATAAACTCAGATCAATGAGTACAGCTCCTAAAGTCAAACTATAACCCAACCAATGGATGTGATATACAGTGCTCTGTTCAAAGGTGACACGACTCGACAACTGCCACAGATAACATCTTTCCTTGTCCGGCTTTTTGGTTTTTTAATTTTTTTGGACTTTTTTAGTTAATTAAAAAGCTTGAAAAAAGAATAAAATAGCTTTATAGTTACAAACTAGGAGGAGACGAGTGTCATAAGGGAAAACAAACTAGTTCCAAGCAGTGGAACATACCTATGCTCAATGCAAGGATACATGTGTAGGATATCGACACTCGAGGGAAAATCCCCTCCCGGTAAAAACGAAATCAAGTTGCGAGGATATAAAAAATGGCTCTGCATGGCTAGACATGAGACAAGATCGGGCTATATAGCTGAAACGCAATGCCAAGGGAGCTGACATAAAGCTCAATAAGGTAGGAAAAGCTCATGATAATGCATTCACAACTTGACATGAGGGAGTCCTGAGGGAAATAGGCTAGCAAAAGATCAAGAGGAGTACGAGGCTCTTGCGAAATGTCATGGCAGTACTATACAATGGACTCCCACACCCTAAAGGAGAAAACAACAGCATGGGCACCAAATGCAAATAAGGTGCTAACTAGGGTACCCATGTATGGTCAAGCTCTACCACTCATATCATACCACTTCTAAAGCAGCAAGAAGGTTCCATGACATAATAGAGTGGGTTCGTACCTAAGGTCATGATGAGATGGTCATAAGGTTATGAAAAATGAAAATGGTGATGAAACCTAACATATATGCCAGTTTATACATGATACTTGAGATCAGCATGAACGGGTCAATCCAATGGCTGAAACGGCACTGAAAAAGGTCTTTTACATCACAAATTATGTCAAAAACGGTCCAAAATGGTTAGAAAATGTCGAAACTATAGGAAAGGGGGTAAAAATTTTCAAATATTTGAAAATTTTCTATAAATAGTAAAAAATATAAATCATTTGAAACTTTTACCCATTTGAGCTCTGATTTTCAACAGCGAATTCCAGGAGATCCAGTTGGCGGAATTCACTACTATTTCTTCTAGGTATTTACTCATGCTCTCCTCTTGCATTTTGATACAATTTTTATGAATTTTCATGGTCAAATAAGGTTTTTAGGCCATCCCAAAATGAGCGCTATGGCCCATGCGGAAATCGAGGTTTTTTTCACGTATAGGGCTGGATATACGCGGAAAATGGCCTCAAACCCACGTACATACGTGGTTGTTTTGAAAATAGTCGCGTATGAGGCCGCGTATATGGTTTTTTGAATAAACTAATGGGTAAATTTGCAATTTCTTGTGCAGGATGGTCCTAGAGTGGAGAGAGCGTGAGCTTGGTGAAGTAGAGGAAGTAGTAAGGGCCGACTTAATGTCTCAACAAGCTCTACGTGCATGTGGACTCTACAAGTTTTGGTGTCTTGGTGGTTTGAGGGCCAAACCAAGACTGTTATAGATGCTGGTAGACTATTGAGATCCAGAATCAGATTCCTTCCATATCTATGGGATGTCCCTCACCATAGAGGTGGAGGACATATACTTTATCATAGGGATTTCTAGATGAGGGGAAGTGGTGAACGTTCGTTCCTGTGGTGGGACAGGAGGTGGCCTGGCTATCGACGAGTACATTGTAGTGTACTGTTATCCAGACACCGAGAAGGTGGGAGTCAAGTCCCTACCAATGCTATACAGGTGTTGGGCCTAAAGGCCATATTACTGATGCTGGGCAGGATAGCAGGATTGGCATCACTCCACCAGGCCTCACGACCTCTGATGTTCTATGCAGTGGAGTGCATGAGACCCACGATCTATGACTGGAGTACTACACTACTGAGCAACATGAAACACCAGCTCAGTGAGTGTAAGGCAGGGAGGGTGCAGAACTTCGGGTTCAGCAGTATTTTGAGCATCTTTTTCTTCGAGCGTGTTCCAGGATTGAGCCCCAGAGTGGACGTTCCTCTTCACGGGGTTCAAGATCCATCCCAATGGCGTTGGGCAGATGCTATGCGCAGACTAGGGGGTGGTACGGTGGCCAACCCATATCCAGCTGACTTATTTCCATGGTGGCGACGACAGATAGTTTTCATCGATGACTACCCTATGCAGTTATAGATTTCCGGGGGGACCCGGACATGCCGTTACCACCAAGATCGGCATATGGTAATATAGGTAACGAATATTGACCCTCTCTTTTTAAATTTTGAGTTATTTAATTTTTTTGTATTTTCTTGATTATGTGGAATCAAAAAGACATATTTTTGGGTGATGATACATAGTGACATCTACCATTTATGTGCAGATGTGGGACCACAGCGGCCAGAGGGCTTCCCTCGTCATAGACGAAGGGGAAGAGGAGATGACATCATGGGTGTGGATGCATAGCGAACGCTCCAGAGCATTCATACCAACTTTGTGAGATTGGCTCATAGAGTTCCCATGGCACAAGTCGAGGACTTTCCTGAGGCCATGCAGCAGCAGGTGGTGGGTGTATCACGCGCATGGGTGCGTTTATTTCGACGACTAGCTAGAGCCGTAGTGACGTTCCATGATCACAACCCTCCTCCTCCTCCACAGGATTAGACACCTGGGAGTGTAAACATTTTGTACGACTGTGTATTATATGATGGTGGCTTAAAAGCCCCAATTTTGTATCATGACACTATGTATTATCACATTTTTTATGTATATATAAAAAGTTTTATGGTGATCGATTTATTTATTTACATGTGTAAAAATTGTGTTTGTGATTAATTTATTATGAATGAAACAAATGCCAATCTAACACGTAGTTAGCATATGAGTCAGCAACTTGATTATTATTTCTTGGAATGTGTATATATGTTATATTGTCAAATTGTTGTTCTAACAATCTCACACGCAAGAACCTTCTCAATAACATCGGATCTCTAACATGGTACAAACCATTGAGCTATGACACTACTAACTCTGAATCAATATGTACCTCAAGAGATAGAACGCCATGTAAGATGGCATCCTGTAGAAGCTCAATAACGGCACTATATTCAGCAACATTGTTGGAAGATGGCCGTAGACATACCCCTCCTGAAGATAGTACCTGACCCATAGGAGTATAAATCACCCAAGCAGCAGAGGCTGAGTGTTGAGTGTGACGACTTGCACCATCCACGAATCCTATGTAGGTGGAATATTCCATTGACATCTTCCAAAAGAAACGGAAATTAATCACAAACCTGATCACGATAAGAAAAATACCTAACTATGCAAAGCTATACAATAATATACAACAAGCAGCCTTGGCTAAAGATCATGCATAGTATTTTTTGAGATAGAGTCCATTTCTAGGCTCCACCGAAGTTGTTCCTTCATAATCCACTAACTCATATGCACCCTTCTCTAACACACGCTTGACCACGTAAGGACCATGCCATAGGATTGAACTTCCCTGCCCCCAAGGGTTATTTTGATTGATCCCACAAAAGTACCAAGTCTCCTTCACTAAACGCCCTTGGGCGGACAGACTTATCATACTGGACATTAACGCGATGTTTATTGACTTCTAGAGCCACCAAGGCATCCCGACACTGCTCATCAAGTTGCTCAAGGTGAACCAAACGCTCCTCCAATGGGGAAGTGTCTTGTAAGAGTTCCACAGCTAGCTTCAATGAAGGAATTTCACATTCAACCGGCAATATCGACTCCACTCCATGTACAAGTTGATATGGAGAAAAACTAGTGGCAGTCTTAACGGCGGTTCGATATGCCCACAAAGCAGGATATAACATAATGTGCCAATTATTCTTTCTTTGTGTGATGGTTCGTTGGAGAATGGATTTGAGTGATTTATTCACTGCCTCTACCTGTCCATTCACTTGGGGGTAGTAATAAGATGAATGCTCTTGCTTATACCCTAACTTGGATGCCAACTCTTCCATCATACAGTTCTGAAAGTGCGAGCCATGGTCAGTGACAAGCTCTTTCGGAATCCTGAACCGAGCAATAATTTGGTTGAACACAAAGTGAGCGGCTATCTCACCGTCGTATTTTACTGTAGGCATAGCCTCAGCCTATTTCGTGAAATAATCAACAGCCACTATAATGTGATGGTGCCCCCCAGCTGAAGCTGGGTTGCAATCCATAAAATAGATCCCCCACTTAGTGAAGGGACTGACGATGATAATGGGATGTAACGTGGTAGGTTTCGAGCGCATATTACATGCGAACACCTGGCAAGGGTGGCACCTCTTGACCGCATCCATACAATCTTTAAATATAGACAGCCAGAAATAACCTGCTCTTAAAATATTTTGAGCTGTAGAAATCCCAGATAAATGACCACCACACGCCCCTTCGTGGAAATAATTCAGCACTACCTCAGCCTCTTCATGAGTTAAACAACGTCGTAAAATGGAATCTACTCCACGACGATACAAAGTATTTTCTACTATGAGGTAGTTCTTAGAGACGTGATGTAATCGTCGTCGTTCATCTCCCGAGAGGTGAGTAGGGGTCTTCAGTGTTTGTAAATATATTATGATATCCCCATACCATGGGTCTAACATTGATATTAAGAAGATGTGTTCATCGAAAAACGTATCTTCACAAACCAACTCCTCGGCCTCGCTTGGGAAATCCGATATAAGCTCTGCAAAAATTAAATACTTCTTCGATTTTTCCGAAACAAACTCGAGATCGAATTCTTGCAAAATGACAATCCATTTATTATATTTTCCCCCAATCATCCTTCAGGTGAGGATGAATTGAAACAGATTGACATGGACCACAACCAAGGTCTGGCAAGGGAGAATATAATGTCTCAACCGCTGAACCACATGTATGGTAGCTAAAGCAAGCTTCTCGACATGAGAATAACGAATCTCTGCATCAATAAGGTTTCGACTCAAATAATATATGACATGCTCTTGGACCAAAACCATACCAATCGTCTCTAAGGACGCAACCACATATAATAGAAAATCACGGTTATAATCCGGAGCACTAATCACTGAGGCCGATGCTAGGGATCGCTTGAGTGCATCGAAGGACTCCTGGGCTAGCTCATCCCAATAAAAGGGGGTGTCCTTCTTCAAGAGACGCATGAATCCTCTAGTCAAATTGGCAAAGTTGAAAAAAAATCTTCGTAAGAAGTTTGCAATGCCTTGCAAACACTGAAGATGACGAATATTCTTCAGGGGAGACAACTGAAGTATTGCCTCAACCTTCAAAGGGTCGACTCTTATACCCTCTTTAGAAACGATGAATCCTAACAAACGACCTGATTTCACACAAAAGATGCACTTATGAAGATTTAGTCTAACCGAATAGTGCCGGCATCTTTCGAATACCAATCTCAAGTGATAGGGATGACGCATTCTCATGCAAGAATGAGAAGCAAGGTCATCCAAAAATACCTCGATAATTGACTTGAGATCATGGAAAATCAAGGTCTTTGACCACTGAAATGTAGCTCCGATGTTTTTAAGGCCAAAAGGCATTTTTCGATATGCAAACATTCCCCAAGGACAAATAAATGCAGTCTTATGTTGGTCCTCAGGTTTAATCTGTATCTGATTATACCCGGAAAAGCCGTCCATAAAGGAGAACACCTCGCTACTCGCACACTCATCCAAAATATGATCTTAAAATGGTGTGGGGAAGTTGTCCTTAGGATAGGCACGATTCAAATCACGAAAATCATTGCATATGCGGATCACTCCCTGCTTCTTATCCACCGAAACGGGGTTTGAAACCCACTCCATCAAGGGAATTCGATAGATGAAACCGGCTTTCAACAGCTTCTCTATCTCTACCTTAATTGCGGGTGATTTCCTAGGATTCACTGCACGTAAACGTTGTCGAACATGCTTATCATTTGGGTAAGTCTTAATCTCATGCTCGACAATATGAGGGTCAATACCTGGCATCTCGTCGTAAGACCAAGCAAAAATATCACGGAATTCCTTGAATAGCTCGGTATATTCCAGAATCTCGGCATGGAAACATTCGGCCCCAATATAGACATTCTCTATCGTGCCAGGATCACGAGAGATGTTGATAGGAATCATTGAAGATATGTTCACCATGTTTCCATCAGCCATCGGACCAGGAGAGCTTAATGGAACCACAGGACTACCAACTCTCTGACTAAGAACCGCCCTAAAATCCTCACGCTCCAAATGGTCAAGCTCTGGAAGAAAGTACGATCTATGATGAAGTTCCTCCCATGGCGGCTCAACTCCTAAAATAGCCTCAATAACTGCTTCATCTGAAGGGAAAACCATATCGAGGTAGTCGTGTGCATGAGAAGACTGTACTGCCCATGCCGACAGCACATAAGGGTCCTCCTCCTCTGTCCACGAAGAGGAAGGACTAGGCTCTGCAACACTCTTGAGATTATCTTGATAAGCTATCATAGCTGCATGAAACGGCACGTTCATCTCGATGGGCTCACTCAAATTACTCGGTGTAGGAAGAATCCAAGGATATTCCATATGACTCATGCAAAAAGACACCGGTGTCGTAGATGTCGAAGCCTCATCGAAACTAGATCCTATCATGAGGATCGGTGCAGGACAACTAAATATTCCCATGAGGGATGGATACATGCCTACACCCACACT
Organism: Pseudotsuga menziesii; assembly: GCA_001517045.1. Lineage (NCBI taxonomy): Eukaryota > Viridiplantae > Streptophyta > Pinopsida > Pinales > Pinaceae > Pseudotsuga > Pseudotsuga menziesii. Next base: position 825,388 of record LPNX010902822.1, on the reverse strand, counting down.
CCCAGTTGCTAGCTGAGAGTGCTCAATGATCGGGATCGAAGCTCTCGAAGATGCGGTAACAGACAGATTCTTGAATTTCGTTTGATCAATCGTTACGATCTTCCCGTTATGTGGAAAGCATACAACGCGGAACAAGGAAGAAGCAATGGCTTGCCTACTATACATCCAGTTCCTACCCAGCAAGATATTATAGTCAAGGGGTGCATCAACCACCTCGACCTCTATCACAACAGTCTTCCCCCCCAAACGGACTTTAAGGGAAGGAAGAATGCCGTGCGGCCTAAAAGATATCCCATCGAACACAGTTAACATAGTCACTGATTTAGGCACCTCAGGAGAACCCAGACCCTTCCAACAGGACAAAGACATCACAAAAGCAACAGCGCCCTCGTTAATCACAATGCGCTTGACGGTCATATTAAGACATTCTACGTGAACCAAAAGAGACACATAGTAGGGCAAGCGAGGCTGAAGTCCTGTGGTTTCAAATTTGATCATGGAGGAAGAATCATCATCGTTCACACCAAGGGCAGAAAGCAACACCTTCCTTTGCGAAGGACAACTCTGAAGCACTTCTAATGCAGACATCACACAAGGAGTGTGGCCCAAATCCCCAACAACTGAATAATTCTGGGCAGCTCGGGCATTTGGATTATGCCCTGAATGCTTAAGGAATCCCTTAGGAATGTGAGGTGCAGCCTCAGGTTTATCCGCAGGTTTCTCAATGCGCAAAGGGGACCCTGGTGGATCAGGATCTTTGCCTAGGCTGGGTTGTGACGAACCATAATCTTTCGTATGGGTCACAACTTTCGCAGCACATACCATGTTAATGCACCCACAACCACTACCCTTCGGCGGATCATCATCACCAGACTAGTCATGGGACTTCAAGTTCATATTTTGATTATGCGGTAAAGGGTTAGTTAGCATAGCTGGGCCCTGTGCCAAGAATCTTGAAGCTTCCTCAATACGAGGGCACAAGTAAGTGAGGTGATCATCCTTACATAACTTGCAAGGGAACTTAACCTTACGTTTAGCTTGCTTGTCCCCCCCAGCATTTCGACCATTCTTGCCATTATTGTTAGCATTCTCATTCTTATTCCCACCCTTTTGATTGTTTTTACCCTTTTTTCTATTCTGTCTATGCTGCTGGTTACCCTTCTGGTCTGACGATTGCACAGAGAGTACACTCGTCATTTGGGCGGGTTGAGATGAAGCCGTAGCTTGTCCCGAAGTAGATTGGTTGATTGAAAATTGACTAAATTGTTTTGCAACCGAATCCATAGGTTTCGCACTTGCACAGCACCACAATGCCATCGACATGTGGTCCAGGTTTGACTTTGGGATCAAAAATGGAACGAGGAGCATTGGGAATAATCTCATATAACAAACCAGACTGAGCATAAATCAAGTCCAATTCCTATGCCCTAAAAATCACTTGTTCCTCATTCTGCACTCTGGATGTGGAAACATCCTTCGCTATATACGGCAATAACGACTTGAGGAACCACTCGAGGAGGAACTCCGACGGTATAAAAGCTTTAATTAACCTCTTCCGTCTACACCACTCTTGAATATGATCAGAAATATGTGTGGCTTTATCTTGCCGAAATGTTGACAAGAGTTCAGTACCAACGTCATAACGCACTGGTAGCTGGAAGTGATTAAGAAAAGTCATCGCAAGGTCATCGAACAAAGTGAAATCTCCCCTAGGTAACTCTATATACCGCTTCGCGGAAGGCCCTGTAAGGGTGCATTGAAATAGTCTCAAATGGACTAAGTCTTGATGTAATGAATTCGAAGAGCACCATAGGTGAAACGTAGTAACGTGTTCCCTCAGATCCTCTCCCGATTTTCCCTTGAACTTAGGTATGTCCGAAGGAAGTTTGGTAGGGACAGCTGGCCAAGCCGGGTCATGAGCCACAGGATCATTCGTCAATATCGATAAGTCAAGAATATTGAGCGTCGCGAGGAAAGGGAGCCTAGGATGATGAGGTTGATGGACCACTCCCTGATTCATATAGGGTTGATTACCACCATGGCCTTGGCCATAGTGTCCTTCTCCCGTATGACCCGTATAGGGTGGCATGGAAGCACCATAGTGCGGTGGACCTTAACTAGTAGGAGCTACAAATCCATAATTAGGAGAGTAAGTAGGTTGTTGATACCCACCTCCATAATGTGAAGAACCCTGACCATATTGCGTCCCATAATAGGGTCCATAGGTCATCGCATGTGATGCCCCATGAGACACTTCGTAGGTAGGAAGATACGCTCCGGAAGTAGGGATATACATACCGGAAGTAGGGATATATGCCCCAGAAGTAGTAACATGACCTCTAGAAGTATGAACATAGCCTCCTGAAGCAACGGGCAGTATGTAAACCTGAGACACAATCGGTCTAGTAACCACAATACGGACCTGAATCATAGCCATATGTCGGCTTGAAGGACCATGTGAATAAGGTGGAGGATGTACATTTGAAGAACTAGGGATCGAGGATGAAGGAATCTGAGTAATAATGTACGTGTTACCACCTATCGTCACTCATCTCAGATCTGGTATCCTAATTGGATCGCTAACCCTAGACCTAGGAGGGATATATGATGTAGCTTCCACCACTGGGACGGAAGGTGCAATGTGACTAGTTCTCCCAAACCTCTCCGCATGGTAAGGAATGAGAATGCCCCCAGGCATAGTGTTAGGATTGAAGTCAGATTCGACATGAAATGCCAAATTATGTGTAGGGAAACCAGACATAGCATAACTACCGTAGCTAGTGCTGGTAGGTTCAAACTGAGTCTTTGCGTCCTCCGGCATTCCATATCGGTAACGCGTTAATGGGGAATCAACCCTAGAGTGAGTAGGTCTATCGTGCATGGTTCCTATCTCAGAAATCACAGGACCTGACTCAGCCAAGTCGGGTGAAGGATCGTACGTAGGAGTAAACTCCCCATCATCTACACGAATGGAAGGAGGTGGTTCAGGAATATCCTCTAAACGGTCTCCCATGCTGTGTAAATCAATGTGTGAAATAGTCCGCCTGGACTGTCTAGGTCTCTCTCCCAAAGGAGGAGGAGAAGTAGAAGGCGAAAGCCCTGCTAAAATACGAGAATGGTGAGGAGCCACACCCGAATCCACAATGACTCAAAAAATAGAAAAGACTCTCTATTTACATAAACCCTAGGCCAACTATCATGCACAGAGAAATCACTAATAAAATCTAAAGCAAAATGCAAGAAAACAAGGGCTGGATAAATGAGCTCCCGAATGAAGCACGTATGTCTCGCCTAGGAGAGTCTTGAGACTCCCATACACAACAAGCAGAGGTACGTAACCAATTATTGTGGCCCTCAGCTTCAACGCGTAAAGAGACTGTGTTGTCTAACCCCAACCTGGCCGGGACACCTGCAGAATAACCCCTGCAAAGTACCCCCTCGATATCCTAGGTAAGGACA